>VXAD01005617.1:1312398-1535890 GCA_013399195.1 Dicrurus megarhynchus
CCGGCTACAGCGGGCAGCAAGGGGCAGGAGGAGGAAGAATGAGGCGAGGCGGCTGCGGCCGCTCCAGAGAGGGGAGGGATCCGGCGGTGGGCAGGAGCTGGGGTGGCCGTCTGCGGGAGCTCCCGACACCGGATCGGCGCAGAGGTGAACCCCCCCACCCCAGCACACTAAAGAGACAAAGATAGTTAATAATCTTTGTGGCGAAGTGTTGAGGGGCGGGGGGAGAGTTTAAACACCCGCCTATCGCAAACCACTATGCAAGTCCCAAAATAGCTAATTTATAGAATAAAGCTCTCTTCTTTGCCATCAACGCCACTGTACTGCTTTAAAAATATCGCAGCTTTTTGATACGAGCCCATTTTTATCGGAGATTTCTTTTTCCTTTTCGTTTACTGGGACCCCCGGTAAGGCGGCCCTTCCCGCCTACAGTCGCACCCACAGGGATCCACTAGATCAGGAATCCGCCCGGACAGGTCACTGCCTCCGGACAGCAACTCCCCCGTCCGNGCCAGGGGGAGGTGGCAGCCCTGTGGGCCGCTTGGCAAGGAAAGCACTCATTGGGCTTCGACGACCTGCCTACCATGAAGCCAGAAGCACCTGAAATAAAGAGATTTTATTTCGTTTTGCGGCAGCAGGTGCCATCGGCTTTTATCCCAACAACCTGGGCAGGGGCAGCCGTGACGCTGGTTTCTTATGCCGCCCGCGATCCCGTCAGGCCCTTATTAGGGGCGGGGGAAGAGGGGGATCGCCCCGCCCCCTCGCCACGCGCGCCGCTCATTTGCATTGACGCACGACCGCGCGCCACGGGCGGGGCGGGGGGGGTGGAGCGCGAGCGCGGCGGCACGAGATGGGCCGGGTGTCAAGGCCCCGCCTAGCCCCGCGCGGGTGCGGGGTGCGCCGTGTGCCTGTGTTCCCTCTGGGATAGAGGTCTGTTCCTGTCCCCTGGGACACTGCAGAGCCAGAGCTCCCGTGGGAACCTGCGCTCGTCACCCCTTCCTCGCCATACACCCGGGGCCTGCCGGCAAACCTTTTTTGTTGGGCACCTCAGAGACCCACGAGAGCTCGGGCGGAACGTGTGCTGGGGTCTGGTGGCACGGGGTGGTGTCCTCTGAGGTATTCCAGTAGGNCCCCCGCCCGCCCCCCCAGCCGCCACACCGCAACGCAGGGGGACAGCGGGGCATTCCCGGGCCTGGCACTGGCGGGGAGGGAAGGCAGGGAGGCCGCCGGTACCTCCACAGGGCAGGCGACCCGGTCTCCTCAGCGAGGCTGCCGCCGCCCTCCTACCACCCCTGCCCCGCTGCCGGCTCGGAGCCGCCGCGGCGCCCTTAAGAGAGCCGGAACAATCGTCACAGTGACGTCACAGGCACCGCCCCGGCCGACCTGGTAATGAGCCTGTGGGCCTGCTCCCTCATGAATAATACATTAGGCCGGGNGCGAGCGCGGCGGCACGAGATGGGCCGGGTGTCAAGGCCCCGCCTAGCCCCGCGCGGGTGCGGGGTGCGCCGTGTGCCTGTGTTCCCTCTGGGATAGAGGTCTGTTCCTGTCCCCTGGGACACTGCAGAGCCAGAGCTCCCGTGGGAACCTGCGCTCGTCACCCCTTCCTCGCCATACACCCGGGGCCTGCCGGCAAACCTTTTTTGTTGGGCACCTCAGAGACCCACGAGAGCTCGGGCGGAACGTGTGCTGGGGTCTGGTGGCACGGGGTGGTGTCCTCTGAGGTATTCCAGTAGGGAATACCTCAGAGGTGGGGTTTTACCCTTTCCATACAGTGGAAACACAGTTCTTGGCAACCGTTCAATGGAAAGAAATAGTTAGGCACGTACAGATGTAACGTTGATGTAGATGTATATGTCCCTGAAAAGACTAAAACAAGCGGCCTCTCTTTGTGCTCTGGGAAGGCTGTAGCTCAGCAGTGGAAGAATTCATACACGGCTGTTGAATGTGATTACATGGGGAAAGTGTCATTATGTGCTTGACCTATCAAACTTTTCTCTAGGCATCTGTCCATGCCCACTATCAGCAACTGAATGGCTTCCTTCCACCTGCCCCATGGACCTTTGGTCTGACCCAGTGTAGCAATTCTTATTTCTTAAATCTGTGTATATTTTCTCTATGCATATAAAACATAGAGGAAAAAAAATTGTTTCAGCATTTGCAGTCATCTCTGATGTGGTTGTGAACCTGTGTGGGTATATATTGGGGAATCTGTGCCATCTTGCAGGGTTAATATAAAAATGCATTTGCAGCATAGAAGAATAATTGATACGTGTTTTTTCTTTGCTGTATTATGGCTTAGCACACCAGAATTATTCATTATATGGGCATTTGTTTCGAGAACTCTCCAGTCTTACAAGGGCTAAAAAATCCAGAGTGCAGACGAAGGCCTTACAGATGATCACACGGTGAGTAAATGTTGCAGGCCGAGTACTGGTTCCTCTCTGAAGAGTAAATTGCTTCACAGCACAGTCCTCATAAACACTAGTTTTGAGAGCTGCAGAACTGGTAGCATCTGGCTTCCCTTTATGTTCCTGTCATACAGCTGACGTTGAGTTGTGTGCAAGCCTGAACAGAAGCTGTCCTCTACCTGGGGTGTTCTCAGGCGATGTCTAGCAAGGGTGGAAGCAGTGCTGCACTGCACTCTCCTGTAACCAGTTGCCTATTTCTACAAAGTGTGTAGAAACTCATTCAGTTGAAGGGGTTTTTTTTTGTAAGCAGTCAGTTTCTCTGTCCCTCACCTTTAAATCAAGCCCAAATTCTAGCAATTCTTCCTTCAAAACAGCTTTCTTGGTGTATGTGAGTATTTTTTAAGTTGACTGAAAGACACACACAAAGTACTCACATCCTTCACGACAGCTTATCTCTGGCATGGTAGGCACTCACCCCAATTGCATGTATTTGTTAAAACAACTTTCACAGAGTGAAGATCATCTATTTTTAACCATGTAAAAAGTAAGTGTCCACTCTGCATTAGCTGCCTAATGTTCAACAAACACAAGACAGGTGCTACCAAAGGATGATTCATCCCCTAACGAAGGTACTTTTAGGGAGAGAAACCTGATCGCTCTCTCTGCTGATTATGAGGAAAAGTTCTGGCTATCTTGCTGCAGAATCCAGTAGGTCTTTGGTGGTCCCTGGTCTTGTGGCACACGCTGCTTGACTCTGATACAAGCAAGAACAGTTGTACCAAGTCAAACCAAGCATCCTGCAGGCTCTTCTGCCTCAGATATGAGACCCCTTGGTGTGTGCTGAGGCCACAAGTTCTGGCTTCTCCTCCACCAAATCAAGTCTCTTATCTGGCAACTTGGTGCCATCCAGAGGTGCTGAGGCCTGCCCTTGGCAGTTTGTTTTCTCTGTCCAGTCTCCAGTTTCTCAATTTTTGACCATTTGGCCTTCACACACTCTTGCGGTAACGTTTTTCTCTCCCTTGTAATCCCTCGGTTCCTTCCTGCTTTCTTTTATCTTAGCTATCCCTTTCTAGGGAAGGCTTGAGAGCTTTTTTGGGTTAGACTAGATTGACGGTAATAGTGTCTGAAAATAAGTGCCTAAACAAATGTGTAAGAACAAGCTAAGCATGTATTATGCTTCCTTCAGGTACCTCACTTATTTGCGACACAGGGACTCCCTAAATTTGCCTTTCCAGACCTTAGGGTGTACTGAGAGACTTGGACTCCATGTTCCCTGACTGTTACCCAAGTGAGACTGCCTGAAGAGGAGAGCATGCTGTCACGCCTCATCTGGGTGACTTGAAGAGGCTAGAGAATCATGGAGCTGGGATAAGTTCCTTACACTAGACAACAAACATTACAAATGCCAAGCCATATGCAGTATCACTATACATAATACGTAAATTGAAAAAACCAGATGTTTCAAAACAAGCTGTCAGTATGGTAGAACCAAATATACATAAGTTATGGTTTTTGCAGCCATTAATCAACCTGCTTCTGTGTATTCATTCCAACAAACGTGCCAGACATTGACTTCACCTGGGAGGCCTGTGGTAGAGCCAGGGCTGACAGCTGTCCTGGGTTTGTTGGTGCCTGAAAGACAATGCTCATCTTATTTGTCTGGTGTTCTGCATCATCCAGTGGATGCTAAATTTTGTGTGGCAAATTTACCCAGGGGTGCTATAGAATAGAAAGTATAAGGACAAATCACATTAAACTATGTAAAATAGCTATAACTATATAAAGACAAAATAAACTGTAAGGATTACAGAGCAGCTCTTCTGGCTGGCATTTGGGTGACATGAAAGGGATCATCAAGGTAGTGGCTTCTGAATTCTGCCCCTCAGTGGTTATCATCTCTTTTAGAAATTGCCATGCACAGCTTAAGTTCTTTCCTTTTATAAACCCAGGAAAATAACATCTACTATTGGCCAGTGTTAGGAACAGGATTTTGTTATATGAGAAGGGATTTTGGCCCACTGTTCTTTCTTTTGCTTGAACAATAAAACCTTTAGCGGTTATAAGAACTGAACGAGATTGTACTGAGATGCCGTGCACTTCAGAGTGGTCTGTGGGTTTAGCTTCTTTAAAAAGTCTGTTCTTTTCATGATTAGATACCACTTAACAAGTGTTACAGTTTTTGTGAACACACAATAAATCATGAAACTGATAAAAATTTAGATATAGTATGTGGACTTTATATGTACACAGAGCTACTTCAGCACTTCCTTATTTTGTAAATGAACATGAACACAAGAGTATCAGAAGCCTTATGTACACAAAGGAAATAGCTCTGACTAGTGGTAGAATCTGCTCTTTCCCTCCTATTAGCTAGTTGGAAAATCACCACGGCTGTGATTATGAATATGGGCTGCAATTAGATGTACACATGAGAAGTATCTTTGCTGTCATTCCAATACTAAACACAGCTTTTTTGGTGATTTTTTTGCATGTTACAGATAAAAGTAAATGTTACAGATAGTACCGACTTCAAAAAACCTTTTGTGGATTGACTCAGCATAGTAGAGACTCATTGCCTGCTTGTAATGCAACAAATTGTTCTTTCCACAGCCCACAATATTTATAGGCCTTTCACCATTTGCAGTGATTTACTACTCCATTTAACCTCTTTTCCAAAGCTCTACAGCTACCAAAAAAAAAATTAAAATCAGTTTCTTGTTTTCTCTTTGCTGTTTTACCACTTCTCGCTTTCCATATCTACTCCTTTTCCTAGGCTCTTTGTTAACCCTCTGTTTTTAGGTAGCTGTGTCTGTCCTGCAATGCTTGCAAGGGTTCTGCTAAAGATCTGCTCAATCCTGCCTGTGATCAGGCTGTCTAGGGAAGTACACAGTCTGCTGTCCTGTGGTCTGTGACATGTGTCTGCTTTGTTGCTCAGCTTAAACTTTGAAATGGGCTTGCATATGCATTCCAGGAACAGCACATTGTTCTAACTGGTAACAAAATACATGGTTTGCATACTTTTGCTAGAGCTGCTTCCTCTTAACCTTAAAGTTGATTTTCTGTTAATGACGTTTTCCTCCCATGGAAACATGGTAAACAGTCTGGGACTGCAGGTTATTCATATAGAAAAGCAGATGATGAGGTTTGACGTTTCACGGGAAAAAGAGGTCTGAAGATTTACATCAATGTGCTTCATTCACTGTTTTTCATGTTCTTGATTTTTTTAACTCTGAAAATAATAGTCATGGACCCTTAGGAAGGAGGTAGGTAAGTCTGTTTCAGCAGTGAGCAACCTATTGAGTCACAGTAGCGTACCTTTTCTCCTGGTGGTTTTCCTCATTAAAAGAAAAAATATTAATTATCCAGATAGAACAAAACTGAGTAAAAAAACCCTTTCTTAGATCACTGTGTGTTGAAATGAAATGAAAAGCAATGGGAAAAATTAACACCAGCAATTGGAAGAGTTTTCTTTGTTCTCTTATTCACACCCCCATGTTAGGTTTGTTTTTGTTTGTTTTTAAAGCTAAAAATCTTAAAATTCACAGGAGATGGGCAACTTTCTTGCTTTATTCAAAGCCCGACTTCCATCACGAAAGCCTGCTAAACTTGAAGGATATAGGTTCTGGTCACAAGAATGCAAAGTGGTGATCTGCTCTGTTTTTTCTCCTTTGTGCCCTGGAGTTTAACCAGCACACTAGACTAATATTTTCTTGCTTGCTAGTGGCAGTTTCTGTTTCTTTTTTGTTTTGGTTTTTTTTTTGGTAGTGGAAGTCATTAGAGTTTCTCCCAAGAGAATCACTGCCAAAGTAAACAAACATCTTCATGAAAGGAGAATAATGTCTAGAGTATTCAGAAATCCATGTTTTACAGACTAGTGTTTATGGCAACCAACTAGTGAATTAAAGCGAATGAAATCCTATTTCTAGTTTGCTACTTTTACTGTGCTAATTGAATGTGGCAATTTCTGCTAGCTTCTCAGCTATGCAGTGCAAGTACTGGATGCTAGTTATAATTTAGGATGAAGGAAAATATGAGATGAAACTCAGTTTGGAAAAAGGATTTTCTTTTATTTTTTATTGTTGGGAATTGAATAGTGCATGTAAACCTCCGAGGAATTGCTGTTGTCTCTAAAATGTTCTGCATGTGGTTGGCAAGAACAGCAAGGACAGAGGAAAGTTCAGCTAAAAAATTCATAAAGGCTGTCTGGTGGAATGCATTACAGTCATCTGTATACCTCTGTGCTCTTATCCCTCTGAACTGATAATTTTTAGCTGAGATGAAACATTCTGAGGAACGGGAGGCTGGCAGATTTGCAGCGTAGATTGAAGGTTTAAATACTGTGACTATCTCATCTTACTGTAAGTCCATAGATATAATGTAAGCTGGAGTTGCTGAAAAGTGATAGAATGGCTCATGTGAACAGCCAAAAAAACCCTGAAGAGCTTATTTTGTGTGTGCTGCAGAATCCTGAACACTTTCCACCTCCTCTACAGGATAGCAATAATTTGCCAATGGAGCAGAGACACTTCAAATTTGTTGGCGATGAGACCATATCTAGTTTTTTATTTAGGCAGTGGCTTTCACAAAGGGGACCAGTGCTAACTGGGAACTGCTGCCAACACCATCATATGTTTCTTGACAAATGCAAAGTGTTCAAAAAGTTGGCACTACAAAATAGCGATACTGTCAATCTTTGTTTAATTCTCAAAATGGCTTTTAAGCTTTTAAAGCTTGTGTTGTTGCCGGTGCACTCTCATATCAGATAACGTTTTTGACAGTCCTTATAATATGGCTGGTTAATTTAGGCACATTACTAGAACATAAACCAAAATTCTGAGAGTGCTAAGATTTTACTGCTGGTTTTTCCTATGTGCTGTGAGCAGAAGAAGGTTTTGTGCAGCAGTGTGTGCTACTATAGCCAGAACACAGTATTTTCTCATCTCCTTTTCTATGCACTGTGCAGATGCAGCTGCTGCTGTTTACTAAACATGAAGGTGTTATTCACAGCTCTGGGAGTAAGTTTGGGTTCTGCTTTACAGAATGCATGAGACATCTCTACTAATTGCACAAATGTTCAGCCTGTATTTATGCACCTGAATATTGTGGTGTAGGAGGCACATTGAAATTTTAAGGAATTCTTTCAGTGATCATTGGCTAGGTCTCCAGAAGCTCATGGAACTGAATTGTGCTAGGAATAACTGCATGGTGCTTCCAGTGATAGAATAATCTGTTCTGAAGGGTTGCATACTCTAGTGTGAGTGTATGTAGGAGATGATGTCAGAGATCCAAGGAAACTCTGGACATTTTTGGGGAAGGAGGCTTTGAAGTAGCACTCACTGAGTCCTGTAGGCAACCCTGATGCAGCAGGAAGAAGCAAGTGTGTGTCTGTAGCTAGGTCTGCCCCTCTGGAGGGGTTTACAGACCACACAGCAAGTTAAAGAGAAGGAGTATTATGTTTGTACCTCAGCAGGCTATTAAAAAAGTGCTTTCAGTTGTTACAATATTTATTAAAGTTTACTTATTAAACTCTAAAGGTAGTAGAGGAACAGGTTCCCATTCTGAGCCATAGCATCTGTGTTGTACAAAAACCAAAGGCAACCTATCTGATTTATATGTGAAAATACATTCTCTTGTACTTGACCTTATTTTCTCTTTGAGTGTAAGATGGATACTCACTAATTTTACACCACCACCCACTGTTTCAGTAAAATTATTTTCAACTGATTCTGTAAGAAATTTGCTGCTTTAATTAATATGGAATTATCTCAGAAATTACCAGTGCAGGCTCTTCAGATTTACCATAGAACTAAAATTAATCAGTCTAGAGCTGAAGAAGCACAGATTAAAATTAAAAAATACATTAACCATATAATTGTGACTAATTATGACGATATATGCAGGAGCCAAGGTGGGGTCAACAGCTCTGGGCTGGCCACTGTGATATCATAGTTTAGCTAGTCAGGAGCAGCCAGCCTGCTTGAGGGTAGGATGCTCTCCTTCCCATTTGCTGAGGACATGTGGCACCTTTTAGGAAATGCTCCATCATCCATGGCTGGAATGATGAGACTGGTCTGGCAATGAGGCTGTCCCTCTGGGAGGGAAAAGGGACAGGCCTGGACACAAAGCAGAATTGAACTTGGCTCTGCCATACAGCAAATGAAGGCTCTCTCAACCCTTGGCTGGTTTTAATCATGTCGTAGCTGCCTTCCCCACCCCTGGCTTTTGGTTTGGTTTTTAACTACTAAGTTATGTTTCTGAACAGTGCAGAGTGTCTCTACTGAAGCTTTCACTTATTTTCCTCCTTCTAAATATGCCTAGCTCTAGCTGGGACTCAGAAACAAGAAATCTTAAGTCCTCTCATAATAATTTACATCTCTGATCTAATGATCAATTGTAAATCAATGTTAGGTTTCATGACTTTTGAACGTTCATGCAATTATGACGATACAAAGACATTGAAAAGCAATATGCTGATTTTGCCCCATATATTTTAGTTACTAAATCATATTATCCATGTGATTATTTCTTAATGCTCATATATAACATTTTTAATAATTGTAAAGAAAAGAAATCCGAGAAAAATCTTTGCCAAGAATCTATGAAGAAGCTAAATGTATTAGAATATTAATGTTAAAATATTTTTGAAGCCCATTAGCTATAAAAAATAAGAACTGAAACCTAGAAAATGTAGGAAAAATATTGCATTTCAATAAAATGAAATATATTAAAAGAAGAAAACATGCAGTTAAAAGCCATCCAGACAACCTTAATTTACTTCTATAATGAGAACCTGAGGGAAATTTGGAGTTAAATTTAGTTTATTTCAGTAGACTCTAATTTTTTTAACCCTTTATGCCCAGGTTTCAATAAAAGAATTATGATTTCTTGGATGCCTTAACCATCAACTCCTCTACTTTCATATGTTTCGCTTTTTTGTAAGTTTTATCTAACTGAGCACTGGAAGTCGTGCTTTCTAACCATGTAGCTACAAGGTGAAGGAACTAAGGAAAGAGCAGACTTATTGCCATCATCTTTTATACAGGGAGTACCTGCATAAAACCTACTGTAATTTTGTAATTTCTTCTCTCATTATGGCATCGAGAGCTCAGATCCATTTTTATGCAGTGGTACAAAACAGTTTCCTGCTTAAGTATATCTTACAGAA
The DNA here is from genome assembly GCA_013399195.1 of Dicrurus megarhynchus. Taxonomy (NCBI): domain Eukaryota; kingdom Metazoa; phylum Chordata; class Aves; order Passeriformes; family Dicruridae; genus Dicrurus; species Dicrurus megarhynchus. The sequence continues at coordinate 1,321,969 of VXAD01005617.1, forward strand.
GCTGAGGAACATGTATGCCACAAATCAATTGTACCCATGATATTAAAAGGGAAGGTTACGTAGATCTTTAAAAATTCCCAAACCTTGGTAAATGACTTTGAGTAATTGTGATATCATTTCAGGTCAGTGTGCTTTGACTGGTGGTCAGTCAAAACGAATCATCCAAGGAACCTTTGTCTTCACAGTGGTAATCTTTTTTTTTTGTTCATGCTTATATAGTAGGTTGTGACTAAAGAGAAGAAAACCTCATAAAATTTCTACATTAGGAAATCAAAGGGCTTTTCCTTTCTGTCTTTCCTCCCAAATAACCTTTCTTTTTTTCAACATTGAAAGGTCGTCTTTATAAGAGGAAATTTACCAGAGACTAGAGTGGTATAATTATGCCTTGTGGATGCTTTTTAATCTTGCATGAATGCCTGTAGAATTCAAGCGTCCACATGGGGAGTTATACCATCAGAACTATAGGGGCATAATTATGCTGGTGAATTCTGTATGGAGACAAATGCTTTATGAAAGGGAATTTTATTTTGGCTCTTCGCTTTTCAGCTTATTCATGTTCTGAACTAAAAGGAGGTGATCAAATCAATGAAAATAATGAAAATTCAATGGTTACCAAGGGCTGGGGAAATTGGAAAGTAATAAATATATACATTTCCTGATAACACTCATGTGCATTTTTGTTCTTAATCTCTCACCAGTGTTTGAGTTTGTGAAGGGTTTAGTGAAAGGTTAATAAACAAAGCTTGTTCTTTGCTGAGCCTCATAAACTAATATGTGTAATAGCTAAACACTGGTAGAATATTAGAGATTCTTAGCTCCCATAAAAAGCAGCTGGGGCTTCAGGCAAATAGGACACTGGAGAATTAGTTGAATACTTTTTAGTCTCTGTAGGACCTCAGCAGTTAGCACTGATGAAATCAGCCATTGAATTGCTATATGTGAATTTTCCTATGTCCCGGTTAAATTTTAATTCCTAAATATGTGAGTCCTAGGACAGTAGTCAAAATGCTCTCTACAAAAGTAGCCCATTTACATGGAAATAACTTTCAGTAGGTCAGTAAGGGTGTAGTAACACTAATAATTATTTACAAAACGTGCTTAGAGTAAATTACAAGCATGTCTCGGTGTAATTGCTGCATAGACTTTAAGAGAAGAAGAGCTCAATCATTTTGGTGATGTAATTCAGTCCAGCCTTAGCACTGACCACAGAGCATCGTACTGTATGTCTTGCTTGAACACCAAGGTGAACTTCATTAGAAAGATGTCTCGTTCATATTTAAAGAGTTCAGAGAACAAAGAGTCCACCACTTGTATACCAACACTCACTGTTCATGTGAAATGTTTTATTTGTGGTCTGAATTTAGCTTTGACTTAACTTGTTCAATCTTTGCTGGATTAAAAAAGCCTTTAGCACTGGACAGTATCCAATGAAAATACTTAAAGGCTGGGATCAAGGCATCTCAACCCTCTTTAGTTGTTAAGCAAATCATATTGAGGCACCTTAGTTTCTAACTGTAAGGCAAGATTTCTGTATCACCAGTTTTTCTTGTAGTTTCTTTCAAGTTTTCAAACATCCTTCTTAAGTAAGGACGTCAGGGTTGTCAGCAATGGTATTACTAATGAGAGAATTACAACAGGAGCTGAACAAAAGCATGCTCTCCCCTTGCTGTTTTTGAAGCATGCAGAAGTTTTTGTTTTTCATATTTCTCTTCACAAGCCTTTTATGAGAGATACTTTACGAGGGCCTCCATTGGATAATATGTTTTCCAAGGCAAGCTTCTTAGAAGGAGACAGCAAGGTGATACCTTGCTGTGATAACCAGAATATTTGGGTTACTTTTTCGGTGTCCTGAAAGTAGTGAGGTCAATTTTATTGTGGTTGTGTGGATTTGTGCAAGGGTCAGAGCACTGAAGACATGCTTAGAAGAGGGAGCAAGGAAGCGCGTTAGCCTGAGGTCTGCTTGCAATGTGACCCTGAGAAAGAGGTGATTGAAACTGTGAGTAAGGAAACTGTCTCCTGCTGTTTGCTTCCTACTGTGTTCAAGGAAACAGCATATAATATATATAGTTTGTACATAAATAGGACTGCATTGAACAAATGCCTATCAACAGTTCAAGGTGTAACATACAGGACATCAAAAATCAGCAAATTGTTTGTGTATTTACTGACAAAGTTTATAGTGGTATCTTAGAAAGCCCTCAGTGAAGGTGAGTGGAGACAGAAAGCATTGATGAAATTTAACTAAAACTGCATGGCAGGTCTGTTTTTCTGTCTGGAGTTCTAACTGAAAATTATATATTTCATATAAAATTAACACTGAGTATTTTTGTTTGCTTTGTCTTTTCTAGTCAGAAGAAAACCTTGATAGTTATGGAATCATATAGAAAAACCTGGGGTGGAATAGAGCTCTGGAGATTATCTGCCCCAGGCTCTTATTGAAAGCAGGACCTTAGATGAGATGATCAGGGGCCTGTCAAGGCCAATGAGTTCCCCACTTCTCTGGGTAACCTGTTCAAAATTCAGTTGTTCTCACAGTGAGGAATTTCTTCTTAAACTGAAGTGGGTTTCCCCTGAAGCAGCCTATTGCCTCGTGGCACTGAGCGTCTTGCCGAAAAGAATCTCCATCATCTCTGTAACAACCATTTAAGTGTTAAAAAATGGTGTTCAACCCTCAGCTGTCTCTTCTTCATGCTGAACCAACCCAATTATTTCAAGCTTTCTTCATCTGTCAAGTTCTCCAGTCCTCTGATCAGCTTGATGGCCTTCTGCTAGACTGTCTCCAATTTTTTAGTATGTCTTTTTTTGCTAAGAGGACCAAGACTGGACACAGTATTCCAGGTGTGGCCTAGTAAGTGCTGAGGAGACTGGAATTACCATGTCCTTTTTGTTTGCTGGCTGCAGACATACTGAGGAAGCCCACAACACCATCTTCTTTCATTCCTCCAAGAGCACCAGGCTGCCTTGTGTTCAGCTTGTCATCCCTGTACCCTCAATAGCACTATTTATTTTTTGACCATATATAATGAAAGCAAGGAACAGAAGTTCACAAAGCTTCTGGAAGAAAAGGGTTTTACCCTAAAGCCCGATGACTTCAGCCTTCACCCCCAGTATGGGAGACTTGGTTTTAGTTCTTTCCTTCTTTTGAAGAGCTGGACTTGTGTTGCTCACAACCCTGAGCTGTGCCCTCGGGAGGAGGCTGTAACAAGCCACAGCATATTCCGGAGTTCCTTCAAACTCACACGTTGCCACAATGATATTTTTGTTTAATATACTTCTGGTGTTTCTTAGACTAGGAAATGCAGGTGTCATATCTCCTTGGGGTTCATTTGTCCCCTTCCCTTCCCTTCCCTTCCCTTCCCTTCCCTTCCCTCCTCTCCTTGGTTCACAAATGCAAAAGTCCAGAGAAATTCCCCAGAACTTTGGAAAAGAGACTGTACTTCCCCATCTCCAGTGTGATCCTAATGAGATACAAGGTCTTTATGTTTGGTTTCTTTCCTTTGGTGTGGATGAACTTGCCTGGAATTAAGTGATTAGTCATGACTTGAGTGGCTCCATCTTGGTGGTGTTGGTGAGTAAGCGGAGCTACCCGAATTTAATTTTTTTTCAAAAAAGGTACTTACCATAATGCTTTTAACATCAAGAATAGTGGGACTTGGGCCTTTTTATTCTTTTTGGTACCTCATATAACTTCGTCTATGCAATATAGTAACTTGTGATGGGACAAGGAATCTATTGTTTTTGTTTTAGAGGAGCCAGGATATATCTAAAAATGTTTTCAAGTACCACAGCTTTTTACCAAAAGGAGCTTGCGTATAATGTTTAATGTACTGGGTAATGAAATGTGAATCAATATTCATTGCTACTCTTACTTGATTTTGCAATCCAAGGTACCAGAATAAAATAAAAAAAACAACCATCAAACAAAACCACTGGTCTTTTACTTGCACAATACGAATTGTGCAGTTGAATTCTCCACAGTATATTGTACTTGCAGATTTCAAAGGATGAAAAACAATAACTTTATTTTAATTAATATGTTAAAGGGGAGTAATATTTCCATATTACCTTTTAAAGATATTTTCAAGCCCCCAAAAATTTTAAATGATGGTAATTAATTTGGAATTTCTAGTGTAGCATGAAAATGGCACACATTTTATATCCATTACACTAACAGCAAAGCGGATTGTAGACTGGTGGGCATTTGGTACAAGTACACAGGAGCAAATTCTGATGCAATGGAGAGCACTTCTTTCTAGGATTTGTTCACAATGTGTGAGGAGAAGATGTATTGCCATCAGTAAATCCAGAATGAGAACTACTTCTGAACAGCATTACGAATAATCTAATCTCAGGAGAATCTCAGCAATATTGTAATATGGAACTGTCTGCATCAAGCGTGAAATAAATCTGTGTAGGACTTCGTGATGCACCAAGCAGTGTTGGCTGTTGATTGCCAAAAACTCTCAGATACTGCAGTATCTCTGCTCTGTGGAAACAAATGTTTTGCACCAAGGCTGAATTATGTGAAACATAAAATTGACCGCTTCATCAGAACAATTTGTTTCCCTAACCAAGTGCTAAAAGGGAAAGTTTTAATAGAAAGTGGGACTTCTCAAGGAAATCCTGCTGGGTATTCTAAAGGCTATGCTTTAATGAGCAGACAAGTAAGTTACCTTGGAGAGGAAAGCTAGCCTAGTAAAGAAGGCACAAAGGTGATAATTAAACAAGAAATCAATGTTAAGTGTGGAAAAGAGGGGCATAACTGAGAATGAAAATTGAATCTACACAATGTAAATGACTTTTTGGAGAAGATAAAGGTAATAAGGAATTATTACTGGCCAGTAGAGCTTAAGACAATAAGAAGGCATTACCAATGTATTAGGAACAAAAGAACAACTAAATCAAGTATAGATTTCAGTCTTGCAGAAAAAAAAAACAGAAAAGATCCACTGGCTGGAAATCAAAGCTTGAAAAATTCAATCACTATAAAGATGCAGTGAGGGTGATTACATGTAGAAATAATTTCCCAGTGAAGGTAGGTGGTAAGTTTGCCATTGCTAGGAATTTAATCCAATTGGATACACTTTAATCTGAGTCTGGGAACAGGCTTGGCAGCATCTCTGTGGATGGTGGCGGAGGTCATTTGTTCTGTGCAATCCTTACATCTGTGAATTTGTATTTGTGTTTTGTCACTCCCTTTTTTAATAAACTGTTGAAAAGAACAGAGAGCTCTCATTGCCTTCAACGTGTTCCACATGCTCGGTTCTGCTTTAAGACAATGACTAAAAAATCTCAGTCTTATGCTTCAGGGCTACAGCTGGCTGCCTGCAGAAGATGAGGGGCTGATTCCCTAGGTTAATTCTGGATTTTTTAATTTCATTTTTCTCCAAAGCCTTAGGGGCAGGCATGGCTGGTTATAAAACCTTGGAGAGACTGGGCCACTTCTCTGCAGGGAAGTCCTCTCTTTTACATAGCTGCTATCTTCCATCTGGCTGGGGGATCAGACAGTTTCAGGGTAGCAAGGACTTTGAGCTCTTTTTTCTCTCCTGTTCATTATGACATCTGGGCATATCTGAGATCATAATTATGATCATTTGGGCATATCTGATATAAACAACTCACTTATTACTGGAGCCTGGGGCAGAGGCATCACAGTCTTTTTTGGAATTCTTATTAGCTTAATTTCTTCAAGACAGATTTTTGTTTTGCTTTGTTTTGGCTTTTTTGGGGTTTGGGGTTTTTTTTGCATAAATCAACTCACTGTGGGAAGCACTGCTAAACAGGTGAATCATTATGCCACGTACAAAACAGCAGGTTGTCTGTTCAGGTGTAAATCCTGAATTATAGCTTACAGTTGGAGTTATAGCTCAAAAATACTGTTTCTTTTTTCAAAATGGGCTGATGCCAGTTGGGATGCTTGACGGAGTTGCAGAGCTGCCACACAGGCGTCCCGAGTGCCGCTTTGCTGGCTGTGTGCAGCAGCTAACAAAGGGTGTGTTGTGCTTGTTGCAGCACTGCTTCCGAATCTGGCTTTCCTTCTGCAGCACTCCTTTTGTTTAAAAAACCTTCTCCTCCAAAGCAAAAATAAGAAACTTTACTAACATTGCACTGTCAAGAAAGGGAGGATAAAATAGATTTGTTTATTGTTTTGGTTCTGTTGAATTACAAATGGCAGTGGGTGGAAAGGGGATGGCAGGAGATACTGGAAGCCAGGCTGCGTATTGTCGTCTCCTAAGAGGCAAACAGGTCTGCCAGGGTTCTGCCTGGTGGCTGTGCTAGCAGGTGTCTCTGCTCTTAAACTGCTCTCTCTTACATGCATGTGAAAGTACTCATGTGCTTTAAAAAGCTCCTCTTTTCCATTCAGGAAACTGTCAACAGGCACCTATTATCCTCCTGCAAAGTTGTGAGAAGAGACCTGCTGTTTCATCAACATCAGCATGTTTTCTTCTTAAGCATGTGAAGAAAAGGCAGCTTCCATCTGATATGAGCCCATACGTATTCTTTTTGTGTGTCCAGTTGAGGGACACCTTTTCAAGTGCTGCTTGTTGTGCACAAGTGGAACTGGCACTTGCTTAGGTAAATAAACATATTGGCTTATTGCATAAGTCACCTTACCTGTGATAAACCATCTATTCTATGATTTATCATGTGTCATTTTTCATCACATATAACATTAGCTTATGATACATATATGTTTAATGTGGGCTTATCCTGTACCCATTGTTTCCCAGGTGGCTGAGTACCTATCTATAGCTCTTCATGGCTCTATTGGGGTTTGTACATAGGAGCTGCAAGCAAAGGTAAGTCCATCTGGAAAATTGGAGATAGATGGATTGAGAGAGATGAAGGGAAAACCCAACAGGTCGAGATCATTCCCTGTATGGCAGATCTAAAAAGAACTGGTTTGCTTTGCCTTTGTCTCTTTGGGGTGCAATACATTTGTGTTCGTCCCACTGAAGTGCCCTCTTCAATGGCACCTTCCAATCTCTCTGTGTCCTCAGCGTGGGGTGTCCCACTTAACCCTAGCTCCTCTTCATTCCATGGCTTTTAGCTACCGTTGCTTGGCCTAACAACTGGGAATGACCCAGCAGTTGCTGTTCTGGAGATGCATTCATGCAAGGTGGCCAACCTGTACGTGTCCAGCATGGTCAGCAGTTGCTACTGGATGAACCTAGTTGACTGCTCCTCATCTTTGCTGGCAAAAAGATTAATGACTTTGGGAGCTGCCTTCCATGATGTGCTGAATTTTGCATAGGCCTGTTGTAAGATTTTCCTACTTAAAAAATGACTATGCTGTTCAGTTCACTTGAAGCTGAACAAACATGACAGAGAGACGGTGTGATGCACGCAAGCTTCATTTTCTCACGGAGCCAAGCTAAAAAAAAAACCAAAATCTGCCTAGGAAAATTTTCAGCCAACATTTGAGAAGCTTGCCATTAATTATCAAAATGAAGAAGCAGAGTGTGCTAACACAGCATTGATTCAAAACATCAGAATCAATTTCTCAAAAAATAGATGTGCTGAAAATAATACGTAAAACACATTAGACTTGTGCACTGCCTGGTATCCCTATTTAGTTTCTGCATCTGGCCTTGTAACAGCCTCCAACCCTAAAAATTACCTTCCTTTCCCCAGACTCTAGAGGATATACAGAATTTAGAAGGACCATTTTCTTCCTTAGGTGTTGGAGAACCTCTGTGTTTTAAAGTTGTTTATTCAAAGCGAGTAAATTGAGCTGGGTCAGCCTGAATTATGGTGATGTCCTTCAGAGTGCCTGTGTTGCTGGAGCATCTCTGGAGGACTGCTACTCTGTAAGGTGTCTGCCACCAACCCTTCCTCTTGGCCGTTGTTGCTCACAGAGCTTCTGCCCTGTGACAAACATATCAATGCAGGCTTTGCTGAGCAGATTTGGATTCATTGATGCAAAAAGATGTAGAAGCTAAATATGCATTTATTGTATCACTTTCTATTGCTGTAAACTCAGTATTTTAAAGGCTTTAACGTTTCTGGAAATGGATTTTTGATTTATTCTGGTAACAATCTTCTGGTGTTTATTCAGTTGCAGTCTATGTTCTGAAGGCCAGCTCTTACAAATCATCCCATGTATTTTGTGTTAATCCAGGCCTTCCTTCACTTCACTTGGTTGTTGTAAATGCAGTTTATAATTCATGCAGAATGTGGTTCTTCTGCCCTGTGACTAGGAAATGTTAAAAGAAAGCATTCAGTCATAGCTTATGCATCTGGTGATGCAGACTGGGGTTTTTAAAAGAGCCCAGAAGAATTAGGCATTCAAATTTCATTAAAAGGCTGTGGAAGTGAAGCATATAAGCTCTATTAAAAAGCTCGGTCATTATCTATAGCTCTTGGTTTTTTTTCTCCAATTTAATTTGTGCATAAGCCTGCTTTGGGGAGAGAAGGGGACAGGGCTGATTTTGCTCACCTTTCCTTCTCCTTGGTGCTGAGGCACAGCCCTGCCTTACAGCTTGAGCATGCTGCGGCTCACTCAGCTCTTCCATTTTGAACTGCAGCTTCAAGTACCCACACAGGTACTGATTTTATAATTAAAACTTCATTTTCCTAACTGTAAAAATGAATGTAAGTATCTGATCAATAAAACTGTTGATATAAATAGCTTGGTGAATAAAATGTTGAAAATGGTTTACCCATATATATATGTGTGTATCTATCTATCTATCTATCTATCTATCTATTGATATATCCATATATGACATCCTGGAAATTATTTGTACTTTTTCACACTCTGAAGTGTTCAGGTAAACAAAGCTGAATTAAAATCCATGCAGAAAATAAAATTGTACTACAGAATGTAAATGAATTGGATATGTTGCTTTTAAATACAATACAATGTGACTAAATGTTACATGTAATATTCTGTCACTTGTCTGAGAGAACACAGAAGTTTCCGTTATATGCAAGAATCAGGAAAGTACAGTATGGTAAATATAATGATGAGAAAGATGAGAGATCAATTGGATACAGTCAGGTGAAGAAGAGTAAGTAGGGAATGGAGTTTGTTCTGCATTCAGAAGGGATTGCTGCAGCAGTACAGAATATGCAGAATTGCTGCAGGAAGGAGTTAATCATTGCGCCAGCAATGCTCAGCCCCTGTTTATTCCAAAAGAGAATTAATGGCTTTCCTGCCTGGTGCTGAAAATAGAAGTCAAATTTAAGTTGTTTCTTGAAGGCAGATATAATTATATTATGAAACTCGTGGCTTTTGGGTCTAAATAATAGGACAAGAATGACCACCCTAAATCAGAACAGAGTACAGTCTCCTAACTGTTTCTTAGGAGTGAGAACAGGACAAGCATAGAGTGATACTTTTCCCTTTTTGCAGCTGTGCACAATGTACACACTACTTAAACTGTAGATTAGGTGCATTATATATTTATTATCCCTTGCTGAACCCTTTCTCTATAGAGTGTACCAATTATTTATTAAACCCATTTATGTTTTTGTAACAACATTCTTGTAACAATAGATTATACTGTGTGGCTGTGAGTTGTCTGGAAAAATATTTCTGATTAAAACTGTGATACTTGGTGCTTGTTAAGTCTTATGGTAGGATGAATAGTGAACAATTGTTCCTTCCTTACTATCTATGTTAGTTTCACTTTTATATACAGTTATATCCTCTTTTTAAGCTCTTTTTCAAGTTGAGAAGTACTTTCATCCTCCCTCATACAGTTACAACAGTATACTGCTATTCATCTATGTTGTCTAGCATACACCATTCCTACTTCTAATAAACCCTTGGACATGGATCATTCAGACTTAGGTGAAGTGTTTGGGATGTGGATGCAGTCCGGGTTTACACAATGGTGTAATATTTTGTCTTTTAACTTTTCATTCTTACATAATGATTTTTAGTTCAGTTTACATTTTTGTCTGCCAGTGAGCACTGGACAGATGTTTTCAGAGAGTTCTCGACAAGTTGCCTGAGATTCTTGCTGAAGTGATACTAAACTATTTGTCCCTGTGTATGTACAGTTAGGCTTCCCCCCATGTGTATTACTTTGCAATTATTGATATTAAATACTGTCTACATTTTTTGTTGCTGAATCACTCAGTGTTCAGTATAATGACACCTATTGGGGTATTGACTGTTTTGAGTAATTTGTATCATCAGCAAACTTTACGATCTCATTATTAATTCCTTTTTCCCAGATCATTTATGAATATATTGAAGAGAACAATTTCTAGTGCAGATATCTGATCACTTCTCTCCCATGGAGAAAACAATTTATTACTATGCTCCAACACATCATTTACCTACATTTATCTACTAAGGAATTTTCATCCTTCTGGTAACTTAGTTTCTTTAGGAGCCTTTAGATAGAGGTCTTGACTTCTGGAGCATTTGACTCCTGGAAATCCAAGAACACTACAGCAGTCGGCATTCCAAAGCTGGCTGACATCTTTAAAGAACTATTAATATCATCATTTTCATCAACTAAAAGTAAATTGAACACGCTAAATTTAGTAAGGTTTCTCTATTTGCAAATATTACATTATTTGTGTACCAAGAATATCTCAAATACTTTTATTATTTGTACTAAGATTTCTAGCAGCTAGTGACAATTTCTGCCGAAAAGTTATTACTATGCTGCCAGAAACTCCAGAGCGAGGTGCAGCTTTTCACTGACCCCGAGTAGAGCATGGTTTCTTTGCGATAGAAGTCTTCTATTTATTTTCTATAAATGACACATCCCTGAAGCAACAGGGAGGGAATGAAAGTTACATTTTATCACAGTAGCATTTGCAGAAAGGTGAAGTGTGAAAGTCCCTATTCATAATGAAACCTGGGCCAACCATGAGTTCCTAAAAACCTTACCTGCAGGTGCTTAATTTTTTTTTATTAAAAAATTTATATCTGAGCTTTATGAACTTATGATTAAACTTTTAAAATAAATTAAAGGTGAGAGGATTAGATGTGGAATTGGAAATGAACTGTGGTATCTTTTGCCTCTAGCTCAGCATTTTGAAGGCAATCCAAATGAGATGTGACAAAGTGCAGCGCACTCTTTTTTTTTTTTGCTGATCTATGTGAAAGTGGAGTTTGGTCTCTGCCAAGTTCTTTGTGTGTGAATAGCCACATCACTATCCCTGCTACTGTAATTAGCACTATTAGCCCTTTATTGGAATTTAAAATAAATAGGCCATGATTTAGATATCACAGAGACTGAATTATCCCCTTAGATGATCCACCCAGACTAGAAGAACAGCCAGCTCCCTCCAACTCTCCCTTTTTTCCACTGTTTGACAGAAGTTACAAGGTAAGTTTTAAGTGGCTGATATGTCCAGCTCCCATGTTGCATCCTATTTGAAATTTAAACTACAAAGTCCTGTTGAAGGACAGTTCCTCAGGGTGTGTTGAATGTGTTTTAGTCTGTTATGGGTCTTGGCTACTCTTGAGCAATTCCTTCGTGTCCTCCTTGGAGATGGGAAGAACTTTGGCAGGATTCTTTATGATGTCCAAAGAGGTGCTCTTACTTCTTCAACCTCCAATCTAAACTTCACACACCTCCTCAAGAGAATTAAGTTAATCTACATTGGCCTTTGCTTATCATGACTCTGATGCTGTTTCTGTTACCTGTTCACTGTTAGGCTGCCAGAAAATCTTCGGACCTGTAGGTACAACCAAGTAATCTCTCGTAGTCTTCCCACACTTTTATAAGACATCATGCACTAGTCGATGCCCTTAAAGGGAAATGGAAAGTGCATTTTTAAGAGAAACATTGCATGCAGCTTAGCATTGACATGAATGCAGTCTACAGCTGGTGGTGACCATCCTACCCCTTTCTCTTTGCTTGACTCTGAAACCCCAGCTGGTTCTTCTCTTTTCCCCAAAGCACCTAGTGGATTTTCTGTTGCTTCCTCCATCTGAGCTTTGTCTCTGCTCCCCGTAGAGAAGAGGAAGGCTTAGCAGCTGGAAAAGGCCCAATCCTTCAACCACACTACTTTCCAGTGGTTGCTGGGTGAACAGAGGGCTGGTAATCCTGATCCTGCTGCCGTTCAGTGCAGTAATCACGCAAGGGCATGGACTCCGCACACACGGTGGAAAAAGTGCAAAGCCTTTATTGCGCACCCGAAATTCCCTTAAATACCAGTACCTAACAGGATATCACATCCTATAAGCAGGAAGGATGTTCACCTCAGTGTCCCCCAATCACCTGGGGTATTGCACAGACATTGCCTATTATAGTAATAGGTAAACAATACCCTATAAGGTCACAAACTACAATTATCACGTCTCATAGGTCCAACACCGTCCAGAAACCCACATTCCTCTCTCAACCCATCCCCTGTGACCTGAATGCACTCCCAGGGTCACCTCTCGGTCCAAGAAAGAGGCTCTCTCTCTGGCCTTCAGGGCCTATCTCTCTTCCAGCACACAGTGCACCCCAACAGTTCAGAGCCCCAAATGATGTACAGTGCACGCAGTGCTTCTGGACAAAGAGTGATGTCACAGAAATCTATCCTTGCTCTTCTGGGGCAGTGGTCATTATGCAAATGGTCTCTACATTGTGGTAATGGGAAAAATATTGATGGCCTCAATGTCTGTTGCATTGGATTATTTCAGAAGTGATTAGCAGTGGCACTAGAGCCAATGACAGGTGATACACTACTGCACCCCTTTAAAAGTCTTACATGTTATGTCAGCAATGTGCCGGTATTCAGCCTTCAAACAGATGCATGCCTTCAAGCCACACACTCTAGATGTGATTCTGGAAGAAAAGAGCAGCAGTGTGAATGCTTTTCCCCATATTTTCAGCAAATTGTGGACTTTAAAAAGTTTTTATTAAAAATAACTATTTGAACTTAGTTTTACAGCAGCAAAAACATGCTGGCTCTTTCAATGCAGACAAAAACTTAAGCTGTCAATATGCAATTCTTGAAACAACTAGAATTTCAGCAATCAAGTATGAGGCAATTCTTGTTTCCCACACAAGGTCAGCACTTTCTTGTAGAGTCAGTTCATGTCGTCATAGTGTGCTCCATGGAGGTGACTCATTTGTGTATTTTGGAGTTCAGACAAAGCCTATTAGCTGACTTTTCTCTGTTACCTTCCACATGTTTTTCCTGCATTTGGGACAGCACAATTCTGCCTGCTATCTGCAAGTGAAACAACTTCTCATCTATACTTTCCTTACACACAAAGAGACTTCTAAGTGTGTCGGGCTATGGCTGAGAAAGCTAGATTACATGCTACCTGAAAATTATCACAGGTGGATCTAAAAATGATCTTGCTTAATTAACAGATAGGGGTGGTTTTCTGTGCTGGTCCAACTATTTGACAACTGCTACAGCTTGTAAAGTTGGATATAATTACACACAGCTGAAGATCCCTAATAATGAAGTAGTTTTTCATCTGTATAGAAGTAACTATGCCAGAATGGCTATGTTCATATCAGCATTACTGCAATACACGATACCAGATGTACCATTTTAACTATCTCGGTATTGTTAAAATGGGCAGTTTAACATTTATATAAAGCCTTTAAGCAGAGAAATGCTCAATCTGTTCTCCATTTTGGAAAAGTACCTATTACCTTAGGAAGATTGTAGTCACCTTGACAACATGAAACTTTGCTCAAACTCTGTCAGTTCAATTCTCTCTATGTAGTCAGACATGAAATTGAGTTACAGTGGCCTAATGGGTTACCACATGTCAGTGGAGACGAATTTGTGTGCAGTCCAGTAGCCCATTGCCAACACAAGGCAGAAATCATTAGATCAAACAACTCCATTTTACAGAGGCTTTAAAGACTTTTTTTTCTCATGTGTGCTTGTAGTCTCAGAATGCACACATAATCTATTACCATGCCTAGCTGAAGACTAGGGCATTATTAAGCAGTAATAAGTTGATCTTGTAACTGAACTACAAATTAGAATTTTGAAATCATTTAATTAGATCAGTTTTAAATTGGTGAATGGGGACTGAAAACATGTATATAAGAAATGAATCTGTCTTATATGCTGATAAAATAACACCTGTAGTGACTGCATTTGGATCACTTGTATGCTGATGACTGGGTATTTTCAGAGGTATTTTAGAATCCATGATTTCCATTTGAAATGTTTCCAGGTGTGCTTAGGCAGCTTTTTCCCATTTATCCCTAGAATTTCATGTTTATGCTTGTTTCAAGAAAATTACGTGATCTTTTGGACTTCAGAAAATTTTACCTTCATAATGAATCTTCTTTTTTTTATTTTTTCAACCTGTCACAGATTTACTGAAATGTAAGGAAACCCCTTTGGAGAGCCAAACCACAACACTATGGAACAGCTATGTTTGGGTTTGATTCTGAACAAAACCGTGCTCTTTGTTCTGTAAGTTTTACTAAAAAAGATAAAAGAATTACTATACTTAAATTAATGGCTCAATGGATATCTTATCTCTTGATTACAATTATGCTTATGGCAAGAACATTACCATCAATTGTAATGCCTGAAAATGTTGTGGGAACTTCAAGAAACCAAGATCTGACTACACATTGTCAAGTAATGCCTCTAGGGTAATGTGTGGAAGAAAAAGAGGGTTCTGCTCTTTCAGAATTAAAAAAGATTGTGGTCATATTAAAGTTTATGTTGGTTTCATCTTAGCTGACACTAAAGACCATAATTATTTGCAAGAGAAATTTGAATGTAAATATTGTCAGCATTTTTTCACGCTTTTTCATTGTGAAACAGAAACCATTGAATGTAATGAGAAGGAAGTTAAGAAACTCCCTCTCAGGATACCATGAGTTTCTTACATATTGCCACACCCTGTCAGTAAAAAACAGATCTCTTAATTGCAGCTAATCTGGATTGCTTGAAATACTGTACTGCAAGCACCCGACCAAATTCTGTTTAGCAGCAATGCTTATTGTTGCTGCTTGGGTCGAAAACTCCTGAGGTCAGAATTTATCACCACTTCTTCAGCTTACTAACAGAATCTCCCTCTCATTTTTGAGGGCTGTTGGGTTTTTTGTTTGTTTGGATTTTTTATTGCTGTAAGAAAAAGAGAGAGGAGAGAAAAGAGAAATAACAGTTCTAAACACTGAGCTATTATCTATAAAATTGATTTATGATGGCCTATGAAATTTACCTTTACTTCAGTCCTTGGGGAGAACAGCACTTAGGGAGTAAGAATACTTCCATAATTATGCTCTTCACTGTTTGGTGGTCTCTTTTTTAAGCCATGAATAAAAGCACTAATGTTCTTTTGAAGTAAGGTGGAACCTAAGACTGATTTCTCATTGAATAACCTGAGACTGATTTCTCTAACTAACCTGACTGTAGTAACTTACTTCTGGTTTACCTGGATTGGATTAGGTTTGGCAAGGTGGGAGTGGGCTGCTTTACTGGAAATCTGGCATACTTAATTCCTTACTGTAAATTTTATTCCATGGCAATTGCATTGTTTTTTGTAACTGTGCTGTGAATGAAGCAAGCCTTAGAACTATCCTTTTCTATTTTGATTTTCTTGGTGTGTATTCCTATTTACAGATAAGGATGGGCCCAACTGCCCACCTTTTGATAAGTAAAGAATAAAACAGTTAATTCTATTATAAGACCTGCCAGAGTCAGTCTAAGGGAACATGTTATTTTTAGTCCTACTTACTTTTTGGATAACAGCTTCAAGGGAAAAAGATCAACATATAACTGAAATTAAGCCCTTGACAATGCCTACTCTGCTGTGTAATTCATAAATTAATGGATCATGAAAAGACCTTTAAAGAATGTTATCCATCAGAAATACTACCTTTGTATGTGCAGTGCCTATATCCCAGAAACCCTTGTGTTGAATTTGCCTTACCGGGAGCCTGCAATCCTTTTGAGAAAGGATGAAAGAACCATAAAATAAGTTTATGTTGTTCAGTGACCAAATGTTATAAATGACTAACACAATATAAGCAAAAAAGTAAATCTAATCTTTTGCAACATGTATATTTAGCAGTCATAAAATCTACTTTTGGGTATGTTGATATTAGACTTTTGTTTTAGATGCTGCTTGCTATATATCCGAATTACTTAGACCTCTGAATAAAGCTAATTTTTCTTTCTAGAAACAAACATATAATTTCCAAGGTGACAAGAAATCTCCCACAGAAATTGTAGAATAATAGGATCTAGTAAGTGCTTGCTATTCAAAATAAGTTTACCACCACAGCATCTGAAAACCTTATCGTGAAGGTAATAAACAAAGCATGACTTTTCATCTGTCTTTTTGATTTTTTAATTATCGACTTGACAGAGAAAGAAATGTGCATATTAGAATAATGTGGGATTGTTTTGCTGATTTGTTTCCTATAATGACATATAGTGTGATATGCAAATGTGTATGTGAATGAAGAAATATGTTTTGCATTGGAGATAAAAGGGGGTCAAGCACTTTTCTAATTTTTATTAGATCTTCAGGAATGGTTCTCAGGAAAGTCCTGAAACTATTCACCCCACAGTCAGTTTTAATTTTACTGTGTAAGCTTCATTGTGTGACTGTTGACCGTGGTGGTTTCTCTGGAAATTTATCAGTCTCGGTCCCCAGCCATGAAATGCCTTACAGAGCAAGATTTGAAGCATTCATCATTCTGTGGGGAGATGGACTAGCAATCCAGAAACCGAAGGGTTTGCTTATGGTGGTTGCTCATGCAGAGGAGGTGATCTGCAGTGCCCCTGGCGTGCTGGACTTACCAAGGGAATGCAAAGCCTCTTGCCCAGGGTATGTCCAGTACCCGGGTCAAGGAGAGAGCTGACATGAATAACCACAGTCATTGTCTGTTGGCCTGGCAGGGAGTCTCGGGTACCACCAGAGTGGGGAGAGAGCCTTGTCCATAGATGTTGCTGTGCAAGAGCTTCCTAGCTCCAAGGAATGCTCCTGGAGCATGGTCTGAGCTGGCCAATCACTCCACCATAGACTTTTTGTTTGCTTATGCTTCATCTCATCTAGAAATTGCATTGACTGGAAAAGAGTAAGGGAGCATTTTGTTTTAATAAGACCACAGTTGTAAACTCGAAACAAAGGCTTTAAAAATACACACTTGTGACGTTAGGCTGCTTCTGTGTGGCCTTTATTTTCTTGATGAATTTTCTTCAGAACTAATTTTTGACAGTTTTTTCCTTTTGATTGATACATATAGAATGCTATGAGATTGCAACTTGGCAGTTCTCTTATCAAACTGCAAATATCAGGGAAGGAAACAGATACTGCAGTGATTTCCTTGCACACATGCAGCCCTTCTTCCCTCCGCACCCCAATCACAGCTGGTGTGGTTGAAGAGCGAGGGCAAGCTCAGGGCACCATGGTGCTTGTGGCAGGATTGCTTTTGACCTCACTGCTCCTCAAGATGCTGTCTCCTACCCTGCTGCTGTTCGGTAGAAAATAGCTCCATGTTTTGGCACTGACTGTCAGCTGGTTTGATCTCTATTGCCCTGGCTTGCCAGCAGCTGGCTATAGAAACTGCTTTTCCCTCTCTATATAAAGTATGTTCAACCACAGGTCCTTTAATTTGATATGTAGAAGTGCCACAGTTTTGAAGCTTTAATAATTTGAGTTAGTTGATTGCCAGGACAAAGTTAGATTATTGTCTGTTACAATGCATCCTAGGAGATAAGCCATGATGTGTACTCCACTTGAAAATGGGGTGGGTTTGTTTCATTAGTTTAAACTTTGCCATATAATATGTAAACAATGAATGGTGGGCAACTTGTTCTAAGAACTGTGTTTGTATGGAACAGGTGCAGACAGCACCAGATTGTGGCATTTGGGTTGTGTATAAATCCAAATAGATAAAACCCAAGTTCTCCTTTTATTATTTTTAGATTTAAAGATCTTATGTGTGTGTATTAGTTTGGTTTATGTTGCACAAAGGTAAGTTTTCAAACAGAAAATCATGTGTGTATGCATATTCTTGAACATGACTTCTTGCTTGTAATTATTGCCTAACACATTTAATACTTCTGTGCCCTTCAGCTCTGTAACACTGTCTCACGGTAAGTAAAAGATTAATTCTCTTACTTCATCCCAAAAGGCAAAGGTAGTTTTTATCATTCCTTAGTTGTACTCTTGCATATATAATAGAAAAAAGTAATTTACTTTTCTGCCTATTCTAGATAGTGTCACGTAGAACCTAAGACACACTCACAAATCTGGAATCTCTGTCAAAATACTTTACAAGTAATTTCCTATCTTGTTTAAAACCTTCCGACAGCCACATGGGGAATTTGCTCATGAAAAACTCCAGCAGCCACATGGTAGGTCATTTCAAGCTGACAAATAATACAGTAAACTTTCTCTTCACAGAAACACAGGTTTACTTCCAGAAGTAAGGTCAGGATCTTCTGAAAGAAGGGAAGAGTGTTCTAGCTTGCTTTTAGAGTGCCTAGTGTTTGTATCACTTAAATCTCAGAGCTATGTGACTCTGAGAAGACTCTCTCTAAAATCTGAAGATGAACATATTTTTATTATGTGGGAACTGATTATTCACTTTCAAAAGAACCTTTTCTTTCTGCCACTTGGCATATGCCACTATGAATATCCTTAGGATTCTTGAAATGAGAGGACGAGGCAATAGTGGTGACACTTCCCACCCATCCCACCAGCTAGCAGTGCTGTTCATATTTACTGCCACAAATGGATGTTATAGCAGAATCATTTTTATGTCTACAGAGCTGCAGGGTGCTGTACCTCTGTCTGAGGCATTATCATGCCGGCTTTTCTTCCTAGCAATGCTTTTCTGCCTTCAGTACAAAGCTGGGACTTGAAAATAAAGTTAGAGGTTTATTTTACCTGTTGACCATCTGTACTGTATACACACTGAAGTGATGCAGGCAAAATACAAACTTACTAAAGCTTCTGTCAAAATCCAAATGGGAAATGAATGTTTGATGTTTTACACATCCAAGCTTCTCCTGTTTCTCAGTTTTTGGTGCTTAGTTTACTTGGAAGGGTCAGAAAATTCAAAACCTAAAATCCTTAGGGCTATTACACTTTCAATAATTATCCACTCAGCACTGGGAATTTCGAAACAACATCAATTGGTCTCAAAACAACCTCTCATCCTGAGAGGAAATAGCTGAGAACTTTTTATGAGTTTAATGTACTCTCGCATTGTAATTTGGAGGATAGCTGAAGTGACACAGGAGAGCAGGAGGCACATACTAATCAGAGAACTGTATAAATAATGCATGTTATATGTGCCTGAGTGTCGATAGTGCTTTATGAGCCCACCACAGAGGCAGTGGTCAGCTGGGTGGACCAGGAGCCAACTAGGAACAAATAAGGTAGCTGGGGCAAATGAAAGTCAAGAAGTTTCTCACATTTATCCACTTAACCAATCTAAGTAAACTCCTAGCAACAAAACACTTAGTGAAAATATTACAACAGCAAGTTTCAGGTTGACTTGCTAAAGACATCTCTGGCAAACAAGGTAGTTGCAGAAGTCATTTAATGTATCTCCACACATTGGTGTTTGAACAGAAGTGTACAAGACTCTTGGGGTGGGGCAGTTATGAGAGATTATACCCCTACAAACAGTCTCACCAAAATAAGATTTTAGCCTGGCAATACGGACAGGACTGTTGTCCCTCTTCTTTACCCCTATTCAGCAAGCCATGTGTCTCCTCTTTCAGGTGACAGACAGGTGTCCGGAAGGCACATCTCACTGCGTGAAAAAGATGGGAGGTGTTTGCCTTCACTGATTTGTCTGGCTATCAAGCTCAGTTATTGCCGACCGCTGGGTCCCAAAGCAAGGAGTGAGTGCTTGCTTTGCCATGGTTTAATGGTCTTCATGCCAACCTCTCTCCAGTGATGCACTATTAAAAGTGCAAATCACGAAGCGATCAGAGCAGGGACCACAACATGTACTAGAACTGTGACAGTTCACACTTCATAATTAAATTGACAGCAAGATTAAATAAGGGCTTCTTTTATAAAATGAAAATGAAGAGTACAGGATGGTAAGAGGTAGTCTGCCTTTTACTAGAAATAAGACCTGAAACATGAATTCTTGTCTTTGTAACCGGATAAGATCCTATTCAATGCTGATAATATAATATATGAATGTTGGATGGAAATAAAATGATTTACATTTTTTATATGCCATGCCATGTAATGATTACCTAAAATATCTTTTCTTTGTCATGATTTAAAACCAGATCATGTCAGGGAAAATATAGGAAAAAAAAAGATTTTGTGAATACTGGGTATGTGCATACATATTATCTTACAATGCTTACTGCTTATGAGGATATAGAAAACCAGCTCTTTATTCTCAAGGTAAGTTTAAAGTATTAATTATTTTGAATGTTCTTTAAGAAAGTTGGTACTTCCAAAGAACTTAACTTAGAAAATCAGGAGTTTCTAAAACAACCAGCAATTCTTTTTGGACTTCTTTTTCAGATAGTTGTGCATACTTAGATGAGACTAGGATTTGCCCTAAAATTGTTAAAGCTATGTATGTTTTGAATGATAATTAATTTCTAATAGCACCTATAAATCACAGTATTTACATTCCTGATCCAAAAGAAAACAAAGAAGTCAGAGAGATGAAGTATTATCCATATCTGTGGATATATGCCATAATATAGAAACATAGAAAATGGTTTTTTCCCCTAATACTTGTATTTTTCATGCTTTGTTTTTCTTACTCAGAGTGCTTCAGATCAGGATCTCAGTATCTGATTGTGGAAAAGCTCCATGAAGAGAGATTGTGAGCAATGCTTCCTAGACTAGCTGAGAGCCTGTGGGGCAGAACACTCATTTGGATAATGAGATAATATCAACATCAGGTCTTAAATAGGAATCTCCAACATCAGAGTCTTTACCACCACATTCCTTACTATTAAATTGTTGTGGTCTGTTTGGTGTTTTCCTGATTATATTAAATCTCTTCATCCTCAAGAACTAGTGTGATCTTGATGATATGATTAATTTGACAGCATTTCCAGATTTCTTAAAAAAAACCCCAAACCAACTGGATTAACTCTAGGCTAGTTCAGAAATATATCACACATTGCCATTGTAAATAAATTTGATTGACAGTACCTGCATATGTGTCCTTTGTTCACCATCATAATTCTGTTATCCAGTTAGAAACTATGCTTTTCAAAGCATAAAATAGGTTTTAAAAGGATGTAAAAATGAAAAAAAGTTAAGTTCTTTTAATCTGTTTACTGTTGTTCTTGACCATGCAATTGTATCACATTTTTAAACTTTTTTATACACGTGATAGATTGAAATGTACTTGATTTTTGTTAATGAAAAGTAGAATTTTCTTCTATTCCCTTGTCTCAAGAAATTATGGCTATAAGATAGCATGATGACTCATTAGAATATTGAGATAGTGATATTGCTCAAACAAAGTGGTATAAAATGATGCATAGAGGTCTCTTTATGTTACTCTGTCATAATGTCATGGTTGAAAAATTCATATTTGAATAGATTCAAATGAGTATTTCTTAATAAGAGCCAGTTTTTATACTTTTGAAAATATTTATTTTATTGCAGAAATTGAAGTTTTGACTGTGTTGCAAATTTTGGTATCACCACTTCAGTGCAGATATATATAAGTGATACCAATGAAAAAAGCAATCTTAACTCTCCATGTAATGTTGGGCTCTGAATTGAACGTTACCACTTAGGAATGAGATCTCAGAATTTTAATGAATAGTTCTTATGAAACCACCAATTTAACGCTCAGCAGCAATAAAAATGTAAATTGAATGTTAGGAATCATTAGAAAAGAAATAGAGAACAAAAGAAACTGCATAAATCCCTACAGATGTCCCCTCTTCTTAAAAAAATGTAGTGGAGAACTGGAGAAAGTTCAGAGAAAGGAAACAAGGAAAGTATGGAAATGCCTTCACACGAAGAGTGACTTATAGATCTTTTAAGTTTTGAAGAAAATAATAGGCAGAGTACTTCTTCCTTACCTCTTTCCATCAAGATCTAGGTGTCTATGAGCCCAGCACGTAAGCAGTTCAAAGCAACCTTATGTTTTTCCTAATGCAGTGCGTATTTAGGGGTGCAATTTGTTGGTATATGTTATGTGTGCTGTGAGTTAGCAGGGGTTAAAAAACTACACAAAAAAATCCATGGAAGAAGATCCCATTGTGAAAAATTAAATACAAAGATATTAGTGCTGGCACAGGAGATTCCAAACACATCTTCTGGGAAAGCCATCACTGTATGGTCCCATACCCTTCCCTAGGCATCTGCTGTTGATTACTGTCAGAGACTGGCTCCTGGGGCAGGTAGACCTTTGCTCTGAGTAGGACCATTCCTGCGATGTGTAGCAGCACCACAAGAATTTATCAGTGGAGGAGCTGAGCTGTTTAGGTAGTTTTACTGAGACCAGATGGTACTTCTTGAATCTGAAGAGTTTATGACTGTGGGATAAGCTTATGTGTTCAGATGTTGATGCTTGATACGAACTAAATCTTAAGAACTCAGGATGAACACAGAATGAGGGGAAGAATCTGTGCTTCTCAGGACTATTGCTGCAGGCTGGCTGAACAGAAAACAGACTGGAGGCATGGGCAAGAAAATGACATGAATAAACCTCCCTGAAGTAGATAACTGCTGGCTTCAAACTCTCTTGTAGCTTGTGGTGAGTGGATGTGATTTTAACTCCCTTCTCCTAACTTGATAATCACAGGCTTTGAAAGAGTGCATAAAGAGTAATGTCTACACCACAGTGACTTGCTATGAAATGTAAACAAATGCTACCTTTTGCTTGCTATCTGGTAAGGCTGATGCAGATAGATGCTTGTTTCTTACACCGTCCTCTTTAGGTGCGTGAGAAAGGCCAAGAGCATGGAACCCAGCCATACTGCAGAGCCTTGAGGCCAGTTAATGTGCCTGAGCATGCTATTTATCAGTGTAGGTATAACCAGAGTGCCTTTTTAGTGTCTTTTTAGCCTCTTTTACCCAACTGATAAGAGTGGGAAAAAGTATAAGTATAGACTCACTTGTTTTCCAGAAAAGCAATAACTGTGATTCTGGTTTATATTAGAGCAGCTTGAAAAATTGCCCTGCTCTGGCAGCCCACTAGACTTTATGTCCAAACTTAGATCACGTGTGTTTGAGCTTATATCTACATATAACTACACAAACACTTGCTCACTTGGAGTAAACCCCTGGGCTGCTGGGCACAGTTATATCAGCATTTGCCTAAGTTCAACATTTATGTTCTTAAGAAATGCTATTACTTAATTTTTCCTTTTTCTCAAATTTCAACAAAACCTTGAAATTTCAAAATTTACTGAGAAATGACATTTGGGAATTGCTTTACTTGAAGTCATCAAAAGAAATCTTTATCAAAGACTTCAATGAAATCAAACCAGTTTGTTTTGCCTTTATTATTTGGACTTTCAAGTGATAACATATTTGAAACATAGTATATAGTGATTTAAGTGATGAGGTCCAACTGAAATTATGTAACCTTTTAGAAGTAAAACCAAATAATTTTCTTTAATTTTTTTTATGAACTCAATACATTTCTACAGATCATTGAGTCAGCACTTGCTAATGAAAAGCAGTTCTTCTGGAACTGCTTCAAACAGTCCTTGCAGAGTATAAGACTTTTAAAATTCCAGACTGTAGATAAAAGCCCTCCTCCTCCTCCTAAAAAAAAAAAAAAAAAAAGCCTTTTACTCTAAAAGGCAAAATTACTCAAACTAAACAAATGTTTATGTTTTGTGCCTGCATGTCACACATGAGTGCCTGTGAATATAGTCTAACACATTTGACAGTTCTGCTGGTCCGATTTAGTACTTAATTCTGCTTTTTTTTTTATCCCCCAAATTTTTGCACAATATCTGCTTTCATCCTTTCCTATTAATACTGGCTGGAGTCTGTGTTATATTCCATCCCATACAGCAATGCTCACAGGAACATTTTGAAGTTAAAATAACTTTCCAGCATCAATTTTATACTCTGCTGTATTATAATAACTCTTTCATCTTTGTTTTTAAATGCTATTTTGAAAACCAGATACTCTGTCTTCATACCTTGCTCACCAAAGGAACAAAGACTGCTTGGCTCCAAGTGTCAATCAGGACATAACAAGTTAAACAGCAGTCAACACATTGGCAGATGAGTAACACCGAGTGGTTACTAAGCAGTGCCGAGTGCTGTTTGTCCTAGTCTACCTCAGCAGCTTAATGTGTTTACTTATTCATCTGCATCTGTTAGGGTGTAGCCAATGTCAGTTATGGGTTATTTTCCCAGTAGAGGGAAGGTTTTGGGGCTTGTCTTACAAAACCATCCAGACCTGGAGGATATTACTGTGATTAAACTAATTGATTTCAATAGGTGCTAATCATGCAGGCTCTGGCAATGCATGGTGATGAAAAACTTTAGTGTGCCCTCTCCCTTGGACAACAAATGTGTATCACACTTCACCCAAATTCTAACAAGATGAGATTTTTTTCCATCACAATTTGGATATGTGTTTGGTTTTCCTGCAGCTGTACCCCATGCTGAGTGGATTCACTTTACCAGTCTCAATTTCTTACTAGGGAATAGCCTGTTGATAAGTCAGGTTCTCATCAGTGTAAGGAGATGTCACAATTTAATGCCTATTACAGGATATGATTAAGCAAATGGAAATGACCTAACAAGTTGTCCCACATGTCTGCTAAAATACTTACTCCAGTGGTAGTATTTACTGTGCCCTGACTGGTCAATCTGGCTGTGGATGTGGCATTTTGCTGTTTCATGCTTGGTCTTTCATTGGGATGGGTCTGAACGCAGAGACTCCACTGCTGCCCTCTTCGTGCCACCAGCAAGGAGTGGGTGAGCAAAGGATGTGAAAAGCAGCACCATGGAGAGACTGGTAAGGAGCCAGGAATCCCAGCAGCCTGTAAAGGAAGGGACATAGGGAGTGGGGCAGGACAGAAACCCAGCTCCATGCACCTGCTGATGCTCACCTGCTCCATTCTCACCCTGTTTTTTTTTTTACCTCTGAAAGACATTATGAGCATCCCCAGGACCATCTCATGTTCTTTCCTCCCTTCCCATCTTCTGTGGAAACAAGCCACTTGCAGCTTGTCAGCCTGGGTCCTGTGTCTTATATGTTGACTGTAACTTTTATTTAAATGACTGAGCATGAGTTGGGGTTTGCACCCATGCGTGTGGGGGAAGAGGCTCCCCAGAGATGCTGTATCTTGGGAAAATTCTCAAGAGCGTAATGTAGCATTGCTATTCCCTCTCATTTGGAATAGCTTTCATTTCAGTCTGTGCTGCCAGATGAAGGATGCAATAAGCCTGATTAAATTTCCATGATTTATATATCTGCAGCACATTGAGTCCATAATTAAGACAATGGGGGACAGAGGCCCCAGCTGTGATGTACAAACAGAGACCTTCACATGTCAGACAAGAGAGAGATGTGTGAGAGAATACCAGTTAAGACTGATACAGTATTGATCAGTGTACTGGGTGTTAGCCTGTGTATATTAGTATCTTCTTACAACTCTTGAAGCCACATCAGAAGAAAAGAGGATTAAGGTGGGTTCTCCAGTAACTTAAATTTGATTACTTTACTGAATTACAGAGAGATGTTAAACAAGAGTCTGTTGGGAGAAAGCAGACTGAAATATAGGTGCCTGTGGTGGAGGCTGATATCGTGAACCTGGAAAAAGAGAATAGGGCCATGGTGAGGACCTGCGGGTACCTCCATGGAAAACTGGAGGAGGAATCAGGAAGATCCTCTCACTGACCCACTTAGGGAAGAGGAAATGACCAAGCCAGGTAAATAAGGGCAGGATTGCATGGTGAACAAGAAAGCTAATTGTGTTGAATGCAGCTGACAGATCACAGAGGATGGGGAAATAGCAATGCTTAGTTTTGGCTGAACACAGTTCTGGAGAGAATAATTTGAAAGGGATGAGAGCAGGAAGCTCATCTACATATAACAGATGTGTACCAGATTGCATGTAAAATACATGAATATCTGTAAGGTGAATTTGTACACAATGCACTACAACCTCGGGATGAGCAAAAGAAAGAATGTAGGAATATACAAGTTATTGTACGGCTACTTTGTAAACTTGTTTTCAGATTGTATTGTGTAGGTACCTACCTGACAGCAACTGAAGTATCAAAGCAGCATCAAGTGAATCTGTCCCAGTCCGACAGTAACAGGCATCTTAGTTTCTCCCCCTGCTTGTCATGGGTGGTCATGGCTTTCATGTCAGAAATCCCTTACTCCTGGTCTCTGTTAGCAGTTTTAACAGTGAGACAGACGTGTGATCCTATCCTTGACAGATAGCAAGATGCACAGTAATTGGAAATAAAGAGAAAAACCAGAGAGGGTTATAAAAATTAAGTAGGTTTAAGATGACTACTTCTTTTCAGGAGCTGAGGAGGAGCTCAGAGTGACCAGATAGCATCTGCTGAGAAGTAGGAGGATTTCCTCTGGGTTTTAGGAAGGGGAAAATCTCCAAAGCAATGGTGAACTGTTGTGTACCCCAGTTCACAAGACAGAGGGGGAAAAAAGCCATATGGTGTTTTCTCTGACATGTCTTGGGGTACAAATGGACAGGCAGTTTGGCCATAAGGGACTCCATGGCTGGTGCCAAGCATGGTCGCTTTGTCATCTTTTGGGGATGAATAATGCAGCTGCATTTTGTGTGCCTGGCAGGCTTCTCTTGAAGGGTGCAGGGCAGATGCATCCCTTCCCATGGCCAGGCTCATGACACCAGGTGTGCTATGCAGCCCTAAAGGTCGATGATGGGGTGAGTGGCAGCTATCCCAGGTGTCAGGAGGTCCACAGGGGTAAATGGGAATCAATCAGTGTTGTAGCAAGGTATGGGCCACACAACCTGCTGTGACATGGATGCCTTTCATGCTGATGCTCAGTAACCCCAGCTCAGATGTCCCCAGTGCATCTGTGATGAGAGCAGCATCCTAGATTAGCCCAACTGATTCAGGCTTTTCTGTTCTGGGGTATTTCTCCCTTTTGCCCCAGGCAGGCTGATAACAGGAGCTGGGAACACCTCTGCTATTGGTCCCCCGTCCTCCTGGCCTGCCTCTGCCCCAGCTGGAGGAGTGGGTGAGCACGGCCTTTAGGATGCTGACAGGCCAAGCACCTTTGTGTAGGTCTTTCGAAGGTGCTGCTGGAAACGAGAGGATGAAGGGGATGAAAGGGCAGCAGGGACATCACCCCTGCCGTCTCCCTGGGGCCAGGCCATGCAGTAGCTGAGGTGTTTTGGGGACAATGGCAGTGGCAGAGAGATCACGGCCGTTTTCCCCTCCTGTGGAGTGGCGCATGGTAAGAGCAATGAGCTCCCTCCCCACCTCTGCTGCGAGCAGCACGGACACCCTTCTCTGCAGCTCGGCGTTCCTTGTTCATTACCATCTCCTTACCTCCACACCTGTTTGATATTACATATTCAGTTTGGAAATACTGTCCTTTTTGTCCCCGTTTACACCATCTGTTGATACAATCCCGTGTGTGTGTCTGGGTGAGATCCAGCTGGCACACGCGGGAGGTGAACACATTCACATCTCCTGAAATTGCTGATTCAGGGAGGGGAGGCGGGGGGACACACACGCTCCGGAGCCCCACACCCCGGTAGCGCCGCAGCTGAGAAGCCCATCATTGCCCTCTGTGATAGTGCCAGGCGTTATCAATGCACAGCCATCCTTTCACCCCCGCCTGCCCTCCCCGCGCCCCCGACGTGCCTGTTGTAATCAGGGGAACAATGGCAGAGGCAGAGTGCCCGGCACAAAGACAACAGCTGCACTCCCGGGTCAGGCTTTGCAGCCTCCCCGCACAATGGCGATGTGTAACCCCATCCCACTGCCCGCCTCGGAATAATTTATTTATAGATGCAATATCTCTTTCACTGGCCTATTTAAGAATGTCTTCTCATAAATGCATGGAAATTGAAATTATTCTCTGCTTTTCCCCCAAAAGATTATGGTATCTGTTCTGTACAGATAAATAGCGCAATTTTGGAGGGGAAGGGGGAGAAAAGTTGTTGGAATATATGCAGTAAAGGATGAGGAGAAGTTGATTAATTGTGATGTGTGCATTTTTTAAAATTAAATATATTTCATTATTGGTGTCTTTGCAATAATAGGCACATGTTTAAAAATAGGAAAGAAATATTGAAGTAAGGAAAAAAGCCCTCCTAGGCAATGAATGCTAGTCTTTCCCTGTGAGAGATGACTGGTTGCCTCTTTGGTAATAAAACCTCTTTCACCCTCACAGACTGTAAGCATGAGCATCTGCTTAGGACAGAGAATTTTCTACCATCCAGGAGACAATGAATCATCTCTCACATGAAAATATGGTTGGTTCAGCACACTGCTTGCTTCTCTTAAATGCAGCATGTGCAGCTTACATATCATCTAAATGTGTAGCATGACACAAGATCAGAAATAAGGACAATCTCTGAGATTATAAAGAGTAAAAAGTTTCTTCTGATAATTTCCTATAGTCAGTAGTTTCAGTACCCTCCCTATTTTTTAATGGTGTCTCTTTGATTTTTTTTCTCTTTATTTTCACTACAACTAAGTTTAATTTTATTTGTCTAAATCCTGATCTCTGAATGCAAACAAGTAGCAGCTTAGCACTTTCCTGTGTTAAAGGAGTTGCTTTAGGATCAGGAACTTGGAGCGCTTCATCCATCCAAGTTTTGTGTGTGTGTGTGTGGACATATCTGTGTAAGGAAAGCATGACAAGATAGTCTCCAAATAGGAGAAAGCTCTGGTGCTGCTAAACACTCTCCAGACACCTCCATCAGATTTAAAAACCAACTAAAAGCTCCTTGTGGTATGAAACACAATTTATTGGTCACTCTGGAAGGAATTTTTTTTAATGAAAAACACCATATGTAACATTATCACTGGTTCTGTATAAAGTGTGCTGGAAAAATGCATGGCCTCTTTATATCATCCTCTCTTCCATCTCCTGCAGTCCACAGGAAAAGCCTCATGACTGGCAGCTGTTTGACTGCCCTATTATCTGAGCCTGAGTCCAGTCTGGCTAATTACAGTCACTGATTACTAAACACTGAGCAGCACTGTCACCTGCCTTAGCCTGACAGGATTATACCATCTGTGCCACATGGCCAGGGTATGGAAAGCTGGTAAAAGGTCACAAAAAGGGGCAAATAACCCTTAATGGGAGGTAAATGTATGTTTACAGACGTGACAGCTGACTGTCATTAGACTATATATACGTATTCACAGCTGAAGATACTTCTTAAGGAAGAATAAGGGGCATACGAAGTGTGGCTTTGTCAGACAGTTGGGTTTTTCTCTGCCCCCAAAATAGGTGTTATTTACTGGGAAGAGACTAAATACACTTCTGTCAGACACACTGGAGTAACACAGGGCCAAATGTTTTCTCTCCTTACCTCCCCAGACCTTGTCTGCCCAGAAGCAGCAGTTTAGAAAACCTGATCTAGTGAAGCTGGTGCAAGCCTTTGTGCAGGTGAACTGTCTGCTTTAGAGGAGCTCGTTGGATCTGCTGGGTTTGTGTTTGCAAAGGCACCAAAATTAACCCCACTGGGCAATGAAGACTGGGCTACTCTCAGGGAGCAGTGCAGGAGCCATAAGCAGAGGGTTCTCCCTCTCCAGTACCCTGCTCCAGTGCATGTCTTGCCTCCTCCTACCTGCAGTGCCTGCATGAACGTTGCTCCTTCCTGCACCTCGTCTCTCACCAACGCCTACACACTTGTACCTGCCCTCTGCTCTGCCCAAGCCTCTCTTATGGCTGTTGCTTTACTTCCCCTGAATGCTAGAAAGTCTTCTCTCTTTTCCCAAGTACATGTGACAATGCACCCTTTTCACAGAAAGCTTCGTGTATTACCTCTTCCTCGTTTTATGTCTCTGTGAATTTAGGTTATGACTCTCCAAAGGGTGTTTGGCAACTTTTTCTATGTATCTGGGCTGAGCCCTCCTGGGGTCAGAGAGACATAGTGTTTATTTACTGCCTCATTGGATCATTCCAGCTCAGATCTGATCCCTCCTACACCTTGGAGGTTATCTTAGTAATCCTGAAATCACCGTAGTTCGTTGGCTTGGAAATTTTTTCTTGCTTACACCAGTCTCTGGAGCATTTTGCAGGCAGTATACTCCCAAGAGCATCCATAAAGTGGCCTAAATCTGACAGTATATGCCTCTGGGTCCCCTCAGCTTGTCCAGGACTATTATCTGTGGAGAGGATTGTGATGCAAAGTCTGACATGGTCTCAGGGTTGTCAGTCTTCTGTTATCAGCTGCTCAGTGACTTCCACTATGACCTCCTGTGGCCACTCCCCCAGGTTTGCATTGTGGTCTGGTGGCAGTGGGTAGGGAGCATCCTCCTCCTCGCTGTATTCTGCTTGAAATATGCAGATTTTTTAGCCAGAAAAACAAGCAATCTGTGCAACTGGAAGTGATTTATTTCAGCTATGTCATGGTGTCACACGCTTACTACCTTGCTTTTATTCTCCTTGGATTTCTTGCCTAGGCATTCTCTTTTGCTGTCAAATTTGTATTATGTTTCTCCAGTTGCCTTCAATTTGTCTGGTCATTATTTACCAGGTATTTTAGGATGTGATTCTAAGATAGATGTTCGACTGAAAAAAGATGACTACAAAAGGCCTTGCATACGTCAATTCACACATAAAGAAAAATACATGAATCCCCAAAAGGTGCATATATATGTTATAACTGAAGTCTTACATTTAATGGAGTGTAATCTTTTCAGAAATCAAAATATAATTTATTTCATGTCAAATAGGTGACCAACATTTGACAGCCATGGAGTACAGGAATTTTTCAAAAGATATCAAATCAGGATGTCTAATGTTCCGAGCTTTCATAGCTGATGTGTGTGGTTTTCTAATAGGTGTTCTGTTTTGATCTTTTTTTCTGGTGAGTTCTTTAAAATTGATCTCAGAAGCAGACACATACAAAAAGCAACTTCGTATACACCTGTGTGTACATGTGTATGTTCACTACGCTGCCCATGGAGTCAGCCACTGACACTTTGTGGGTGGCACCACCACCCAGGCTGGGACTGGGATCCTGGAGCAGAGGTATGCAGTGATGATCCAGAGGACTGGGAGGAGAGGAGCAAGATGAAGTTCAGTGGTACAAAATGCATGAATTTTTTCAACCAATGCTGTGACTTTCTGTTGGAAACTGAAAAGGAGCACGATTGGCATGTGAGGGTAGACTTCAGTCATTGGGGTGCTACTGATGTGCTGTAGCTGTGGAAATCTCAGGTTGATTCTGAGACACATCTTTTCCAGGGCAGATGGAGAAATACTTTTAACTCATTTGGTTATCAGCAGTTACTCTTTTGCCTCTTGACCCTCCTCTGGGTGAATACAGGCAGGCCTGGTGCTGCTTATGAGCCTGGTCAGCCATGCCCAGAGCAGATAAGCGTGAGCTGAAGCAGGTGTGGAAAGCAGTTCCTAGGATGAACAGGGGACCTGGCAGCTTAATTTGAGAGAGACCGCTTAGGGAGTGTAGCTCATTTAGCTCCTCAAGACAAATGCTGAGAGAGAAAAAGATGTGATTGCTCACTCTAAATTTATCAGCAGAGGCAAATGCCAGAGAGGGAGAGGAACTATTTAAGGTGAAGGACAACGTTGGCCTAAGAACAAATGAGTGCAATCTGGCTATGAATAAATTTAGGCTGAAAATTAGAAAATGGTTTCTAACTATCAGAGGAGTGAGTTCTCAGCTTTTTAATAGGAATTCAAGAAACCCAATTCCTATTCAGTCCAATTTGATAAGATTATTAAAAAGCTGCCTGTGATAGGAGGGAACTAGTCTATGGCTTAGAAGGTCTCCTCCATCTCTGAGCACTGATGGATACAGGTTGACTTGACTGGAATTATATTAAGAATTTTCAAAAGTCCGGACTCAAATTGTCAAGAGAGTGTTTCAGTTTTTTGATTCTTTGGACTGTAATGTTTCCTCTGCATTTCTCTGCCTTTTCTATGCACCTGTGAAACACAGAGGATAATTCCACCCCTCCTCCCCATTTAATCACACTGGGGTATTATGAAAACACCCTCACAGTGGTATTATGAAAATATAGTATTTACTGTTTGTGTAGCACTCAGGAGTGCTGTGCGGATGAGTACCAAAGGAAAAAAAGCTGCGCTGAAATTAATAATTTTGGCTGCACAGCTAGGTTTGAATTACATCTAGTAAATCATGCCTAGGGCAACACACTGAGTGAGAAGAAAATAAAATATTGAATAGTTGCTCATTAAGTGAACACCAGCTATTCCGTGAACTGAATGAGACAGGGTCCCAAGGAAAATACAGTATGTGATTTTGTAATTGAAGATTAGAAGAGGACTGAATTAAGGTTGCACAAGATTTTCCTTATGACTTTCCAGCATCAAGGACCTGGACAACCAGGGGATCAGGCCCAGCCGCAGGCGTTAATGAAAGGCAGGTCCTGCTGGACCAACCTGATCTCCTATGACAAGGGGACCTACTTAGACACTGAGGTGCTGGAGCAAGTCCAGAGAAGGGCAGTGGAGCTGGTGAAGGGTCTGGAGCACAAGTCCTACGAGGAACAGCTGAGGGAGCTGGTGTTGTTGAGGGAGCTGGTGAGGGAGCTGCAGAAAAGGAGGCTCGGGGGGGACCTTATTGCTCTCTACAACTGCCAGAGAGGAAGTTGTAGTGAGGTGGGGGTTGACTTCTTCTGTCAGGTAAGAAGTGATAGGCCCTCAAGCTGAACAACAGGAGCATCCGATTGGATATTTGGAGAAATGTCTTCACTGAAAGGGTTGTCAAGCATTGGAACAGACTGCCCAGGGAAGTGGTGGAGTCACCATCCTGGAGGTATTTGAAAGAGACGCAGCTGTGGTGCTTAGGGACATGGTTTAGTGGAGGACTTGGCAGTGCTGGGTTAACAGTTGGACTTGAGGATCTTAGAGGTCCTTTTTGACCTCAATAACTCTATGATTCTATGAATAGCCACCCACCCTCCTATCTCGCCAGCCTGTGTGCAGGGAGATGCTCTGGAGTGCACTGTGTGAATACCCCCCACAGTACTCTGTCCTTGGCACAGGCAGCTGGAGAAGAATGGGAGGGTTGCACCAGCTCACCCACAATCAGCTTCTCAGAGCCAGGGAGAGAATAGTGTTCTGTCTTGTGGAGAAACTGGGAATTTATTTCATCCCAGCTTGGAACTCATCCTGTCTCTAGAAATTCTGTATAAATGCAAGCTGGAAGTGTGATTAAAATGTTGAGTGTTGAGCCAAGAAGATTGGGTAGCCCAGGCAAACTACCTTCCTACTACCTAGTACCTACTACCACCTATTTTGTGGTGTAGGTGGCTTTGAATGTGAAGCTCAGGCTTTGTGTGTCATTTCAGGACTGGCACACAGACTACCAAGGAGGAGCGGGTACAGTCCCAAGAACCCATGTCCATTTCAAACCTTGCACTTTCCTTGAAAGCAAGAGCTTGGAACAAAGGTTGAAGATATCAGTGAGGCAGCAAACATTCTGTCATTATTTTTCAAACTAGCTGCAGCATTGTGGGTCATACACTGAAATAAGTGTCAACAGACCATCATGGTTAAGGTGAGCTATGGCTGTGGCTGGAAGAGCTGCGACTGAATAGGTGGCTGGCAGTAGCTCTCCCCTGGGCACACAACACCTGATACCACTCCATATGGTTTTATTCTAGTTGGAGTGTCTGGTATGCCACCATCAAATGCTGAAACAAAATCTTGCTATTTTTAAAATAGCTTTGATATAAAGGTCAAGCTTCTAATGTGAAGTTTGAGCCCGTTTGTTTCTTGGCACCCAACACTTCCTCAGCTGAGGACTGGTTCTCAGAGTGGGGACGCTCACCTCTTCCTGGACACCCTGCATTTTCAAAATGGGCACTAACAAAGCAAGCAAAACCTCTGCCAGTTCTGAAAATCATGACTCAAATTCCTCAAAGGTTATCCAAGAGGTATATAGTTCTCAGCCTTGGGAAACAATATTATTTATAGGCTCACCCAGACTACTTGGCTGGATATTTTCTGTGTGGATTGGTGCAAAGGAGTCTGGTGTGACTGTACATACTATACAAAGGCAGACACACCCCATATTTAAAATATTCCTGGTTTACTGTAGTCAACCGTATTTTCATGTTTGTTTGTCATAGCATGCATATCTGTAATTATGTGCTGATGGCACATTCTGACTAACTGAAAATATTATCAAAAAATACAGAGCTATCTCTAGATGCAGACCTTGTTTGTGACAGCAATGTTTGCTATTGAATCACAAACCACAGAAAGCAGTGATTTGCACAAGAACATCTAATGCATAAGAAGTGTGCTGAACACTACTTCTGCACAGGAAGAGGGAAGGAAGAAAAACATATTCATCTCAGTAGTGGTTAAACGATAGTGCAAACCAGTAATTACGTGTAAATTATGACCTTGCCCCCTTACAGTCAGCTCCTCAGTAAACATGACTGCTTTTAATTTCCATGCCCTCAGCAATAAACATCACTGTTTTCAGACTAAGTTCGATGCTTTTCTTCAGATTTTTTTTTAAATAAAAATATATGTTTTTATACTCCAAACCTTAAATGACATCCTGGGCTTTTTAATATTTAAGGGATTAATATTTAAGTATAAAACTGGTGGTAAAAATATTAGTTTTTATAAATTTTGCTCTTTTACTTTTAGCTTTTCTATCATTAAAAGGCATTACATACAAGTTTAAAGTTTAGAGGTTCTTTAAGCATACATATTTTTCATTTTCTTTTGAGATTCTGTAATGTTTCCAAAGCTGAAGAACTGCTGAAAAGTTATAGAAAAAAATGTGATGAAAGAAATGGATGTAATGTACATGGAAATAAAAGAAAAAATACAGAAAGAATGTGGGAGAAAATTGGGAAAGAAGCACACAAAATTACATTCTAAGAAATACAGGTTGAGAGTACATTTCAAAAAGTAATGGAGAATCTCACTGAACTGGAAGTGACTTAATTAATGGAACTCGTTTCCTTTTTTTAATATTTCTAATTTTTCTATTTCTTTAAACAATAAGAGGCAAATAAGAACTGAACCCCAGAGCTTACATATTGTCATGCATTTCAGAGTGACAAATTGTAGCTACACACAATTATGTGCTATCAGTTGCTGAAGTGGAATTCATTATTTCCTACCTTAAGCTGTCCTATAAATTTGGTCTGCACTGTTAAGCAGATATCAAGTTCTGCCTAGAGATAGAAGCACTGCTGATGAGCAAAGGGGATCTTAATAGCTAAGTTTGTTGATGCTCATATTAAACTCAAGAAACATTTTGAAGGAAAGACAGAAATCATTCTTCCATGAACAGTCACATTGCATTTTCTCAGCTTCCCCTCTAATGTTCTCACGAAGCAGACATGGGGTCGTGGTTTCAGTTGCCTGGCTTGGGTTAATGCAGAGCATATTTTGATGCAAAATTGCCTAGAGCTAATCCCCTTGCACTGGACAAGCCTGAGGGGCATCGTGATACCTCTTGGGTAACCCCTGTGCTTCAGTGGCTTTACCTGCATCGTGCTCTCCTGAGGTTTCTAGTGGCACATCCTCTGATGGCTGCAGCAGTTTCTGCCTGACCCACTATGTTAATTCTTCCCAGGAAACTTCTCTGGGACGTCTCTGTGGGCTTGGCATGTGCCATGGCAGCACAGGGATGTGCTAGAGGATACACTGACACGTTCCCGTGGAGCTGCTCCCTATCCACGCCAGTGATGACTACAGGTCAGTGCATTGTAACCCCCTGTTGAGAGACAACGTGAGTCAACAGCTCCACCACAGCAGGGTTGGAGGCCTTTGTGGGTGGATGGGATTTAAATAATTGGCAGGGGCAGGAATGAAACCTGACTTAACTTGATTAAAGAGGAATCCTAGCTCAACTCTGTGCATGTGAAGTGCTGCTCACTGCTGTTTTGACTGCTAAAATCAGAAACAGGTTTACTCCTGTGACCTACCTGGAGTTCGGACACACTTTTCCCCATTAAGACACACCTTGAAATGCTTTGCAAATATCAGCAAATTCAGTTGCACAATGGGAGTTTCTGCTGGCAGGCAGACTGCATCTTCAATTTTTGGATGAGGAAATAAGGCAGGATTGGTGACTGGCTCCAGGCCACATCCCCGTGTCTGTGTGGCACTGGGAAGCACTGTAGAAAGACATCCAGGCTAGCACGGATTTATATCAGAGTGGCGCTCCACCCTGGCTAATTAGTCTGCTGCTGGGGAGCAAGGTCTTTCCAGCAGGGCAGAGAGCTCTGCTAATGCAATCCTTCCTCCAGATGCTTCATGTGAGGATCCTATGGCTGGTCTGCAAAATGCTTTTCCAGCTCCAATGACTTCACGAAGAATGAAGTGTGTTTTGTGGCTCAAGGACAGCATTTATGAGAACAAGTCTCTGGCAGCTGTACTCAGACCTGAGAGCTCAGAACTCCTTTATTTTTGTTTCCTTTTAATTTATTTATTCAATATTTATTTATTTATTTATAATTGAGCAACAACAACAAAACCACAGAGATTAAATAAAAGTATCCAATCCCTAAAAATATGCAACTATAGTTCATGACAGTGTAGTTCCAACAGGGAAGTCAGGAACTTGCTGTGACTCAGTGGCTGATTGTAAACTACAGCGTAGAGAGGGAGCGCCTGACTCAGCAGATGCCGGAGCCTTCAAAGGGATTAGAGCTGTTGCCAAGGAGCTCCACCCTTTTTTTTCCTCTTTAAATGTGTCTTAAGTTTCTTCTTCTTGCATTACATTATATATGAGAAGCATGTATGCTATTGAATTGGCACATCCAGAATAGGGAGCACTTAAACGTCAGATTTTCCCAAAGGATTACAACTTGATTTGATCTGCATATGCACTCCATTTCATCACTGCAGAATCTCTTCTCTACAGTTAATATCCCCCACCCCCCCAGATTTATTAACACAGTAGATGCAAACATTTCAAAATAGGTACTCTAAAAAAAAAAACAACCTAAGTCTTCATCAAAAAAGATATTTACAAGCTGAGCACACCTGCACACCTCTTGGACCACAACTTCCAGTCCCCTTGCACACCTCCAGAGCTGGTGTATCACTGTGGTTCCTTTGGGAAATTGCTCCAGCGAGCCTTCTCCATTGCAAGATGAATTGCTTTCTAGGGGGCTGAGACAGTTCCCCATGCCAGTGCCAACCCGTTTCATAGCTTCTGCCTCTGTGTAACCTTTTAAACTGAAAAGATAAAAACGCAGGGAGTTGGTCTATGCTAAAAGAGTTTTGCTGGCATGGCAATAGTATAATTACAACAGCAAAATCCCTACTGTGAGTTCAGTCCTACCATCAAAAGGCCTTTTTGTTGTTATAATGTAATCTGTTCAGCAAAGTGGTTTAATTCCTACCAGCAAAACAACTTTTTTTTTGCTGGTATAAGCTGTTTCTCTGTGCAGGGTGTTGGCTGTGGCAGGGCCAGTGCTGTACCTCCCTTGGGTGCCAGTGAGCCCAGAGGATGAGCTACCATTTTCCACCTCCCAGGGCTGAGGCGCTTGACGCTCCAAAGGGATTAGAATGCGTGTGATGAGTGTTGGGTCAAAAGGGAATTTCAATCCACCTTTCAGTCTGGCTCCTTTGCATAAACCCTTTATATTTCTAAATCTGTGTCTTTACTCTGCAGATTTGTTGGCCCGTGCTGAGCTGGGTTGCCTGCATAACCCAGCACCATTTCTGACACTGAAGGCATTTTTGGACTGATACTGAGAAAAACAATGATTTTTTTCACAGGACTG
The DNA here is from genome assembly GCA_013399195.1 of Dicrurus megarhynchus. Taxonomy (NCBI): domain Eukaryota; kingdom Metazoa; phylum Chordata; class Aves; order Passeriformes; family Dicruridae; genus Dicrurus; species Dicrurus megarhynchus. Next base: position 1,359,737 of record VXAD01005617.1, read on the forward strand.
TGAACTAAACCCTCAGGTTTAATGTTCTCTGCTCTCAACCCATCACTTTTTTAGGCAAAATTGTTTGAAACCAGCTGGGGTTTTCCATATACATAAATATATAGAATGTCAGCTGCCAGTCTGTGGTGACTTGGTGACAGCTGATGCAAGGTGCCACCAGAGAAATGCAGATGCTCAAAGTGGGGTTTCACACTTACATTGTCCCCATCCCTCAGTCCTTCCCTGCTGTTTTTTCGTGGGAAGAGTGCACAAGGTTGCACTTGGCAGATCAGGGGTGGGATTTTAGATGCCCTCCCTGTCACTCTGTCCTCCCCAGGGGTGGGAACTGGGGCTGGGTGGTTCACAGGGCAGTGGTGGATCAGGCTGTGGATAACATCTCTCTGATCCTATCCCTTACCCCATGAGGAAAGGCACAACCATATAGGATTGATGGCTTTTTCATAAATATATGCAGCATGTTTGTTTTTACCCACATTTTGTCAGTTTTTATTTTAGTCTAATTTCAATATTCTGTGGGATTGGTACCAGAATTAATAAAATGCAGCAATAAGTATTATATTCTCTTAGCCAGAACAACCATTAACTGCTTTGGGTTTTTTTTAGTACTTGAGAAACAAATGCTTCAACCTGTTTTATCAAACCTCCTGGCCCTCCCGTGGCAGATCACCGGAGCCATTTTCAGGGTATCGCATGCCAAAAAAAGCAGGGACAATCTGGAAGGAACAGGTGTATTGGCTTCTGTTACTGCTTGAAGGAGTAAACACCTAATTTGCTGCTCCCACAAAGGAGGTAAACATTTAGCTCACAAAAACTTTCCTTCCTTCTGAGAAAATCCCACTGGCGTCGACCTAAATAAATTCCAGTAGTCAATTTTTTTTTTGTAAAAAGTTTCCTTCCCTCTATGGTACTCTATTTTGCATTGCAACTGCTTGTAAAGAGAAATGTTTTTTGCAAGCAGGTTGGACATTTTACTCTCTAGGGTGGTTTTGGCTGCAAGGAACTGTGCTGAGGTACAGCAGTTTGGGCTGACCTTCTTGCTGCTGGGGTGCGTCAGGCTTGCTGTTCTCATCAGGTGCTTTCCAGGAGACATACTTCAGTCCAAACTCTTCTCAGGATGAGGGAAGATAAAATAGAATAGAAAGTAAATTTTGCTGCTGATGAAAGAGGAGTATTTGAAGAGGTATCTTTTTAAGACTCTGGGATTTACAACATTTTGGAAAGCCTAACAGGCTTGGTGGAGATCTATGCAAGGCCAGTGCGTGAATCTGCATGTGCTCTGTGTGCGTCTGGTGAGGCACCTGAACTGAGCCCAGAGGGTCCATCCTGCCCACCTCACATTGCCTACCCATTAACTTCAGACTCTCAGAATGGAAGCAGGTGCTTAGGAAGACTGAAGAAGAGACAGGATTTGGATCTGGGGATGTGGACACTATGCCGGAACAAAACCAACCAAAAGAGCACTATCAGTAAATTGCTCTTTTGCTTTACTTGTTGAATGCAACAAACCTGACCATCTTCATCCTGGTAACTCTACCTTTCTTAGATTGCTTAATCTCCAAAAAGGCTTCGTTCATGGTTTTACAATATCATGGTATCTCAGAGTTAACCATCTTCATGTCTTCAAATATATTTTTTGGTTTTTTTCAGATGATGAGATTATTTCTTTGATCTGAAAATAGGGCCAAGAGTCTACAGGGTTGTACCTTAGCAGTGGCTTTCAAAATCAGAGTTCTCATGAAATCTGACTTGCAGCAGTTGTTTTGGTTTTTTTTTTTAATCTGGTTGGTATCTAGCTCTATTCTTGTCTATTCTCCACAGGGTATTTCTAATTCTTTAGAGTGTATCTGCAACAATTGAGTTTTTCTGAGGTTTGCATTCAGTTTGCAAATTGTTCATCTGAAGCTGAAAAACAAGCTCCGTATGTCTGTGGTAAAATGAGGTTTGCCAGGCCCCTTCAGAAGCGACAGCAGTTTCGTGGTTTGTTTTAGTTAACATGGGCTGCAGGGAGTGCATGAACCTTTTGATGCCCTCACTGTGTGCACAGCTGCCTTTCCTAGATGAGTGGATGTATGCAAGGGTTTTGGGGGTTTTTTTGGTGGGGTTTTTTTGGTTTTGTTTTTTTAAAATAACACCTGCAGAGAAGTGGAGAGCTCTCTGGTTTCTAGTTTTGGCCACGTGATTGTAAAACAACTGTGCCAATACCATCCTTCAGGACATCTGTGAATGACCCTGTTTTCCACCCACTGCTCCAGTCACTCAGTTTGAGAGCTCTGTATTCTGTTGTTCAAACTCTTAAAAGATATTTTGTTATGTCCATGGCATGCTTTTCACAAGCGTGTTGCTTTAGACAGTCAAATTACGGATGGTGATTTTTACGTAGTCCAGGATCCCAAGGTGTTCTTGTGCTTGTCTCATCCATGTTGGAGAAGGTATGTTACAGATGGCTGGATCATTGATGTGGTCAGTCTGTGTGGTTTTTTTTTCTCTCCAAGCAATGATACTTCTTTTAAATTACCTTTTTTTAGTTTTAGCCTAGCACTTTCCAACGCTGCTTAGACTCTCTTAGCTTGCCTCTCTTCCCGAAATCGTGCATCTCCTTCTATCTTCCAAATCGTGCATTTTTCAAGTGAAATACTTGTTTGCCAAGTAAGAATTTGCAGAGACAGGGTCTCCCTGTGGGAGTGTTGAACATGTACAATTGTCAGTAGGTTTTCCGAGGAGCACCTGCCAGAACCCTGCTGCTGCTCTACTACAAGAGACAGACTGGTGCCTGGCAGCAGACCTCTCTCCAGAATGGTGTTCTCGGTGGGTGGGGTGGATTTACTTTTTAAAAATTTATATATTTACTTCAAAGCAGGTATTCAATTTCTCTTGCAGTGACCCCAAATGAAAGCTTGTTTCTTTTCTCTTGCCTTCATCTATTTAGCACCTACTTCTGCTTTGGCCTGGAAGAAAGAGAAGCCGCCCAAAGGTGAATTGCCGTCTGACTGCTCTTCCAGTTCTGTCGAGAACTGAAGTCCTTGTCCTGGGAAGATACTTTTGATCTCCTTCTCTACAGTTCTTCACTGAACTTATGCTCCCTCTCATTTTTATCCCACTGATGTTTCCTTTTCCTTTCAACAATGGTTATTTATCCATACCTTTATCTGCATAGTCCTTTACTGAGGAACAGTTACTCTCTGTTAGACAATATTCTTCTAATATTTCTGTCATTTCCCTTAAAATATTTGAGCTTTTTTTCATTTTCCAAAATATTAAATGGCACAAAGCTATGACCTAGCCCCAGAGAAAACTCACTAGAAACATTGCTGTCTCTCTGTTTCCATATAACTTTTAAAACTATCAAAGAATTAACTTCCTTTCTCACTTAATCATGTGAACCTGGGTTTGACTTCCCTCTTGCTTCTTATGTGACTCAGTGCTGAATATCTTAGAGAAATTCAGGATTATTTTTTCAATGGTGGAGCCTTTATCAACAAAACTTCCAATTTTTGAAAGTTACCAATATTGTTTGCTACTATCTGCTTTCCATAAACCTGTTGTTCGTTATTACCTCTACTATTAGCTGTAAACTCAGGTCTTTTATCTGCTCTTCTGTGGTGCTCCTGAGGTCTGTCAGAGCAGGAGGATAGCCCATTTGTTCTTGCAGTTGCTGAGGCAGCATCAGTTCTCTGCCAGGTAGCTGCAACTTAATGACTGCTGCACTGAAAACCAGTATTAAAGGTCTGATGACCTTCTCCACCAGCTTTTAACCCTTTGAGACTACAAGTTAGCTGGACCAGTTAATTTCCATATGTTTAACCTTTTGTACCTTGATCTCACTTCTTCTTGAGTATTTCTGCCTCTGCTGCTAACCTTTCTACAGTTCTTAACAGTTAGCTGATATGTATTTGTTACTCTCAGCTTTCAGTCTTTTAAAATTATTATCCATATTTTTAAGGTTGTTTTATCTCTTTTTTTTTTAAGCAGGTTGACATGTTAATCACACTATTTTGTTCATTGGATTGTTTATTATTATATATATACATAGTATGTGTATATATATATATATTTATATGTAATAAAATCTATTTATTATGGTCTTTTTCATCTCATTTCTTGAATGTTTCCCAGCTATAATTGATTTTTTTAGATTTAAATTTCCTCTTCCAGGTGATTTTGTGCATAACAATTCCCAGCTTTTTGAACCTGGAACTTCCAAAGAGCCGAGTGTATAATTCTGTTTGCACGTAATTACATCTGTTAAATGGCCTAAGCAACAGTCAATTTCTATTCTCTGATCAGTTTTTCTGTGGCAGACTGAAATGTAAGGCAGAATTCCTTTCATGTGGATGCAATTTGTTCTGAGCATGAAAAGTGACATATAAAATGTCTTAAGGACACTTTGGCATTGGCATGAAGAGACACCCAGCCCGTTTCACTCCGCAGTCTATCGGTGCAGATTTTTGTGGTGTCATGGTTTCACCCCAGTCAGCAGCCAAGCCCCATACAGCTCCTTGCTCACTGCCTCACCAGCGGGATCTGGGAGAGAATCAGAAGGGTGGAAAACTCGTGGGTTGAGATAAAGACAGTTCAATAGGGAAAGCAAAAGCCACGCACACAAACAAAGCAAAACAAAGAATTAAGTCACTCCTACCCATGGGCAGGCAGGTGTTCAGCCATCCCCAGGAGAGCAGGGCTGCATCACACATGACAGTGACTTGAGAAGACAAACACCATCCCTCCAAATGTCCCCCCTTCCTCCTTCTAATCTCCAGTTTTATACACTGAGTAGGATGTCACATGGTCTGGAATGTCCCTTTGATCACTTTGGGTCACCTATCCTGGCTGTGTCTCCTCCCAGCTTCCCAGGCATCCCCAACTTCCTTACCAGTGTGGCAGTACCAAAAGGAGAAAAGGCCTTGGCTCTGTGCAAGCCCTGCTCAGCAATAACAAAAACATCTCTGTATTATGAACCCTGTGTTCAGCACAAATCCAAAACATAGCCCCATGCCACCCACTGAAGAAAGCTAACTCTAAAACCAGCACATTCAGCTGGGGAGATGCTTGAGGAAATGAGCACCCTGTACTCTGTTGTGATAGCCCAGGATGGACTTTTTGTGCTTGTGCAGTTGGGGCATTCAAAGCATCTGCTTCTCAGCTGTCCATGATCTAGGAATGGAGAACGACAGAGCACCACTTTCTGAAATTTGTGCTCACTGAAACCTTCCTAAATGGGAGGTTAACCAGGATTTTCAAGTTCTTACTATGAGGATTTAGTTATCAGATTTTAACAAGATAAACTGGAGTGATTTCGTGCTCCTGTGAGGATCTCAGTCCCTTTTGTCTGTGGCCAATGCTCATATGCTTGGGGTAGAGGCTATTGGAGAACTCTTCTCCAGGTGTCATAGTGATGTAATTCATTTTGTTCCAAACATTTTTATCTTGAACTGAAAATATTTTTATTCCTTCTTCAATGTCCTCCTTTGTGTTAGCATCATGTTCTTCGGTCTGGTCAGCAAGGAACCTGGAAAGTCACGTCTACTGAGATAGGGGTGGCCTGAACTCTGCCAAGCCTTCTCTCTCTTCAAGGTAAGATGAAATTCCACAAACCCAGTTACATTTCACTCACTATGTACCTCCTGAGTTCTTCAACAAAAAATCAGGAATTGTCCTGTGGATGATAGCCAGCATCCTTACACACCTTCAATTTAACTTCAGAGTTGATTAATTTTGTATAACTTTAAAACAGCAGGTTTGCGCAGGAAAAGAAAGTGATTATATAATTAAAAGTTGTATGAAGCACACAAGGAGGCTGAATTAAGATGACACAGGCAACATCTGTTCCAGTGCATTATGATGTTTGAATGCTAAATATATAAGTACTTATATTGATTTGTGTATACCTAATGTATATATTAAGGGGTTCCAAACCTTTCAATTTTATATATCCTTCTAAATTTTCATGCTGAAGTATGCAGGTTTTTAACTTAAGCTTTTCCCAGACACTCTCAGAGACCTCTTAGACTAAGAAAACCCAACAAAACAACAGAGATCCTAACAATATGTGGAGTATATGAGCTACCAGACAGAAAAACATGGCATAAAGACTCATTCAGTAACGATATTCAGTTATTTTCTGGACAACAGATATCTTTTCCCAAAAATTCTGGATTTTTCTAATCTTGTTCAGTTTCTTGTTTTGCAGCTGAACTCACAAGTTAAGCATACTTTATTTCTGTTTCCAATGGAGCATCCTTTGCCTGAGTTGCAGCTGGAGATATGGTCTCGGCTACAGCTTAACTTTGTTGATAAGTTCCTAGTTTTTGAAATGGACTGGGAATAAGTGAGGAAGCAGTGAGTAGATAATCCCCAGGGCACTCTCCCTTCTGCTTGAGATGGAGCTATCCCATGGCCATGAAGCCAAAGCCTTGGCACAGCCTCCCTATGTAGCTCAATCGCAGTAATTCAGCCTGGAGCTGAAGATTGTATTAGTCACAGTGCATCCTTGTTGGCAGAAAGGTCGGGAGAAAACCAAGCGTATTCCGTCACTAATACCAGCTAATAATAGGCTGAGCTTAGCTGCAAGCAGAGAGAAGGTGGGACAGGTGACGCAGGAGAGTTGAAACGGTCTGAAACAGGCTTGTGGCTGCTGCTGGTGGAGCCAAAGGCTTGAATTTCTGCCATCATGCATGGGGGAGGCAGCAACAAAGTGATTAATTTCTCCTTGGCAGGTGATTAATTCTCTGCGGCTTCCAAGAGAGGCTGCCAAAGCTGGACAGAAACCTGTTAAAGGTTCTCAAGTACTCCAAATATGGAAACTGGATGAGAAGACAGACATTTGCTTCAAAAAAATGAAGCCTTTACAGAGCATTTGTGGGATAAGCAGAGCTGATGGATGGATGTGAGCAGGGGACCATGGTAATAATGTGCACGTTAAAGGAGCACCAGGAACTCTTGAATTTTAATCCGAAAGCTGATGCCAACTCTTTCCAGATCCTGTGCAAGGTAAAGTCCACTCCTGTTGAAACCAGAGGTAGTTCTTGCATTCATTTCAACAGGGCCAGGATGTCACTTTTCTTGAAGAAGGAAAAACATTGACTGAAGGGAGGAGAGGTGTCTGGGAATAAATTAATTACCTTTTACAGTGATACATACATTATTATCACTGCCAAGCAATCCCTTGCACATAAACTTAAATTTAACATTAAGTTTTATTTTAGAAAAATAAAATAATAACAATCCAAACCGCTGCCTCATATCATGTGTTGAAAGGCTCTGCATGGCCAAAGGTTTCAGTGTCTTATGGCCCATTACATTTCAGTTCACCTTCCATAGCTGCTGAGCCAGAAAACTCCCGAGTTCATCATAATCAAAAAAGTAAATGTTTAATACCTTTTGCCCTGCACTCAGTGTGAGCAGGGATCCAGTTCCAATACCTGCACCAGTATTAGAAATTCGGGGTTTACGTGTTGACCTGGGAGCAGAGCTGAGGAGGAGAGCAGTGGAGAGAGGTGGGGTGAGGGAATGGTTAACTCCCTGCTGGATATTGGCTGGGTTTCTGGGGTTTTTTTTGTGCACACAGGCCAAGGCTCCATTTCTGGCAGTGAGGGAACTGCTGATCACATCCCTGGCGAACAGGGCCCAGAAGTGCCTTGTCACTGCCACGGGGTCATGGGCTTTTCTTGTGATTCCTGCTCTTTCATGTTGCTGGAAAATAAAACAATTCACCATGAATTCAGGAAGCAATGCTAGTTTCAAATAAGCACCTATGAGATAATAGTTTCCTCGTTGCAGAAGGTGTTGGGATAGGTGTCTTTTTTTCCACACAGGAAGGTTGTTTAAGAAAGGGCAGAGATTAATGAGTAAGACATCTCATAGCATGTGGGAGTTAAGAAGTTTCTGTATGTACAAAACCCTGAAACTTTTTTTTTTTTTTTTTTTTTTTTTTTTTTTTTTTTTTTTTGGTGGGTTTTGTTTTACATAGGTTTATATCCTTTTAGTTTCACTTTAGCTTTTTGTATTTAGTATGCCCCAGAGTGCTAACCACAGGATTGGACTTGACTCACAACACAAATGCCATGAAGCAGCAAACCTTTAACAAAGCCCCTGGTATCACTGGACATTTGGCTGTGTTTGGGAGGCTGCTAAGAGATGTGTGCCAGAGCAACAGGGCACAGTGTTACACATGCAGTTGGACACTGATGGCAACAAGGCAAGGGTTTGGATTGGCTGAATTTCACAAACATTAAATATAATTTGAGAAAATCACAAAGCTGATTATCATTGAAAGATGCAACTGTGAAATATTTCAGTATCCTGAAAAGAAGCTTTCTTGAAATTATCATTCATTTAATTTTCACACAACTTATCCTAGGATTTGTGTTAGACAAAATCACAAATAATCAAGAAAGGGCAGATGAATAACAAGGTCTTTCCAGATAATACACAGTTGTTTAGGATAGAGGAAAACAAAACTTAAATAAAACATCCTTAGTTTTAAATGTGTAATGAGGAGGTCTCTTTCAGTTATTACAATTCAGACAAAAAGCCCCCTTGGAAATATTGTGGCTAATTTTCAGATACATCTTGTATTAGTATTCAGAAGAATTATAAAGGTAAGTAGCAGCTTATATATGATGAGAAAAAGAATATAAGACTATAATAATATCACTATTTAAATTAATGAACCCATCTCCTATACTAGAAATAGTTCTGGTTGGTCTAATTAAAAAAAAGATACAGAAAAATCAAGAAAAAAACCCCAAAACAAGCAAACAAAAGGCACAACTCAAAACAAAAACGTTAAGATATTCACAGTAGTTTGGCACTCTTTGGCTTGGAAAAGACAAAGTACCGTGAATGGAATAATGCATTTTTTTATAAAACCTTAGAGATATTAGAGAGAAATTTATGCAGATTGCATGCTGTTCTCTTAGTTTAACAGATTCAGAGGCAAGCACAGAAATTATTAAATAGAATGCAATATAAACACAAGGAAAATCTGTTCCACACTGTATGTAATTATGTAGAATTGATTGTTACTGAATGACATGGAGATAAAGAATATAAATGGTCTCAAAGGTATTAAATGAAAAAGGAAAGGTCAGTCTCTGTGGCAAATAAACACATTGCATCCCTCAGGTGTTGAAGTCTAAGTCACAGATGGCTGGGCTGGGGAAGATGGAGAGCCCTTGTGTTCAGGGTAGCCCCTGCAAGCATCAGCTGCAACCACAGGGGACAGGAGCGGGCCAGTGCCATGCACTGTACCTTCCAGCTCGCCCATTCTGGGAGCTGCCGCTTCCATATTTCTGTGTCTAGGTTTTCATTTTGGAGATTCAGGTTTGCTTACCGATTTGATTCAATCAGATCAGGATGAATTAGAATTTCCTGTGGGACAAACCATCCTAATTTTGTGTAATTCTTATGTCCGTGACAGGAATCAGTCTAACTTGCACTGAGGAGGAAGCCAGGCTGTGTTGAAAAGAAATCTTTGCTTTCTTAGGGAAGAAGTTTGTCTTTAGAAGTAAATAATTTTCTCTCTGAAGTCAGATAAGGTTATGTGTAATATTCCCTATGTGATGTTATTGCTGACCTGAATACAAGCTGCAGACAGTAATTTGACGCCTGAATATGGGTCTAGCTGTCAAGACCTAAGCAATAAGCAGACCTTGGCAGTACAGAATCACGGAATAAGCTGAGTTGGAAGGGATCCACAAGGATCATGGAGTCCACCTCCCAGCCCTGCACAGCATCATTTCCAACAGTCACACCAGGTGTCGCAGAGCATTGTACAAACCCTTCTGGAACTCTGTCAGTTTTGATGCTGTGACCACTTCCCTGGGGAGCCTGTTCCAGTGCCCAACCACCCTCCAGGTGAAGAGCCTTTTTGTAATATCCAACCTAAACTTCCCCTGACACAGCTTCAGGCCATTCCCTCAGGACACTGGTCACCAGAGATCAGTGCCTGCCCCTCCTCTTCCCCTCACAGGAAGTTGTAACTGCAGTGAGGTCTCCCCTCAGTCTCCTCCAGGCTGAACAGACCAAGTGACCTCAGCCACTCCTCATACAGCTTCCCCTCAAGGCCCTTCACCATCTTTGCTGAATACATTCAGCTTCAAAGGAGCGTGACAAAACTTTGAATTCTCCCCCTACCTTATTGTGTGCATATAATATGGTATCATCTGTGGGTGCATCCCAGAAATATCCTGCAGGCAGAGGGCAGCTGTGGGTTGACCCCAATACCTGCACCTGCTAGGACCAGGACCTCCTGGGTGGACACAGAGAGCAGGGCCACTGCGTATGCAGGGCCACTTGTGTACGTAAGAAGTTGTCCCCGGCTTCTCCAACAGCCTAACTGGGTCAGTGAGGGGTGTGATTGTTTACTGGAATAATTAGCCTTGCGAGTAGGCACGTCTTTCCTGGGAAATGAGCTACCAGACTAATAATAGCTTTACTCTTGGTAAAGTGGAGGCCAAAGGAGATGGCTTGTACCTTTTTAGTCCTAAAAATCCTGTATGTGGATACAGCCCAGCAACATATAACTCTGGAAATAGATGGCTATATTTTTCCTTCCAGTATGTCAATTCAGTTCCCAGTACTGATGTTGCAACACAGGTGCTAGAGAAACTGAGGCATGTAAGGCATCATGAACTCATCTCTACTGTGACACTGACAGGAAGCCAGGAGCATCACAGGGTAAACCAAGGGGCGTCTTCAGATTGTTAACTTAAAAAAACCCACCCAAAAACCAGATACCCACACCCACACTGTTATTCAAAAACCAGAATATCATCCGGAAGCAGTGAGTCACCATGTGGCCATTGCCTTTTTAAGGTGTTTCCCGAATGTACAACTTAGGCTTCCTCTCCCCTTTAGATGAAGTACCTGGTACCTCTAGGTAAGCAAAAGCGGTTTTATGTTTATTAGCAATAGTACTGTGCATAACAGCAAGGAGGAACATAACTTGTTTTCTAATGTGATGGATGAGCGTCCAAAGGATTGGGGACTGGATCCTTGGCCTGTAAGAACCGGGGAGCTGGTAATAACAGCAAGTCTGTGCAGTGGTTTGGCTACGTGACGCTGCAAACGCCCGGTGTGACGCTGGAGGTGGGAAGCAGGGCCACAGCCCCTCATCTCCAGCCCCTCCTCATCCCGTGCCAGTGGAGGTGCTTGAGCAGAGGGCTGAGCCGAGCTGTGTGGGTGTAGAGATCTGCAACAACAGGTGTGTTTGGATGAGGAGGCTTAGAAGGGCCCAAACAAGTTGCCCAACATATTTTTAATAGATTATTGCCAAAACTAAATGACAGAGAATCAGAGTTATTGCCTCAAGAAGGTAATGGAATTTGTTTATATTTTCAAACATCTTGTTAGCATATGTTGTGGCATTGTTATTAAAGTAACCCATTCAGCCTAATATAATACATCTAATTATATGACGTGAGCCTCATCTGATGACTTTTGCCAATTATATCTGACAAGGATATTTTAAATGAGAGGCCATGTGTTACAGTAATTTCAGGAGATGAACACAACAGCGTATGCTTTCAAAAATAAAGTATCCACTATGCTATTTTGCTGTGATTAAGTACCTACCAATGCAATTGTGAGGTTGGGAAGCAGGTCTTTCTGGTTTGTGAATTATGCCAGTGCTGAGTCATTGCTGGGTTTTTTACAGGTTTATTATGAATGAAGGGCTGGGTCAATGCCAAATTCCGTGTTCCTGGCTGCTTCTTTTGTTCCCTTGCAAATTATTCAAATCCCTGGAAACAAGCATCTTAAAATGAAAACTCTGGAAGTTGCAGAAGAAATATCTTAAACTCAAAAATTTGAAACAACCAGCACAATGGGTGACCCTGTGGACCTGAAAGGACGATGCTACCAAAAATGAAGAACATGACATACACCATCATATGACAAAACTATGTCACTATGGGAAAACAAAACAAAACAAGCTGTTAACACTTTCTGCTGCAGAACAGAGATGTAGCCTCAAATGAGCATGCCCAGGCAGAGGATCAAAGGAATGCAAAGGCATCCTCCATTCCCTCTGAAGGTATCAGAGGGATAAGAAGTGAGTAGAGATTAGAGGGCTATTCTTGGTGCCTCCTGTTGCTGCTCAGACAGACACTGAGCAGAAAGGGTACAAAAATCACGGGCCAGAGAGAGAAAAGAGAGAGAGCACAGGAGAGAGGAAAAGCAGCACACTTTATCTGATGATGTTGTTTAATGTAAACATGCACACAGACTTTTGAACCTCGTGGGATTGTCTGCAGCGCTGGCCTGGAACAACATTCTCCCTCATATCTGTGCTCAGGCCGAATGTGCCCAGCATTGCAGAGAAGGCTGGAGACTGCCTGTACCCCAAAACACATTGCTGTGAGGAAGTGGGGGTGCTGGGCCAGGCAGCCACACATACACAGGTCCCTGACACAGAAGAAAGGTTGCCCTCCTTGCTCTACTAAAAGCAAGGTGGTCCCAGCCAGATGGGTTGTATCTAGAAGCTGCTGCAGTCCCTCCCTGCCAGGTAGAATCCAAGTCTGTCATCAGGTGTTGCTTATTTTCAGGGCAGACAGGCAGTGTCAGGGCAGGGGGGAAACAAGCACTGAGGGAGAGAGTTCAGGCAAGGAGAGGGCTCTGTGCTGCTGGGTCTTGGCTGGGTGGTGGCAGGGCTGGCACGTTGGTGGCAGCAGCAAACTCAGAGGGGAACTAAAATTTTTGCAGATCTGAATCCCAATGCATGCTAGGACTTTGCCGGGATGACAAATGAGATGCTTGGCTTCTTTCCAGCCTGCAAGTCCTGCTCTCAAGATGCTTCCAGAGTCTTCCTCTCCCCACGTGCAGGAGAGCAGCAAATAATACCCACACTCTCCTTCACTGGGAAACTGTCACATTAGTGAAGCTAATATCATAGAGATATGAGAAACTTGCATTTAAATCCCTTCCTTGTTGTCTGTCATTCAGACTTGCCTGTCTCTCTCCCAGGAAAGCCTAGTTACTCCACCTCAGGGTGTTCTGGGACAAATGTTCTCAAAATAATTTATGTTTTTTAACTTTGGTTGAGTATTTGTTTTGTTAAGTTGCCCCTACCTTCAGCTGAGTGTGAAACTACTTAACCTAGCTGAACCACTTTTGTTTTGCCCCAGTAGATTTATAACTGCTTCAAGAAAAGAGGAGCAATTTTATGAGGAGGGACAGAGCAAGCCCTCCAAATACCCACTGCATACATTCATGGTTAGACTGCCATGCTGAATGCTAGAAGCTGGGTTAGAAGACCTTGGGCAAAAGAGTGTTCTTTTACCTCTCACACAAAGTCTACAATCACAAAAAAGGGGGATTAAAGGCAGTGTGGGGGAGGAGAAGGCATTGTATTCTTGCTGTATTTTGTGGGAAAAGCCTATCTCAGGTGTTGAATACAGAAGAACACATGTGATCAAGAGAACTGTTAGCAGAAGAGGATGTCCTCTGGCGTGGGATCGCCTAGACTGTCTTGAGCACCTAAACTTTGCATCTTTCTTTGACTTGTCTGAGATAATCTAGGTAGCTTTCTGTCCACCATGCAAACTAGAGGATGCCTCTAAAGACAAGTGCAGACAGACATACGTGTTCTGCCTGTGGCCTGAGCTGGCCACATGAGATCCAGCTGTGATCTTGCAGCTGTATGGGTGACATTAGTACATTGCTGTGCTTGAATCAATGTGTCCTGCTGAAAGGCAGGGCATGTTTGCTCAGGCACAACACAATTAAACACTTTTGAACCATAACTGGCTCTTGTCCATGCCAGCCAGAGGAGCCCACACCCACCTGTATAAGCCTGGTTTAAATTAATGCTAAAGTCTCCACTTGCTCTGAGGAGTCTGGGTGCCAAAATGTTAGGCACTGTAGTGTTTTATGTTGTGTTTTTGCATGTTTAACTTCTGTTTGACCCGGAGAGCCAGGTCTGAGAGCTGGTCTAGAAACTGCATTGGGCAGAACATGGAAGTCTTCTACTGTGGATGCTGTGGTCTGGGGCCACTAGCAATTCAGCTTTGTCAGTGGGAAGCCTGACTCTCTTCTGAATGGTGAATAAATACTCCAACACATAAGACTGTGTTACAAATTTTGTTAAAATTTGTCTTTATCTTCAAGTATGTTGTTTCCAGGAGCAAGTGTTCTGACTCAGAGTTTATACCACATCAGCTCCTACAAGTTTAGTTCACGATCATCAATTCGGGTGATAAATACTGAGGCATAAACGTTCCCTGAAGAAGTTGCTGAATCCTTTTTCTGAGACCCAGATACAAGATAAGATCTATATTTAGCACTGGGGGAGAATTATTTCCTTGCATTCCTTAATGAGTGTAATGTAATTTGGTTTTTGGAAGGTAGTGGACTGCAGTTGTCCACACTTTTTGGTTATTCTGGGCTTCATTTTTGAATTTCTTCAGTTACTGGTATTGTGCTGTGTTATGTAGGAAAGATTCAGGTTAAAGGCACAAAAAATATAATAGAGAAAAGTTATAAACATCTAGAATTTTGCATTTGCATTGTGCATTTCTGCCTGAGATACTGGCATATATAACCATAATTGCCAAAGTCTTCTAACTAGTGCATGTGCATGTGATCTAAAAATGCAAGCAACCCCATCAAAGGGCCTCTAGCTTTTTGATTCTCTGAGAAATGAATAATATTCAGCACATATTTTGGAAACCGCATTTAAGTCAACCCTGAAAGTGGGGCTGGACATTTAATATTTGAAGAATTTTAACAACTTCAGCATGAAGTAGGAAAAAATAGAGTTGCATTTAGGATCCTGGTGCCTGCCAAAATAATACCCTCATGTTTTTCATCTTCACAGCACTTTGCATAGAGTGAACGGCTGCGTTTAGGTGCATTAGCCTTGAGCTGTAAGCTTGGTGGTGCTTAATGCCCATTGCATTCACTGACATATAGAGCTGCTTCCACATTCAGCAGCCTTGTGTGCCTTGGTGTAGCCCTAAGGTCCGGCCCACTGCCTGCCTCAGGCCCGGGGAATGCTTGGCAGGCGCATCAGGCACTGCTGCTGGACGCTGGGATGGCCATCCCGGCAGGGGCAGCAGCAGCAGCGGGGAGCGGGGCCAGCTCATCCAGCCGGTGCACACCTGTACTGGGCCCATGCTGGGGGAGCCTCCCAAGCTCCAGCCCTGGATGCTCTGGCTTTCGAGGCTGGAATGCTTGACCTCACTTTGCAGTTTCCACAGGACTCGTTTCACTCTGTGAAGACCTGGGTTTTTGTTATTTGGACATTTTTCTGATGTCACCAGAAACATTATGGGCATTAATCTACTATCTTCACAGCTTTCCTGTGAGTTTTAGGTGATCTTATAATTCCCATTTTGTCATTCAAAAAATAAGCACAAGCTCTCTGAAAGTACCTTCTGTTGTTTATTGTATTTTCTGAGGCACTGAGGCCCTGGGCCACAGAACACAGAATTAAGTCCAGGCATCTTCACCCACAGCCAGCAGCATTCCTCCTCACTGCTTAATATCCGCTCCATAGCTGTTGGAGTCCAGAATGCAGAGAATATTGCTCTGCCTGTTTTTAAGTATAAAAACCCCCCTGTACATCAGCATTTCTGACCTTTGTCCATGGAGAAATCTATATACTCTCTGGGAAGAATTAAAATTTACACTGGTGTGAACTAGGTGATGGGATATTATGTAAGGTTGTCACAGGGTGAAAAATCTAGACTTTTTAGGTTGGTTAATATAGTAAAAGCAGTTGGTTAATATAGATAAAAGCAAAAAACTTAAAAATGGAGGATAATAGTTGTCTTTTAGGTTTCTTCTTCTTCTTCTTCTTCTTCTTCTAATACTCCATATTCTGCAGTAGAGGTAGTTTGGAGTGATTGGATGGAGAGTTCCGCAGTTCCCTTTTGACGTGACAAGGTGAATTATTGAGCATTGGTAGAAAAAGGAAAATATCTTTCGTTTTAAGTTTTAATTGGATAATTTACCTTTAAAAGAGTGTGCAATCAAGATAAAGCGGCCATTCTTGGCATTCCCTGCTCTGTGCTATGTCTAATGCCCGGCTATGGGCTAAATTTCTCTGATAAGACTTAATAAACAACTATCTGCAAACTAAGAAGATGGAAGGTCTTATTTTTTTTATGGTGCCTAGAAAAAGATATTAAAATTCCTTCATCAGGGAAATAATAATTGAGGCACAAAACCTAACACATAGCCACTGCTGACTATCCACCTCTGTCTGACCCCTGGAAAACTAGGAAGGTGAAATGAGTTACCAAGCATTCTCATGCAACTTGGTCTGAAAACACTGTCTAGTATCAGAAGGGGTCCTTCTGGCATATGCTCACAGAGAGTCTTATCTCTAAATGACGTTTCTTTTTAAGCAATTAAAGTATTTTTCTTCTATCTCTAATCTTCTGCATTTTCTCCTCATGGTTTTTGCCACAAAGGTGGAAAGCCTGCCATGGACAACACTTGAATTCACTGCATAACCCAGCTCTTTCCAGGTGCAGCAATTGAAGCACCAATTGTAGTTGAAGTAAAACAGCATGTGAGTGACCAGCTTTAGTTCTGCATTTCCTGTCTTTGGAGACTTTGACTTGGCAGTCTTAGCATCTCTGTTGTGCAATAATTTATAAATGTACTAGTTGATTAGGTAGAGGATATTTGGACAGGGATGTGGATGTGTTTATGTTCCTGAAACTAACAACCCAAACAGTACGTGATGTCAGTAGGCAAGTACCCTCTTTCTAGAGAGGAAGAAAAGGGTTGTTACAGTGACTGGAAGCCAATAGCTGCTTTCTCAGTTGTGCTCAACTCCTGTTTTCAGTACATAAATGACCTACAGGCAGTTCCCTGGTCCTGGAGGGGCCAGGTATCAAAAAGCTTCTCAGTTGCTTGCTACAGAGCAGAGGTTTTGCTGTCGGTGAAGCTCTCTCTGTGAGGGGAGGCTGGGATACCGTTGCAGCAGCTGTCCCAGTTTGTAAGACCAGATAACTTCTTCTTCTGGTGGGAATCCTTGTCTGGGCAGTGAAGGTTTTATTAATTGTTGGATTTAGCCCAAAATCTTTTGTGTCAGAGACCCAGGCTTTGATCATTAGAGGACACATTTATGCAAATGCTGGGAATAGCGAGAAATTCTATTTTGTATCTTTTTCTGTGTTAACAGAAGAAACTGGAAAAGGGAGGTAATCTTTTCTTCTTTTATTGTGTGGCCTTGCTCTATTGAACTTAATGACTATTATGTGCTGCTCAGTAGGAGCAGAATCAGCACTGACTGCCTCCCACTAGAGTAACGCTGTCTGAGTGGATTTCCTCAGCTTGCTGTGCTTTGTCTCCCTGGTGTGATCCTTAAAGCTACTTATGGTATGGGAGAGAAAAAAGTGAAAATAACAGGAAAATAATAACCTTCCTGAACTCATTGGGAAGGAGTAATCACAGATTGCTGGGCTCTGGTAAAAGTGGTGTGGCTTTCGGACCTGGTCTCTTCCCTGAGGCTGTGCAGAAGATGTGGAGAGGTTTGGATCCCTCTGTGAGTAGGGATGCCCACCATGCACAGCCCTGGGCAGGCAGGCAAGTTCCTCTACTCAGCTTGAAACTTCATGTCTGCTTTATATTTTTTTGCTCACCAAACACCAGGATCCTGGTTTAGCTCCACCACGAGGCCACATGTGGACCTGGAGCTGCAGAAGCAGCCCGTGGTCCTGGAGCTGGGCAGGAGCAGGTACATGACAGCTGTTTGTGGGAAGGAATAAGGAAGCTCCATGACACAGTGGCTTTGCAGGTCCTCCAGCAAGCACCTCCAAACACAGGGCAAATCTGGCCTGTTTCTCCTCAGAGACACAAGTGTCTCAAACAATATGTCCACTGGAGAGCATGGATCACTGTTGAGAGGCTGGAGAGAGTCAGAGGTGTGAGTTCTTCCCTTGCTGTCTCTCTCTTAATCTCATCCCTCTTTGCTGGGGATTACATCCCAAGGACTGCCCTGATCCTTTGATCCTCTCTCGAAGTGAGACTATCTCAAAAAGTGGTCTCCAGCACCTCTGGAGCATCTGGCTGTATCTGTGAACTGAGATGGGAAGCAAAGTAGAATTTCAACGCCTTTTTTTCCCCCCCATTTTTTCTTTTAAGCAGTTTAAGCTATTTTTAAAAGATCAAGATAATTTTATATTTCAAATAGCGCTTCTCTGATTTATCTATTTACGCTGTAAATTCAGAGAGGGTTTAAAGTACCCATTGTCCACATTAGTTTTTCTTGTCTTTCCTCTCATCTGCATCAGGAGGGCTTTGTTGTTGTGGTTTTCCTTAATTTTGTAGACAGAGCTGAATGTTGAAGAGATGAGACTTTATCCAAATAGAGCAGAGATGTTTGTACAATTCAAATCATCATTATAAAACAGAGAAGGAATGAGGCTGAAAAGCAGACATTTTAGCCAGAAAGATCCATGTATTTAGAATCCAGGGGCTAGTTCTTGCTAGTTGAAGCTCAGAGATGATGCTTGAGGGACTAGTGATTTTTATTTTTCATTTTTACATAGGAGATGTAAAACTAAGCTGTGGCTGCACTTAATGATCAAGGTCATAAAACTACAACTCTGTGATATGGCCGAGCATTAGGGGAGCATGTCCACTGACCACGAGAAACAGCTGGGCAGGCTTAATGCAGATTAACTGATACCTGGTGGCAAGGTACTGCTGTCAAACAGCCGATTTCTCTGCCTTAGTTCAGCCCTTAGGATAGGTTTGTGCTGTCTCTGTTAATCCCTGGCAGATGTTTCGAGGATGTGCACACCCAGCACCCGGCTGCGGCGGCGTGACCTCGTAGAGGAGTCGGTGCCGCCTGGGATCGCGGCTCTGCCGTGAGGGTGGGAAAGCCTGGGATGTAAACGAGGGCCACACGCACATCGGGAGCACAGAGAGTCCTGACAAACAGCGGTAACCTTTAAGGGAAGCTGTGTAAATGATCCTTGTCAATACTGCCGTTAGATTAGTGAGGGACAGTGACTACTCCAGGGCTAGGAACTACATTACAGTCACTTAATAGAGCTCATTGGTAGTAAACTGACTCGGTGATTTGCTTTTCATCAGCTCTGCTGGCTGACTATTGAGCCTCTTCTGTTCAAATGGCATGTGAAATCTCTGGTGTTAGCTGGCACCTGTGGGGTTATTTAGCAGAAGTTCACATAAAGGCAGCCAGATTGGTAACAGCTATCCAGGTGCCTGTGAATTGTAAGTAATGCTGGCAAGAGTTTAGGACTTCTCCTCTGCCAGCTTTCAGTTGCGTCATGTTCTTGTGCAGAAAGGGTACCTGTCTGATTTTTCCTGTCCTGTTGTTTGCACATGTCTGGAAGTGTCTGTGGTTTGTAGCTTCAGAGTCAGTCCCCTGGCAGCTGCTGTGGCAGTGCCAAGGATCAGGGACTGGGGAGTTCAGCCTGGATGGAGGGATGGTAGGTGATGGAAAACCACCGGCTCTCCTCTTTGACTTCTCCATATACACTATAAGCCAAAGGCCTCAAGCAAAAATTGTCATTTTCTGCCAATCTTTGGTTTATATATCTGTATGTAAGCACCAGATAAAAGATGGTTGAATACTCATCACCCTCTGAAGAAGCTTTTAGCTTGAACAAAATTGAGTTAAAAAGCCAGTCCATCAGCTGAAACCTGATTCATATCCCTAGAATCGGGGTAGTGGAAATTTTCTTTGTTTCACGAAAGAAGTTGTGTGAAAAGTTATGGATAATGTGTAGGTGTTCGGTGGCTCTGCTCTCCCACCACTGACCTGGGGCTCAGGGCAGCCTGGCCAGCAGCAGGGATGGGAGCTTGGAGCTCCTTGATGGCAGCCCTGCTTGCAGGTTGTTCAGTCACCTCCACCAGGTCTCTTAGCTTTGCTGCCTCCACCTTTCCTTTGTCATCCAGAGGGGTTGTGAAGACAGGTTTACGCTTAAAATGATCATGAGCTCAGTTAAAAACTGCCCAATGACTATTGGCTGCAGCAATATTGTACTTGGCAGCAAGGTGGCCTCTTACAATTAAATCTCCAAGGATCCTGCAGACACAAAAATGCCTCCAATTCTCCCACTGGGGAAAGGGGTCTGTGAGCTGGTCTGTGCAAGAGCGTTTTGTCAATGGAGGTGGTGTTTCAAGACGAAAATCTACTGGTGAACTTGAGTACTTCCCTCTGCCTGGGCAGCAGAGCCCTTCAGGGCCAGCAGAGCACTGAAACCAACCCCTGTGGACACAGCATTGCTCCCGTCAGCTGCAGTGGTGGTTCACCCGGCTGCTCACACAATGATGTGTGTTCAGTGCCTCCCATCATGAGCCTGTGCTGGGGGATGCACCGAGTGCATCCAGGCTGCTGTGTGCTGTGAGGACCCAAACTGCTACAGCTCTTCGGCAGTTTTTAGGGCTCAGCTACACTTCTACTGACACAGCTCATTTCACTCACAGAGGTGGTGTTACTTTGTCACCTTGCTTCTAGCAGATACAGCTCAGCTCTTTTATGCCCTAAAGAAAACATAGCCATATCCCAGGGCTGAGAGATGAACCTGCTGAAAAATTGGATGGAAAATTTGGTTTTGTTGCAATGTTATTATATTTTGTTTATTATTCAAAGTGCAGCTTTTTGCTTCACCTGTGTTTTGTTCAAGCCTTTCAGAATTGGGTAGATGTCTCAGAAGGATTTTGTAGAGAAATGTTTCATTTTGAAGTGTCAAAGAAAAGATTTGAAAATTTTAGGAAATTCTAGGGTGGGGGTATTTGAGCTCAGTTTGAGATCCAATTTATTTGAAATACCAATGAATTGCAGATTTAGGTTGGAAAACATCACCACACTTTTACTTCAGACTTATGGGATGAGGATAAAGGAAAAATCATAAAGGAAGAAGGATAAAGAATTCCTTTCCTCACAACATGCAGCAATAAGAAACGAGAAACAACTTCTGACAAGCATGAGTGTCTTCTTGCTTTCAGAGGGATTTTTATCTTCTGGAAAGCAGTGTTTTAGGCAAATAAACTTTACCCAAGCACTGTCCTGATTTGCATAGCTGATTAAGAAGCATTAGCACCCATGGTAGCAAAGGCTGTGATTGTCAGCCCCTGAGCTGCCTACACTGCAGTGTAGTACTACTTTTGAAGGCTCAGTATCCAAGGGATTCTTGTGGATCCCTCTAGTCTGGCTAGAAGGGTGGCTGCTCCCTTTCTGGGGGGTGGTGGAGAGCAGGGGGCCGGCGTGGGATGGGAGATGCTTTTGAAGGGATATCTCCCTGCCTGGAGAGCTGGAGGATGGTCCCAATAACATCTGCCCATTTTTCTAGCTCCAAGTTGAGCCACAGCCTGGGGTGTTGCCTGTCCCTGGGGCAGGGAAACACTGGGGACACACAGATAAGGTAGCAGTGTGCTTCAGAGGAATTGGTTTCCTGTCCCTTGGTGACAAGGAGGTGTACTCAGCACATGTCACCCATATCTGGTGAGAGGTCACCCTTGTTTGCTGTACACTTTCTGTTCCCTTGCCACTCTGTTTTGATAGGGAATCTGTTTGGGAACAGAGATTCTATCGATTTCATTTGTCTTATCACTGCAGTAATCCAGACACCATGGACTCACGTGAAAATAAAAAGTGAGGTGACTAATTTGCTGAGCCCCTAATGCAGGGAGTCAGATGGAAATCGGTTGTTAGCCATTGCACATCACAGAGCAGAGGTGTCACTCACTGTGAAACTCATCCTAATAAGCGAGCTGACAGTTCTTGCTCCCCCACAATTTCTGCATCAAGAGTGAATTGCAGTAATCCCATGTTAAGGTGACACAGGTGTAGATTAATTTCCAAAACTGCCAGTCCCTCTGGACTCCTTGTTTTTAATTATTTTTTTTTTCCCCACTGATGTCAGTACGGCAGCAGATTTAAATGCTAGTACTGCACTGATTAAAATTGTATTCCCAAAATAACTTTGTCCTTTGGTATCATTTTGTGGGATGCTTTTGTTTCTTTTTGAATTGCTAGATTTTCAAAGTGAAATCTGAAGCAGAAATTGGATAGGAAAGTTTCCAAATTACTTTACTCCGCCACAGGTATGCACTGCATGTCCTTGGACAGTCTATTTTAAATAAAAATAGTTACAACCAGTAGTAAGAGAAACAATTTATTCGTAAGGGGGTTGCTGAAGGAGCTGGCTGGTGTCTCCTATATCTTTCCTCCTCTTAACATGTAAATCTGTATTACCCATGTCACCTTTTCAGGAACATTTCGATGCACCAGCTGGGGTAAGTTGTCTACAGAGTCACTGTTAGGGACTAGAGACTTTCATTTGCTTTTGGTGAAAATCTTGTACTGTCCTGAGAATATCAAACACAACTTTTTCACTGCCCTCACCTCTCAATTTACTGCACGTTCCTCATGTGCCCCTGGTGTTTGCCTCCTCCTGGGTGCACCCAGCCTGAGTGACCACCTTGCCTACATCCTCCTCGCTCATCTTGCACCTCTGGACTCTTTATTTCTGTTTTTGCTGCCTCCTTCTTTTGAGCTACAAAGCACTAGGCAAGCACCATACTCCAGGTAGCACCTAATACTGATTTCCATAATCTCTTCTTTAATAGTCCTACGGCTGCTAGTAGGTCTCTCAAAAGACCATGGATATTTATAAGAGCTGATTCCTGTAGGACATCCCAAAATCCTGCTTGCTCAACTACTCTTATGATCTGGATTTTCTATTTGGTGACATATTTCAGCTAATTCAGCTTTTTTCCTCAGTAGAAAGAGTAAGAAGGTGATACTTCTTCCTTGCTGTGATGGAACTTCCCTGGGTCCTCTGTGGAGGGGTTCCTTACCACTGAAATGAGCCCTTCATGGCACCTTGTCCAAAGTCTGCATGACTGCTAATCAGTGTTTCTCTTCATGACCTGTGTTAGACCTCTTTCCCTGGCTCACTGTCATATTTGCATGTTGCATACCCCTGAAAGCAAAGATTCCTGCATCTTTTAGATCATGGGACCTCTGTCGGTTTTTTACTGTGTGACCATCATGCTTTGATCTGAAATGAGGGAAAGGAGTGGTACAATGCTGTGGGTCAACCACAGGTTTGACACGACTTCACAGAGAATTTGGACTCTTTTGACTATGGTTTGGGAAAATTGGCAAAAAGCATAAAATAGAGCTGGATGAACTCTTTGCACTTTTTGCAACACCATTTCTTCTTTCTGGCATGATCAGGAGCTGCCATGTGTGCTGTCTGATGATGTTTTCTGTCAGAGACCTTGGATTCTTACCTCTGGCTGGATGTGCTCTTTGCATTCAAAGTCCAAAGAACAGGATGACCTAGAGGCTTACAGTTCAACCAAATAAAAGTATTTCAGAGAAGGAGCAGAAAAGCCCCAAAAGTCCATGGGAATTTTTCTCCATAATTCTTTCTCTGCCTTCTTAAAAAGTCTATTTCCTTTCTCTTTACAGTGGAAAAAGGCAAAAGAGGAAGGAAGAAAGATCTGAATAACAAAAAGTGGTAGTTTTTAACCCCCTTTTTTTTTTTTTTTGAGGAGGGGAAAGAGATACTGGGAAAACCTATGTGAAGTTTCTGCCAAGATTTGCTTATATTTTTGAAAAGTGCAATTTTTCAGTGAGAAAATTGACTCCCCTTCTTTTTAACAAGTAAGTACTAATGAGAGCTATATTTAGAAAATGTTTCATGTATTTGCAAGGTGAAAACCCCCATATTGTTGGCAATAAACACAGCACATGAACACACCATGGATGTCTGATAGCTCTTTATAAATTGGAGGTCAGTGCTCACCTGTGGCTATGCCGGTCTGACAGCACAAATCCCACTCTTTCCATCATGAGAGTCGAGTTTATAAGAGACACTACAGAGGACAGGAGGCACCTGTGTTCCCCATTTGCACATCAGCTAACATAAAGCTGTAAAATGTGGAATAATTTTAGAAGAAAATGCCAAGATTTATCAAAGAGAGACAATACTGATATCTTAGCTCAGGAAACTTACATGTATGCATCTGCTGAGTGAGGGCTGTTTTAGCTAGGGCTAATGGATTTGTCTGACCAGCAGCCCCACTGCTATGAGAAAAGAGAACCCCTAGCATGACAGTTTGCATGAGAATGGTGACTTCTGGGGGATGGCTTTTCCTAGGAATAGATTTTATATGCATATGAGCTTTAAAAGAAAGGTGGGATTAGTGGGATTTACCAAGTGCTCAGTTATTTAAACTCTGAGTGGGTTTGTATTCTTCTTCATATCCTTCAGCCACTTTGGAAATCTGACCTTGAAACATCCAATACATCCTTGTGGGCACATTTCAGGAGCCCAGAGGAGGATGAGAGGTGGATAAGGACAAGTCACAATGGTGTGGGACTCCTGCTGGTACAATGAGATCATGTCAGTAATGCTAGTGAGGCTTACCTAGTGTGTCTGCAAGTGTGCCTTCAAATATATATCAGAGGAGAAGCTGAGATTGATGACTCCTTTGTTACAGAGTAGGAAAATACCCATTCTAAGTATTGTTTTCCAACTGATTTTTCAGACCAGTAGAATTAATTACTTTCATGGCTGCTCCTGCAGACTGACCAGGCAGATTTCCAGGAAACTATATCCCACCGCCAGCATGTAGTTGGAGGATTACAGACAAAATTATCCTCAGAGGTACTGAAGTACTGAGCAGGTTGTGGGGGCACAGAATTTGCTTTTGTGGTGAAACACATCTGAGACAGCCTCGGTGGGAACATGGGACCTCAGCATGGCCTTCATTGCAAAGAAGTGCAATATAAGTAGTTACCACAGTGGGATGAAAAAAGGCATTGTCCAGAGCACGCCAGTTCCCCGACCTTTTTGCACTCACTTCACAATGAGGTGAAGCTCTAGGCTGTGCATTTTTTGTAATTAACTATTATTACTATTGCTATTATTATTATTAATGTACCTGTGTGATCCTACACGAGCCTTAGGATGCAGAGACAGAATGGATTATCTCCTTACTTTAATATGCGATGGAAATTTCCAGTTTCTTTTCATTGTTTTACGTGTTTGTTTTTTTTTAACACTGCGAAATTAAATGCAAGAATCTTGTAGCACAGCAATAAGGAGAAAAATTAATTGAGCAAAAGTCAGCAAATGCAGAATTATGGTTCCCCCAGCAACTGTAATGAAGGCAGAGAACGCATATGTGTGCTGGTGTTCGAGTTAATGCTGCACACTGCCTGGAATACAAATCCTACCTGTGTTCAAGGGGCTGAGTGATGATTACTGCGAGAACCATAACTTTACATTTCCTGACTTTTTGCAATTAAAATCTCAACCTGGATGATGCATTAGCATAGGCTTTGCATTTAATTTGCTATTTTCTTTAGAATGTATGTGTGTGTTGATTACGTTTGAGCATTTCTTAGCTTTTAATATCATTTATTCTTTTGTAAGAGAAAAATCAGGGGAAAAAACATTTACCACATTAGCTCCCTTCTTCTTACTGTCAGGGGGGGATGGAGGAGAGAGGGAGGGAAGAAAAGAACAAAAGCCTTAGTGCAAGCAGTGCAATTAATTGCGTTTCTAGCTCTAAGAGACATTTGCTGATAAATGTAAGTGTCTATCACTGCTTTTATGTTAATATTTGTACAGACTGGCCAATCCATACAGAGATGGGTCTCCTCCAGATCTTTAACCCATACACAGTTGAACTAAACATCATTTACCTTACCATGACCTTGGAATGCCAGAAGAAAGTCTGACAAGATCTTTGGTGGCCCCAAGATCACAGATTTCTTTAGCCCATGATGTTAAAGTCCAGAACTCAGGTCTGCGATCCTTCTAACTGTGTGAAGCCCCAGTGACATGAAAAGCTCAAACTTGTGAACATTTGAAGGTGTGTCTGCACTGTAGGATCTTGCCAGACTCTTTCTGTGTCCTTTCTGTATCTCCTCACTGAGACACAAGGGAATTTAATGGATTAAAGGGTGCTTCATGGCCTAGCTAGCTGATATGCTGTGGGGTACGGCCAAAATCCCAGTGCTTTCAGTGGGGATGGTATTCCTCTGCACGATGGAAGATCAGACAGAAATCCACCAGTGTTAATGGGATTACAATGTTTTTCTTTCATTTTCATCTGTCTGGAAGGAAAATTGACTCCTTTCACTGCCTGCCTGAGCCCTGGAAGCACTGGGAACCTTTTATGCACATCCCAGGGACCAAACTAGCCAAGTCTGTCTCTCGAGCTTGTCCCACACACCAGCTCTGTAGCGAAGCTCATGCTCTTCACCATCACCCTGGCCAGGAGCAGTCACTTGTCCTGGACTGATTTATAGCCTTTGGGCCTAATAAAGATCAGCAAGAAAGGAAGGATCAGTGCAGATGGCTCTGTTTATGCTGCAAGTTTTATTTTTTGTTTTATTTGTTGTTAATATGTTGATGCTTACACAATTTTGTGGGACCTTTGCTTTTATTCTTTTGCACTTTAACCTTTCATAGTGGCTCTTTTTTTGCTTTGTGCTGAACCATTTCATGATGGTGACTTAAGTCTATTCCCTTTGTTCTGAGCCTTGTGCTTTTATATCCCACTCCCTGTAGAGCCATCAAATTTCTTTTAACCTAAAGGCCCTCTGCTACCAAGGGTAAATCAGCCTTGTCTAAGCTCATTCACTTGAGCCCACCAAAGAGAGATTCCCCTCCCTTTCTGTCCATCCTCATATGAGCTCATGTCCATGTAAAGATGTCAGGCATCAAAGTTCAAAGAGAAAATAGCTTGGCACACATTTCCCAGATGCTGTCAGACTGTTGCTTAGGCTCTGAAAGAATTAAATTATGTGAGTACTCGTGTTGCTGTCAGAGGCCTGATGACTTCCAAGAACTAACACTGTTATCTTTAAACATATCTAGTATTCCTGAAAATGACAAAGTTCTACTTCATTGTCCAATTTACCAAAAATCCAAAAAAATGTGAAAGCCTACTACTGTTAATTAATGGCGGTGTGTAGGACAGATAGGTACCAAAACACGTGGATCCCACATATCTCTATTAAAAATTACAGAATTCTGGAAAAAAGAGACGTGACCTAGAGCAATATGGCTTAAAGCACTAGAAGGAATGGCTTCTATAAAAGTAGTGTTTAGTCTTTTAATAGGTAAAATTTTTCTATTTTATTTTGACATAGTGGATTTGGAAAAATTTCTCTTGTCATTCCTCGGACAAATAGGAGACAGACAGAATTCATTTTGTTAAAACATTTACTATGTCCCATTGGCAAACTGTTTTTTGTCAAACTCTTTTGTTCCTAACATGCGCAAGGGACATTTCATCACTTTTTTTGTCAACAGAATGTAATTTTATTCCAATCATTCTGTCAACAAAGAGAAATACCATAAAATCACTTTGCTCACAAACATAAATTATATGTTCATTTTGTTTGTAAAAGAAATGGAAAAATCAAAACTTTTTCTGTGGAGACAATGAAGACTGATAGCATTTGTTCTGTGGACAAAATATTAGTGTTACAGGCAGCGGTTTGTGATTTTTAGGCTGGCTGGTGGGCCGAGCATGCATGAAATTCAAGGTGAAGCAAAGAAGAAATGTTTGAATGTGTTTATTCCAGCCTTGATTCGGGACATTGAGATGAAATCAGTAGACTTTGGATCAGGCCTTTAAAGCCCCTGATGTGATGCAAGGCACTGTATATGCAGAAAGCACAGAACCCATGAGAGGAGCTATGCCTTTTTGGAGAGGTGGCTGGGATTGTGGAGGATACTGTAGGGCATTCACATGGCACAAGGTAGAGTATTTAGATGGCAGAATGGAGTCCCAAGTTTGCCCTTTCATTTTACTGTCTGCTGTTCTGATGTTTTCTTTCATTTCTTTCCTAAATAACTGCTTTCTTGCACAGCATAGGCAATGCATTAGAGTCAAGATACATCCTTTTAAAGTGGCTTTTTACGGAGTAGGGCTATTGCTCAAGAGCCTATGTACTCCAGCATGATATGAGCAAAAACCTCTGTGTATTTTAGAGTGATTGCCAGCTGCTTTCCATTTCCCCCATTACAGCACATGAACAGCCTCTTCTTTTGTCTTCGTCTTTCAGCCCAATAGTGGGAAAATAGACATCGCAAATAATTGCTGGATTTTGAGTGTTTAGCTCACAACTATACATGCTTTCTGGTGACTGGTCGAAAGCACCTGTGCAGAATACAGATTTCACTCTGATGTATTTGGGGAATGAACATTCTTTTTAGCTACTAGCTTTCCAAGAAAATTGGTACCCAATCAGGGTATCAAGAAAAATAATGCTGTAAGATTGACTTCTCACACCACAAATGATCACTAGTGAATAACCAGCATAAAAGAAGGGCAGGAAATATGTTCATCAGTTAAAGATAATTGTATGTATGACTTTGGGACAATTACAAGCAATTTGCACAGTTTTTCCTTTTGTTAAACTAATTGCAAATGGAGAACAAGGTTCAAAACCTGAACTGGACAGGGATTTGTGATCCTTGAGTTCATTTGTCAGCTCTGCCACTGAGCTGCTGGGTAACTTTAGGGAAATTGTTTCATCTTCCTATGTGCAAAAGTCCCACATATAAAAAAGACGTAATGGTTTATATTTCTCTAGTGCTTAATACTTGTGTGAGGAATGCTACAGAATAAAAGCAGGTTTTAAATTGAATAAATGACCATCTCCTTTTCAGTTTTTCATGCTCCAACACCTTCTCTTTCTTCTCTGTACAGTTGGGCAACTACTTAAAGCTGATGGAGCTTTCACCACCTGGTCTCAGAGAGTGGTTCCTCTTCTCTTGCTTTTGACCAAGATCTGGCTGATCTGCTCTGAGATCTGCTCTTACTCGACTGCAGACTATTTTTTACCTGACTGTCCCAATTTCTCACTATTTTTCCTTGAAGAGATCCAAAACAGTGCTGCCAAACCCTTACCTATGTTCACCCTGTGACACAGCTGACAGACTTTTATCTGAACATCACCTCCCAGCCTCCTGGAGTGTTGTTTTCTGATCTCCATCTCTCCTTGGCTCAACTTGTCAGCA
The DNA here is from genome assembly GCA_013399195.1 of Dicrurus megarhynchus. Classification (NCBI taxonomy): domain Eukaryota; kingdom Metazoa; phylum Chordata; class Aves; order Passeriformes; family Dicruridae; genus Dicrurus; species Dicrurus megarhynchus. The sequence goes on from VXAD01005617.1 coordinate 1,388,722, forward strand.
GTGCCAAATGTGCTGCCAGTGTGGCTTATTGGTCAGCCTATCTCCAGCACTTGCCTTTCCCTCTGACTTCTCCTGTCCTGAGCCTGCACCTCCCCTCTTGGCTACCTCCAGTCTCCATGGTTGGTACCCTGGAATGTCTTTGTGCTTAGCTGCTTCCTCAGGTATCTCTTTGGCCTTTGACAGTATTCATGGTTCAACTTTGAAAATATTGCATATTCCAGTAATTTTCTAGTAAACCTGCTTCTGGGGTCACACTGATTTCCAGGGAACCTCTGTACCTCTATCATTTTTGTATTTGACATCAAGTGATTTGTTGCAAAGGGGAAGAAAACTGTTCTTCACTTGTAGCTCTGTATGGAGCTTTCTGTGCTAGAACAGTTGGTCCTTCATCGTAGCACCCAGGGACTTCTGTAACTCTGAAAGCATAAGCACAACTGTTCACAGCAGTTTAACACTTAAGTAAGGATTTTAAAAAAAATGGGAGAAAGAGACAAACAACTAATTTCTGAATACTCAACAGTGCTGCTGTAAAAAGCAACTTGTGGAGACACTGGGAATTTTGCAACTTCTCAGGGTCCTAGAAACAGCAGGTGCAGACTATTTGAATCTTGCTTGTAAAGCAAAATTTTTAAAAGATTGGAAAAAAATAACTCCTAGCATTTTGTCTTTGGAAAGTGTGTTACAGTTATGAATTAACACCAGAAAAAGGCTTTAAGTTAACAATAAGTAAAATGGTAAGTAGATTCCAGCATGCAGACTCACAGTTCATTTTTATGTGTCCGATAAGATTATTTTCATGATGCTTCTTAAACTGGCCCAGAAGAGTATGGTATGTCAATTCATATCACTGAAAATGGTGTTTGAAAGTACAAATATACATTCAGTCTTAAGTTATGCTATATTATCTCCCTTCAGAAGGCAACTGAAAGTCAGAGAAGAGATAAATTAATAATTACAAATGCTTCATAACTGAACATCAAGTGCAGTAGCCTTGCATTAATTGAAAATCCAAGCCCTCATGAGCTCAGTGGGAATTTTCTATTGACCTTAACAGGGAGATAAGCTCACATACACTTTGAAGGTAAGCTTGCTTGCCCAGATTGGTGTTGGTTGCTGTTCCTTACCTTGCAATGTGAATGTCTTTGAAGCAGAAGAGTGATCAGATTTTACAGCCCCTCAGTCCCCTGGGTCTCTGTTTTCCACCCTTTCTGCTTCCCTCTGCAGTAAAGTTGTGCAGCCTTTAACCCTTCTTTCCACATGATCTGTCTCATTTTTACAGTAATTGGTTCACCTCAGGCTCAACTCACTCAATCAGGGTGCTGTGAGCTGGCCAGAGGGTCTCACACAGGCGCCGATTAACCACCTCTGGGGCTATGACCCTCTGTCCATCTTCTGGCATCCTGCAGAGTCAGAGAAGGTGGGGACTGCGTGATCAGCATCAGTTCATTAAAAAGTTAGCAAACAGCTTCTAAACAGCAAAGAAAGGAAAATGGCAGCTGTAGTCTGGCAACTCCTTGAAGCTCTGTCAAAGCAATGGGAGAGCTTGATGAGTGCTCTCAGCTGCAGCAGTGGCAGCCTCCCCTAGGTGAATATCAGGCAAATGAGCAAGGGCACACTGACTCCTAGGCTGGAGGATGGTGGCAGAGGAGATTCCTGGTGGTGGTGCTGTGAGCAAGGACACTGAAACTCCTCTGCATTGAGTCTCGCATCTGGATCACCCATTTTGGGGCCGTAACTCAAAGATTTGTTTGCAGCTGGAGGAAAGGTCACAGCAGGTGACACAGCAGGTCTAGAGTAGAATGGCAGCAGCACCCAAATTCAGGAAATGTATCTGCACTTTTGATGTCCTTCTTGAGGCAATTACAGGAAGGACAGGAGGGATTTTGTGGTTACAACCAAGAAAATGGAGGCTACCCTGTATGACAAACTGTCCTTTAACATCATCTGTGGAGGAAGCCATGAGCTTCCCTCAGCCCATTCTCTTCAGTCCCTGATCAAAGATGGAAGTCAAGCAGAAGACGAAATTAAGCGTGCAATTTCCGATTCATTCTCACTAAGTTTGTGCTGATAGCTTAAACAAAAAAATATCAAAGCTAGGATTACAGGCTTAGCAAGGGGAGTGCATATTTCAGCACATACTGGGCTCTTTGTTGTTCTGTCACACTGGTAGAATGAGACTATTAATGCATTGTCCCAGGCAGGCTGCATTATAAAGCCCAGTGGCTAAGTTAAATGAAAAAGACCACTAAGAAAAGCAGTGTGCAGCTTCCTACTGCTCCCTTTTTCTTGCAGAAAATTGTTTAGATGAGGCAGGGGAGAGGCAGTGGATGAAGTTGTAAGAGCATTTCATAGAGGAGAAACTCGTGATAGTCAATAAGGTTCCTGGCAAAGATTTCTAGCATCCACTCACTGTCCTACAAGTTTTCCTGACTTTCTGGAGTGCTATGTGTCAGCAGGCCACAAATATTCCCTCTTTGTGTGGAGGGAAGGAATTTCAGGGTGGGCTGTAAGTGCTTTCCCCAGTTACCTGTTCAGCACTTCCCAAGTGTCTGTGGCACACAGGGGCACAGGCAGCCCATTTTTAACCATAACATTAGGATGAAAACAAAGTCTCCGTTTCTGAAAAGAGCAAAACTAAAGATTGTACAACATTTTGCATCAATGTGAGTTTTCTGAAGAAGGCTTGCCTAATACTAACCTGGTATGCCAGTGACAACAGGTTCTGGAATTCCTTGCAGAAGCTGTGAAGACCAGAAATGGCCCCAGTGCAATTTAGGAAGTCCTGTCTCTTAATATTATGTGTGTTAAATTACCTGCCAGTGGTGTAATACACACTATTTCTTTCCTCCTAGATGTCCATTTATACAAAACTGGGGAGTGTCTGGTGCTGAGACAGCCAGCCAAAACCTTGCTATTCTTTGCAGAGATAAGTTGTTAAATAATTGTAACAACCTGCTGTGAAATAATATTATGTCCTTTAAATTTTGGCCACCCCTGGTCAGGGTGATCTCTAAGGAAGTTGTTGGGTTGACACCCAAAGCCACCACCCATTTCCTTACCACCTCAAGGATGAAACAACTTCCCTTTCAGCTCTAGCTATCTGTTAGACTGCTCCACTGAGACTGACAGACAGCTTTTGGGGAATCACTGCTCATTGCAGCCCATAACAAGTGCACCACTCCACTGCAGTAGGATTCAGGTCTCCTGTGAGACCTGCCACTGCTTTCTGGGAGTCATAAATGAGCACTGAAGTGTCTCCAGGGAGCATCCAGGGAAGGACTGGCAGGGCATGGGCAGCAGGCTGCCAGTCTTGGCAGGCTGGGGGGGATCATGGTGCAGGGTCAGGCACTGCTTGGGTGAGTTGGCAGGCTCTCATGGGTGTACTGAGTCCACGTCTGCACTGGGGTGGGTCAGAAGAGCCACTGCGCCCATTTTGTGCCCAGATTTTCTCTCCCTGCCTCTGAAAGCTGCTCCCAGTGCCACCCCAAACAAACTCATTCACCTGCCCATATCTCAATTCCAGGTGCTATCAACTGTGTCTGTGTAAATGCCTAAAATACAAACAATGTGTGAGCACCATTTATTCAGGTGTTTCACAGAGAAGAAACAGAGGATAGGTTATGTCAGGGAGAACTACCCTTTTAATGCACAACTTAATGAACGTTCACAAAAGGCTTTGAGTACCAGAGTTTGTAAGGGTGTTATAAAGGCAGAAAATGTCTTTTTTTCACAATGCTTCTCAGCTGTGTTTCTTCTCCTTTCAACACTGAATGAGCTGGGAATGCCTCACTTTTTTCCTTCCCCAATGCTTACAATGTTCTCTTCCCTTCTTCGTGTTTGTCAAAGGTAACATTGCAAGCGGGACGAATCGCTAATATGAAGAAGAACCTTTCTAGGAGTCACTTTTCCATGGGTTTGCCATGCAGAACCTGCTGGTTCACAGACAGGCCACAGATAGCTCTTGATGGACCAGTACATAAATCCTCATGGCTCTTCAATGCCATCTGGCTGCTGGGGTTGCTGGGGCAGTTTGGGGGAGCCCATCCAGCCCCAGCCATGCAGCCACTGCAGGCAGTCCAGCATCACCCTGCTAATCCACCTTCAGCTGGGTGGTGACTGGTGGGACCATCCTCCCCCCATTTCCCCAGCCTGGGCAAAACTGAGTTGCTTTTTGGGCGGCTTTTATGGCAGAGTTGGTGTTAAATAACAGTTGATCTGGCAACCTTTCTTCCTACTGCTTTGTTCTGAAGGAAAACAAGACTAAAATGAAAAAGCCTTTTCCTCCTTTATTTGTCATTTTACTAATTACAGTATTACAGCATTTTCCAAGACCAATTACGTACTGTTTGGGGAGATTAGTAGAGTGCAAAACCTACTGTGGCATACTACACAGTGGTGGCTCATGGAAGAAAATTGGTTAAATTCGAGCCCTTATCATTTCATGTGTTTATCCTAATGCAGATTCCATATATACGTATATATGATAGCAACTGCACAACATTCAGCAATGCTTAAAACAGAATTTCTTCCCCATGAGGGAATGAATAAGAGTCATTTGTCATATGTTTCCCTTAATTCATGGCTACAGAGCATTTTAGAATTGCTTGATGTAAATCTGTCTCATCTATTTGACAACTCTGATATTGAGTCATTCATTTTTATTCTATGACTTAAAAATTTCTATATTGCAGCTAGAGATGGGTGGCTAAAGTGCTAGTTTTGGACTATGGCTTGAATGTAACAATAGCTTTCCACCCTAGCTCCAGTCCCAAGGAAAGTGAATTCGGCAATCTCATTTCAATTCATAGTGAATAGCTGTTCACATAAAAAAATCAGCACCTACCATTTGTCATACTTGGCAGCCTCTGTTTAAGAATGGTCCAGAACTGCATTACCATGGAAACTAAATTACCTACTCCTACTCCTGGCTCAGAAGGTGATTTCAGCCGGTTGTGGAGGTTTCGTATCGCTGACAGAAGGAGGTGGGGGTAACCTGGGGGAACTGTGATGTGTATGACCCATAAGGACGCTTGCCTCAGTCCTCTGGTTTGAATATTGCCATCTTCTGGTCACGTGCCATTGGGTTCAGACCCCGTGGCTTTCTTACACATCACGATTTATTTACTGATTTTTCTTATGACAACAGCCACCAGCTCCGATCGGGGCCAGGACTATGTTGTGGTTAGTGCTGTACATACATATGTTTAAAGACAATTTATACTCTGAAGACCAGGCAAGCATGAGAAGCTCCATATATTCCCTTTAAACTTGAAAATTAAAACAAGATAAGTGAGTTTCTTGAGATTACGCAGGAAAGTGGAGGCACACCTAGCAAATGGATGCCCATTTCTTCATTCTAAGCACCCATCCAGGGTGTTACTTACCCAAACCACCTTATCCTTCTTCAGAATTACTACTAATTTATGCCAGGTGAGCTGGAAATACCACATGGTTGGATAATTTTTGTTCCTGTCATCCACAAAAAGGCTGCTGATTCATAGGACAGTATTTTATTTCAAGTTTCTCAGTCCTGAAGTGAATGAACTTAATGGATTAGAGATCAATGTTTACTGGACACTGAAAGTTTTTAAGGTTATTTAACTACTGTATGTTGATTTTGTAATTGTAAGCAAAAACTGTGTTATTACCACTCCATCCTTCAACAATGACTGCAACAAAAGATGATTTCAATCTGCTGAGCTGCATATACTACCCCTTTTCCTCACAGATACTGCTTCTTAGTGAGATGTGTGCTAGTGGAAAGGCTAGAAAATAAATAAACATAAAAAACCAACACCAATGTGGAACACTCTTAAGCTCAGAGAGCTAGAAACTCAGCAGAGAGAAACAAAAGCTTTTCCATTCCATTTATGCCTTAGGTGCAAGGACAGAAGACCCATCAAGGCCAGGCTGGATGAGGTTCTGAACAACCTGGCCTAGTGGAAGGCACCCCTTCCAACCCAAAACCGTTCTATGATTCTATGAGCATCCTCTGAAGATTCGGCTCTTAGTGCATCAGATTTGCACCATGGAGCAAAGGAGTCCTTCACTTCCCAGCTGGAGCTGGAAGCTGCTGGGAAAAACAAAGTCATGAGCACCCATGTCCGCAGGACACCCTGGCAATCTGTGGCTTTCCACCCCACAGTGTCCTGCCACGTCCTCCTTCATCCATGGGCACACACTACTCCCATTTATCAGGGCACAACAGCAGCAGGAGCTGCTGAGTGTGGACACTCTTCTTGCTTTGCCCTTGCCATGGCCCTGGCAGAGTATTTGGGCCCCTTCTGCTCTGCCTTTGCTTTTTATATGCATCTTTCCTATTTAAGTGTCACAGATCACTGCACCAGCTGATTAGCCTATACATGAATGGAATATAAAAGAGCAAGTCCCCAAGTCGTAGGTAAGACCTTTTGTGAGATTGACTGGCTAAAAATAAAACGGAAATTGACTCTGAGCTTTTGAGAATCTGTCTCTTTCCCAGGCCACAGGAAAGCAGAGCAAGGGGTAGCACTTCATAATTAATTATGAATTTATAATTAATTTGAAGCCTGAATCAACAACCTACTAGTGGAACTGCTATTACTTCCTCTGGATTCCCACAGTCTATCAGAGAGTTTGATCCTCACAAGCAATTTTCAAAATTTCAGGGCCTTTTGCTGTTAAGTTTGATTTTTTTTTCAGCATTTTAGTCTTGTGTAGAACTCTGGATTTTGATAGTTTTTCTGTTTAAGGGACCAGATCAATAGCTGTTTTGGGTCTCTAGGCTATACAAGTGAGTGCAAACAGTTACCCTCCCTGGGTAGGAATGATTGGTTTATTTACGTGGGCTTATGTATTGTTTTGAAGGTTGGTTCTTTTGACAGATAAACAATGCAAAAATATTCTGTTCTTCTGCAGCACATAATCTGATGTTCATTGTATACAAAGACTCCTTACTCTGTGCTATAAATACAGCAAAACTTCTCTCCCCTCAGAGTTGCATGGGGCTTAAGCAGACTGGTGGGGTGGGATTTCAAATAGCAGTCAAGGCTGACCTTTTCCTACCTCCCCCCTAACACTGATGGTTAAAATTCCTGCTGACTTCAAGGAGAGTGGATCTGGATCAGTGTTGAACACTTCTGAAAATCCCACCTGTAAAGCCTGCAGAGTTCATTATAGGGGCAAAATTTTGTATAAAGCCCAGCAGGGACATACAGAAATTTTTAGCAGCTTATTAATGGCCTCCACAGTGGATGTGTGTATTGAATTTAATTGGGCTGCATCCCAGTAAGGTCCTGATATGCTTATGATTAATTTTCTCTACAGTCTACCTTTAACTTTTCTTTGAAACTGTATGGACACTCCATATTTGCACTTGTAAAAAAGACTGGCAGTGAAATAAAGAATGCAGGTAATTATTATGCCCCAAGGAAAAGCTGTGAGTGAGGCAGACCCTCAGTTAACGTAGCTGGATGGTAATGATTTGGTGCCAATCCTCTTGATGTCCTGCTAAAATAAAGTATCATTCAATGGGATACTATTCAATTTTGTGGGTACAGGCATGGTTAAGTTTCTTTGTATAAGGTCTGGTTAGTAGTGGGAAGACATAAAATAAGGGTTGAGCACAGTGACACACTTGAAAGGGCAGGTTATATTTATTCTGTGTTGTGTCAAGGGCATTCTGCTTGCTAACTGTAATTAGACAGTATATCTGGAGGTCTGCGGCCAAATAGTAAAGATGTCTTTGCAGAGTATAAAAGGACTATTGTGTTAGTCCCTGGTCTCAGAGGGTATGAAGATGTTTCCCTCTCCTGTCTGTTATTACTCATACTTGGTTACTTTTATGTAAATTCAGCGATGAGGACAGCTGACAAGACTGTGACATGAAGAAATTTCACCTTTTTCACTGAAACAGGGCTTTTATTGTTTAGTAATACTGTCTTAGTTCTCTGCAAAGGAAAGAAAGAGATGTTATTGAAAATCCCATAATTAGCAGCTTAAGGTATAAACCATATAGAACCCTGTGTTCTATGATAAACCCCTTAATTAGCTTTGTAGGAACTGTTTAAAAGCAAACAGACATGCATCCTTATCACTAAATAATTATTTGCAAATAAACTCTTTCTCAACACATCTTAGGAAAACACAAGATTATTAGTTGGCAGAGTTAAGCCAGCTGAGTATCTAAAAGAGCATGAAAAGAGCTACAGAAGTTCTTTTCAGAATCCTGCTCTCTTTGGCATTATTTCTCTAAAGCTTGATTTATCAAGAGGAGAATACAGTATTTGGTTTCCCCACAAGTAAGCTCTTTTCATGTTTTGTCTTTGAAATGAAAATCGTCTTTTGGAACAAATATCTGCTCTATCAGATAACTGCATGCTTGTCATCCCTAACAGTGTGCTGGCAGGAAGACTGGGCGAGGATTTTTCTGCAGTACATTGAGTACACAGTGCTGGCACTAGATCAAGAATCAATTCCTCTGATATCGAAATATTGACTTTGCATGGCCAGTCTGATTTAAATGCTTATCATTCTTGACTTTGTAGGCTACATGCATACTGCAAGCATTTTTCACTGTGGGTCTGAGAATAAACATCTTTACAGCTGCCTGGCCATTTCTAGCAGAATAACAAAGGGGCTGTGTGCATGTACGGGAGTCTGCGTGTGTGAGCGAAATTGCCAGCAGATTAATGCAACTGTCACTTCTGTGTAGGGCTGTTTAGAAGAAGTTGAGAAGGGTATTTTTAATACTTGGAATTACATGGCATTTCTTCTCTGAGTGCAAACACAGGTTTCACTGCTCAGTCTGGATAGCTGCTGGCCACTGAGCTGGTGGAAGGGAGAACACAAACAAACCCAAATGCAATTATTAAAACATTTAAAAATCTTTGCGATGTGAAATAATACTACTAATATTACTACTAATAAAAAAGTAAAGATAATTTCCCATAGGCAATCAGAACACCTATTAAGTTAGCAATGGCGTTTAATTGGCATTATCTCATGCTTCAGTGAGGAAGACAATGGATCTTGCGGGTGCGCAAGTGGAACGCATTTGCATTTCATAGATGATTAAAATAGATTTGATTGCATTTGTCTGCAGCCTGGCAAGTGAGGGCACATCTGCTGCATTCGATGTGCCCTGTGTTTCCTAGGACTAATGGAGTGCACTCAGTCACCGCGAGACGAGCTTTTACCTCTGGAAGTCCCACGGCACCTTCTGCTGCATGGCCGGCTCCTTTGTTAGCCCTGGAGACCTCCTCTTATAAAGAATTGATGTAAAGTAGAGCAAGAAGGGAAGGATTTGAGGCAGTGAACTTGTCTTCATCTGGTTATGCAAGAGCCCTTGGGCTTTCTGCTGCTTCAAGGTAGAATTTATAAGGTGAGATGAAAGGTAATTTAAGTCATTAATTTGCGTTAAGGGCTGGCAGAACAACAACAGTGCATTTAATCTTGCTGTGGAAAAAATTGGTGATTTGCGGAGTAGGGGTCAGAATTAGGGGTCTGATTTCCTCTTCCACTCAGCTTTAAAGGGGCTGCTTCAAAATGGAGAGTTTTATTTACTAGAAACATAAAGCTGAGTTAATTGTCTTTGAAAAAAACGTCCAAGAACTTTAAATATAATGTAGAAACCAATTAATTAATGGTACTAAAATGTTTTCCTCCTGCTTTTCATTACTTCCCCATCTAAATTCAACATTACAAATACACTCCTGGCAGCAGTTCAGCTCAGACTTGTCACCCACTACCTGAGCCCAGTGAAGGACAAGGGCTGCCCTGTGCTTTGCAGGGGGCAATGCCCTCTCCTGTGAGCCCACCTTTCCCTCCCCAGCCCCATGGCCACTTGGCAGCTTTTTTTTGGCAGTGCTGTGCTTGTTGGCCAGCCAGTGTAACCACCCAACAGCTGATGCTCTTGTCCTTCTCTATTACTTCCTCCACTGCCCAAGTGTGTCTCCTGGACCCTTACTGAGGTCCTTGTCTATGGATTCTGCTGTTCATTGTTTTCTCTACTCCAAGGTACCTTCTATTTTTTCTGCCTTTGTGTTCCTTCTGCTCTTGCTACACGTTGTGCTCTGCGGTCCCTTATTCTCACGACATTGCTCTCTTTCATGTGCCAAATGACTGCTCTTCCCTCTTTGAGAAATGTGTCTTAAAAACACATTGCCCTCACATCAAAGAGTGAAATAAAGATGAGCTGGCTTGACTGGGAGAACCTGGAAAATATGCCTCCTCAGCTGATGAAAGCAGTTTGTTGAGGACACTAATGTTTCAGAATAGCTGGACGTGTTCAACAGCAATTATGATGGGTTGCTAAAGGACCAGGTTTCTTGGATGGCTCCTGTGCTGCCACGCCCAGTGGTCCCTGTGTGACTGTGGCCATGATTCTGCCCTGCACCCTCAGTGTGGGCTGTTGGTGTTCCTGCCTTTCAGTCCTGGTCCTTGCTCATAGCAGCCCTGCCATCACTATGGATCTGTACAACTCTGGCATTGCTCATTTCCTGCCTTTCTCTCTTTCCGTTGCTCAGTTCCCTCAGGAACAGCCCTGGCACTGCCTATCTTGGGGCAATAGAGGAAATAGTCCTTCTGCAATTAGGAGAGCTCAGATACCACCTATGCCTTGTGCTTTTTGCTGGCTTGTTCCTGCACCCCTTGCCCCCTGAAGTCCTTTTCTGCTGACTATGGCCATGCCTTGTTGGTCTGAGTGCTGGAAGTTTTTTTAAATCATGTTACTTTTGGAAAGAAAATAACTGGGGATGTATGTCACATTGTTAAAATAATAAATAAAGCTTGCCTGTTGTGAGTCTTATTTTAATCATGTACATGTTGCAATTCTTTTCCTTTTACTTAAATAAAGTATTCCCATAGAGAAAGACTGCTTGCAAAAAAATTCTCACCATTTATTGGCAATGCTTTTCCCTTCAGCTTTGTTGCTACTTAATCTTAGCCCCTGGAGACAAGTTGCACATATCAACCTGTCAGAGCAATGTTAAAATTTTGTGACACTTAGGAATATATTCAGAGAGTCCGTAAAACCATCACAATGGTTCTGGTTTTTCTCCTCATCTGGTCATGTACTTTAACAACATTTCTCCATATACTGTATCTCTCACCCTATTGTTTGTTTAATGTGGTCTCCCAGTTGGAAATGGCTTTTTGGAGGTTTTTGGATCACTGGCCAGAGAAATGTGGGCCCTTGCTTGCGACCATCACTTGGCCTAGGATCCCTAAGACTTCAAGACAGACAGAAGCCATAATCCAAGGCCTCCTTTGAGTACTTCTGCTGGGTTCTCAGTAAAGCATCAAGATAAAAACTAGAGCTGAGTCCTTCTGAATGCTAACAGATGACGTAGTGTGGGACATTACCTCCATTAAAAAAATGGACAAGCTGCCTGACCTACGACTGCTTACGCACAGCTCCTTTTATAAATTACTGGTGATATTTGTTTGCTATGAATCCCCTAATGGACCAAGACATCTAATTAAGCTATGCAACAGGTCTGTTTCCTTGGGTGCAGCTGGCCCTCCTTTCTGAGGATGGAGTGGAAGGTAAGGAAAGGCCAAGGGAAAAAGAGCTTGGATAGTGAAGAATTATGATCAATGGAATCTGCTTTTGAATAATGTTTTCACTCAACAGTTTCAGATTGCTAAACATGAATTTGGGCATCCAGCTTTAGACACAGTCTGGGAACCAAACATTTCAGAGGGGCACTCTGGATCCCGCAGTCAAGAGAAGTCCCCACATAATACAAATTGCTGTTTCCACATGACAACACAGACACCAAACTGAGGGGGAAATATGGCTTTTAGCTTCAACAGTGTTTATCTGTGGTAAATGCTTGGGATATTCTTTATCAAGGCATATAAATAAATGTTAGTGTTTAGGCCTGTCCTTGAATCAATGCAGTATGGAATATAAAAATCATCATTAATACACAGGTCAGGAGTTTTTAGATTTCATTTTTATTCAAATAAGGAAAAATGTTTTTTGTCTGCAAGTCAGTAAGCATGTACATGCTAAAAAATTGTTTACCATGTTTGAGAAACACAAACATAAGGCTAAATTAAGCTTGATCAGTCAAGTCTGACTGTTTCCTCTTTAATATACCACGGCTGACAATTCTAATCATGAAGCTTGCAAGCTGTAGAAAAAGCATAATTTTTATACACCTTTGGGAGAGAGCTGGTAGCTAAGAAGTTTCTTTCCCTATTTCAGAAAGAAAAATGTTCATATGCAACAGAAAGATCTTTATTTGAAGGCAAAAATAGCACCTCTGTCATGTGCTCTAATTAACTTGCTGTGATGTCGCTCTGGTGATGGACACAGAAATAGACATTTGCTTTCCTAAATGCTGAAGTAGAAAATGAGGCATGAGTCAGGAGGATACAAGAGGGCAGAACTCATTTTCTTTTAATTACTTTTATTCAGGTTATATCATCCAGCAGCTGTTCAAGTTTCATTTTGAGATGTTGGATCCTCCTGAAATCCCAGCATCTCATTTTTGATGGGACTTACTCTCTTCTCCTTTACACATATATGAGATTTTTTATCTAAGTGCTGATAGGGAACGTAGACATGGTGAACAGTGTTCCCAGTCACTGTTGAAGGATATAATTGGCCATCAAGTCTCTGACAGTAAAATAGAGGAGGCAGAAACTCTGCAAAAAATGTGGCCAAATAATATGAGAGTTCTCATTACTAAGCAAATAGCCAGGGAAGTGTCTAACTGCTCCTCAAGTTGGCATACACAGGCACCAAGGCCCATTTTGGGGAAAAGCAGTGAGAGTCATAGCTGCATGGCAAGTTTTAGATGGCTGTGAAGGCTTCACCTCAACCTCTGCTTGGCACCAGAGCTTCAGGGAGCTTTGCTCACTGTGACACTAGACAGAGCTGGCAAAATTAAAGCTGTAACCAAGTGAATGTTACTCCGTAGTGGCTCTCTCTGCTTTTTAGTCTGCCAGGCAGGTTTGGCTGGTGGCAGAGGATGGCCCTCCAGAGTTGCAGTCCTGCTGAACACTTGCCAGGCTTCTGGCCACTGTCACCAGTGTCTGATTCAAGCCCTCAATCCCAATGTCTCTGCTCCTCTCCTCTGAAATGAGAATAGCATGACTCTTCTCCAGCAATAAATGAAAATAAAGACATAATGCCTTCTGAACCACCACATTCATTCTGCCTCTGAGGCCCACCATGTGTCTATAAATGCTGCTGAAGGCAGTCAGTGCCCCTGAGAAGCAGCAATCCTGTAGAGAAGGCAATGGATGGACTTGCTGAGGACTGCATGGGCTTACCACTTAAAATATTTCCAATAATTTTCCTGCCTCTTTGAGAAAGAGTAGGAAAATTTGAATAAACATTACTTAGAAAATTCTGGTTTTCAGTTCCTCTTGTGTTGTGGCTGGCTTCTTCTAGTGATGGACAAAGGACTGAACCTTCTCTATGTGTCAGTGGACTTATTTTTCACTACAAGGTCTGTAAGCACAGTCTCTTGCAGGAGGGCAGTTCTTTGCTTTTTTGTGCGTAGTTCTTTTCTATGCCCTCTTGGGAGATTGGGTGACAAGTAACTGCCTGTCCTTCTAATTTCAGATGTGACCCTGAAGGAGTACAGAGTGCCCGAAACAGTATGAAAAAGTCTATGTAGAAGATCTTACAAATACAGGTAAGTAAAAAAAAAAAAAAGAAAGAAAAAGTCCTGAAAATAAGAATGTCTATATAGAAGCCACATTATCTGTACTGTTTGAGGGTATTTGGAAGTCTGTAAGGTCTCTGAAGCCTATTTTCTATGTACATTTAGGATGCCTTGACAATATAAATCAATATTTCGGTATTTAAAATCTAGGAAATGAAATGTGTATAAAATGGAACTGCCCAAATGAATTTTGACAGCCTCTCCTATATGCATTATTTATTTTTTATTGGTTTTTTTTTTACAGATGTGGATGGTGACTGAACTGCTGCTGTAAACTTGTACCCAGGTAGCTTTAAAACACATATTATTGGCTGAGTTCATAGTAATAATGTAGTTTAGTTATAAAACAGCTTTTGTTACAAACAACTTTACAAGCTTTAAATATATATCAAACTACTGAATATATGAGAACCATTTTCATCTATACCTGAAATGCTCTTATATGGAATGGGTGATTCATAGCTGATCCAGAACACATATAAAACTTCTGAAAATATATTTAGCAAAGGAAGTGAAGGCTATTTTAAATTTATGTTGAGCTGGAATTAGAAAGTGCCTACAACAGTGGAACTTAACACACAAACCCCACCAAAGAGAGACTACTATATCCGTAGGATTTACAGACTGACCAGGGATTTGATTTAATTTTCTATTTCCCAAGGGCCGCCTTAGCCCACCCTCACAAGCAGCATGTTGTGCCTCCTGTTTCCCACCCAACAATGGCATCACTGTAAATCAGCACCTCCAGGTTTTACAGCACAGACCTGTGTCCTGAAGGTCCCACCTGACCTTGGGCCCATCCTTGTTCAGCTTCACTGTTGCTGGCATCAGCCTCTCTGAGTCAAACATTGAGGCTCAATACCACATTTAAACCCTTAAGTCCACTCTGTTTTAGCACTTTCTTCTTTTTTTTTTTATTATTCTCTGTTTAAGCTTTTTTCCTCCCCCCTGCAAGCTCCATACATTTAAGGTTCTTCCAAATGGATGCAAATGGCTCTTATTAGAAAAACAGAAACCAGAAAATCACTCCTGGGTAAAAGCTATCCCCAGCATGTTTTAATGTTCAAATTAGAGTACCCTCCCAGTGCTAAAATGGGGTTTATAATGGAAATGCTGACATCCTTACCAGACTCTATTGGCCTGTTGCTCTTTTGTCCTGCAAGTTATTAAAATCTAGCCTGGTTGCCTAAGAAACAGGGTAGCTACTTAGCAGATATTTAGCCATCAGTAAAAATTAATGTCCAATGTATTTATTGGAAAAATACACTTCATTAAGCGCTCAAGTTATACAAGCCCCCCACCAACTACAAGCGTGTTCTGGCAGCAGAAGTGTTGTTGTTACCCTGGTTCTGCTTCATGATGTTATTTTCTTAAGTAAATGCATTTTTCAGCCTAACAGTTCTGGCTAAAGCATATTGATAAGATAACTCTGCACTAAAGGGAGACATAGTATTTTTAGTCTCTTTTTCCAGTTACCAGTAGTTCATTAGTGACACTGTTGTGAGAGTGTTGATTCATTAAGAGTCTTTTCATTAACAGTCTGACAGTCATATGTAGAAGAAAAAGCCAGGAAAAGTAACAAGGCACTCAGCATTTTCTTCTGCTTCTTTGGTACTTGTTTCTTTTGTAATGTCAACAGATGAGCTGGAAACATTCAGGACTGCAGGTTTTAAGCCAAGCTTGAGTGTGTGCAGTCTATTTATTCTTAATTTGCACACTTAATGTGATTTCAGGGCCAAATATCTGTTTTGCATGTATAAGAGGTCTAGTAGATGGCAACTGCATCAGATCAAATCAGATGTGAAAGTTCTGTTCTTAAATTGCTTTTAATCGGGGCCTTGAAGACTAACATGGAAACACCGGGGAAAATATGACTTTTGCTATGTTATTTAAATAGGCTGTTAGCCATATCCCTAAAATTTATATGGCTTTGGATAGATTAGGAGCTCTCTTCTAAGCTATCAAATATATCATACTCATGTAAATTCCTAGCAAATATATAAATATGTATTTTTCATTGTTTATAATTGCCATTTAATTGTAGGACCAAATTCCATAGCTTAACATTTATACAACACCTGATACTTTAAGCATTGAACAAATATTAACTAATTAATAAAAACATCTGAGCAGCTCTTCTGAGACTGTCAGATTCCAAAGAACTAAATTCCTCTTCTTAAAGATGGGATTGTTCAAGCAAACACGCTGTAAGCTTTTAAACGGCAAATCCAAAATGACACACTGGGACACCATTTCATGCCTGAAACCTGAGCACAAAGCCTTTATTTTTCCAAGATATTTTTTTTTCTCCAGTCTTGTAAATAAATAGTAGGTAATGACTTAGGAAGCAGAGGGGAGGCAGGGCAGAGATGAACTTGACATTGGCACTTACTTTGTTTTCATCTACATATAGTATTTCATTGGAATATAATATTACATTGACTTATGTATTCATTCAATCACTAAATTCGACAGGACTCTTCAGTTCTGTCATCAAAATAGCAAAAAAACTGCAAAGCAAACTGTATGGATTTAACCTTTGCTCTCCTTCATGAGAATTCATCAAACAAATTTGTGGCCTTTAAGTACTTTATGAGTTATTTTGGCTTTGAAAGGTCTGATTTCATGATGCAAAACTATGTGGTTATCTCCGGCTTGCAAACAAATCTGAAAAAACCCAAACCCAGCCCAAACCAGATTGTTTGATAACTTTAAGCTACACTAGCCCTTATGTTTTCCTACTCAGGGCTTTGCTTTCCATGGTAATCTTACAATTCTGGTCCCCTCTGTCTCAGTCAAAGAGATGACATTTCAGAACATGCATGAACAGCAAGCTGCTATTGCTGTGTATTTTTTTATTCAGCATTGTGTCTGTAGAAAATTCAGGACAAAGCAAATCTCTGCTGTTGGCATGTTGCAATTTAAGGTGGACACGGAGTGGTAGAAGATGAGAGTGAGCAAACGGCAAAAACTGGCTTGAGGAGAAGGGGGTATAACTGGATTTTTGTTTTGAATTTTTTTCCTTGGAAGTTATTTTTTTGAGAAATATTTTTTTTAATACTTTGTTGTTTAAAATAGAAAGGTTAGTGATTAGTAATTTTTAATTTTTGGTTTCCTACTTTTCTTCTCACCCCTGTCATCTGGGGCAACATGGAGACAATATATTTTTAATCATCATTTGCCAATTTGAGAACTTAGGAGGCTCTTTATGCATATACCTGATTAAAAAAAAGGAATATGGAAGATGTTTTTTACAGAATTTTTCTGTTTTTTAAAAAAACTTCTAAACATACTTTCCATTTTGGGAGCAGTGTCAGCCATACTTGCAAGGCTGCAAGCATGGCATAGAGGCTGCAATATCACCTTGGGTTTATTTCACGTGGGGAGTAGTGTTAAGGATGAATGCTTTGGTAGCAGGGAGCCTCAGAAATGTAATCCAAAAATTAAATTTCAAAAAGGGGATTGAGGAAATGAAAATGACACTGACATAAACATCTGGAATCTCAGAAACCATCCAAAAGTTTGATCTGTTGCCATGTTGTCTGCATGTCTAATTAAAGAGCTATAATATATATAAGACAATTTAAAAATAGTGAAAAAATATTGAAGTTAATGTAGATGTGATTTCACAAGACATGTGCCATTTATTTTGTTTGACAGCCAGAGATAACTGAATGAGAGTGGGAGCAGGAGGGTATGATGGCAGCATATTCATTGCCTAAGTAGGATTTCGGCTCTAGAGCAGCTTTCTGCAGGTTCTGATCAGAGTTTCCCTTCATATTGCTCCACCTGCTACATCAATATTTATAAATTTTGGATAATCAGCCAATATCCTACAGCTCAATCTACTTTTTTTGGTGTGCATTCACTTTCCAGGGAGCTATGTTTAGGCTTGTCATATTCCATGAATAGCACCTCAAGCATAAACTCTGGGCTCCCATATAGCAAGACCCTTATAGCAAGATGTGGCTGCATGACAAAGACAAGAGTTTAATAGTATGAGGTGAACGGAGATTAAAAATATCTTCAAATGAGACACCCTACACAGAACTCTCTAGAGCAGAAGGGAAATTAATAATCACTAAATGTGAATTTACAAGGTCTCTTCACATTAATAAATTAAAATACTCTCAAAAGAGGATCAGCAGATCTTAGCAGACTGAAAAACAACTATGGAGCAGAAACACAAAATAATTAAAAAGTATTTAAAAGTAGAGGAATTCAGGATTGGCCATGCATGATCAAAGTCGTGTTACTCTACTTGGAACAGAATCCCTGCAAATAGAACTTAAGGCCATCCTAACCACAGCAAATTTTTTTAGCCTAATCACATGACTGTGCCCTAAATCTGCAGTTCTTAAATATTTGATAGATATTAATTAATATATTAACAAAAATATGCATTTAATCAGGATGAGGATATCTGTAAAAGCTATCCCCAGATATCCCAAATGTTTTTCAACTTACTCACATCAGTGTGATGTGAGAGCCCAAGGCTTATTTTCAGTGGCTTTGCTAATGGATCTTGTCCTGCCTTGAGCCAGCCACTGGCAGCAAGTTTGTTGTATAGGGGGTGAGCAAAATGTGTTGCTTTGCTTTTTGGGCTGTGAGGCACCTCAGAACCCTTGTGTTGGAAAAGGAGGAAAGCACGGGTTCCCACTCGCTATTTTGCACCTCTTCATGTTTTTAGATACAGTTTTTTACAACCCGTGTGAATAATTTCTTGTGTTATTGAGGAAGACTGAATAATCTGCCCTTTTTTACTCAGATTATAATTTCATCAGAAAGCTGAGATATTCTGCTCCAGATCCTCAACTGACAGGAGTCAGTAGCTACCCCACAGCTGGAGTGAGTCTAGTTTATTTCAACTTTTGGAAGGTCAATGTAGCAGTTTTTGGAAGACATTTAAAGTTCTATTTCTTTGTGCACTTTTTCCTAATTACTTTGTTTTTATTTGTTAGATTTTATTTGTCTTTTTCATATGTTTTTTTCCTGTTCTAAAATCCAATTCTTTTTCAGCAAAGGAAAATCCCTATGCTCTCCACAGCACTATTTTAAAATGACACTTTGCTTTCAGTTAGAAACTATGCTAATGGTTTTGATTTCTTTCATTTTTCTTATTGCTATTGATATCTGCGGCTGCTGAAATTTTTAACATGCTTATATTTTAAAAAATAATTTTGATAAAGAATAGTTTGAAGTCTCCCAGACTGCTGTTCAAGAAATCTCACAATTTACAGTTTTCAATTCACTTTCCATTAGAGAGCACTCTCACATTCACTGTCAAAGGGCACTATGCAATATCCAGGCAGTGTGGAGAAGCCCCTAGGGACAATGCAATATGGTGAAGGGGGGCACCCACAGGAGAGTGCTGTGGGACTGTGCCACTGGAAGAGGTGAACTTTCAGATGTATTACAAAAGCAAATATAAGCAAATTTTCTGCCCATTAATCTGGCTGTCGGAGCAGTGCTACTCACAGAGCAGCTGGTGAAACAGCAGGAGGTGGCTGTGCAGGTGAAGGCAGCAGTTGAGTTTGAGATGGTTTAGAACACACAGAGATGTCTGAACTGAAAAGAGCAATGCAAATATAGGTACTGCAGAAAATAAGAGGAAACTGAGGTGAATAAGGGCATTTAACAGACATGAAGTTACTGGGACTAGACTAGAGAGTGTTGTGCTGTGGGTGCTACCATTGCT
Source organism: Dicrurus megarhynchus (assembly GCA_013399195.1). Classification (NCBI taxonomy): domain Eukaryota; kingdom Metazoa; phylum Chordata; class Aves; order Passeriformes; family Dicruridae; genus Dicrurus; species Dicrurus megarhynchus. Next base: position 1,408,084 of record VXAD01005617.1, read on the forward strand.
ACCAGCACCCAGTACTTCATGCAGTGGTTGCTGATGAAGGGCATCTCCTTGCACAAGAAAAGGTACTGGGGTAGGCAGAGCGGTTCAACGGCATCTTCCAGGCCAGTGGAAAAACCTGGGGTACATCTCACTCTCCAAGAACTCTCCATTGCTGTAGACACAGAGCCTGAGCCTGAGCACTGGCATCAGCATTGGGATGGAGCACCAAGGAGCCATGCATGGGTTTTTTGAGTTAGCTTGGACTATGAGTTTTAATCACACTTCTGGAGACCAAGATGAAGAGCACTCAGTCCTTTTGGCTAATAGTGACCATAAACTGTCTGAATAGCATCATGTCCTCACTCACCTGACACTGTCCCAGACAGCTGATTTCAGATATTGCTACATGTTTTAAATTTAAGGAACAAAGTGGCAGGAAATGGAGGAACAGAAAGGGAAAGAGCAGAGGCAAATCTTGTGTGTGGCTGAAGGGCAAATATGATACAGTAGGGAGAAACCCTGGAAAGGGGAGGGGAAGGGTGACTAGATAGCCTAATACATTTTTTTCTTCAGCATTTAATTTCCTTAGGAGTACATGCCGCATTTTATGTCAGTGACAGATAATGAAGGAGTCAAAAGATAATAAGCTCGGTATTCAGAGAAGATCCGAAGAAGTGGTATGTTACAGGGCTGTTTGGAAAGCTGAAATTCTCTGGTGATAGGAGATGGATGAGTTGGCTGAATGCCGCATGAGATTTTCCTCAGTCAATCTAAAATTAATTCCCCTTCATAATTAAAATACATTTTATATTTTTAGGAGCAGCTCTTTAAGTGGGTTTTTCTTTCTTTTTTTTCCCTACTCCTTTTTACTGTGTATCAGAAAAAGGCCACTTTAATTGCTAGTTTGACTGATTTAGGATGAAAAGAATCCCAGGATGTTCATGGCTGCCTGTCTTAGCTACTCATCTGATCTTGTACCCATTGTATAAGCTATCATGTATTTACTTCTGCAATAGATCTTTAAGGCAGCGACCTGCAAGTATTAACTCACAGATAAGGAGCTGTGGCACAGTCAGACAGTGCAGGTTTCCCAAGGTCCTGGAGTAGTGGATGATGGACTAGAATTTTGAACTTAAACCTCTCATTCTTTGGACTGTTTTTCCTGCCCAGTAGTCCAGGGCTGATATCTGTATCAGAAGTTATGTAGGTGACACGTGGATCCATGAAAGAGGCATTCAGTCCAGTGGAGCCTCATCACACAAAGGGCAAGTGGAGTTTTCAAAAAGATGCTGCACTGTTTTGAGCCTGACCCCCCCACAGCCGTGGATAAAGCTCCCACTGGTTTCACTTCAGAAGGTTCCACTTCTGAAGTCCTCTGGAAAAAGCCTAAATCAAATTTTCATCCCATTTTATTTTTGTAGCATGCTTTGGTGGAAACTTCCTCTGGGGTAAACCCAAACCAGCTCCCTCCCATTTTTCACTTGGGCTGTTTAACCAAGAATGTCCCAGTCCTGCCCCCAGCCCACGAGCCAGCTCCTGTTTCTGCTAAAGGCAGTGCCAGCTGAGCATCAGGAGCAACAACAGCAGCAGCATCTGACCCTAATTTAAACTAGTTGCAAACTGGAAGATGGAAACAGTAGTATATGTTGGCAGATTTCCTGGTGCTCCCAGACACTGGATCACTGCAATTCATCTAAATTCCAGTTTACCCCATAGGAATACAATGAGTCAATTAACCCTTTAAATAAATCAACTAATTCCAGAGCAATTGCACAGCATCTGTTTCTGTATTTTATCAGTTGCATAATAAAAATCTTCCTCTTGCCTTTCTGTTTCCTATTGCATTCTGTGCTTTGGATAAATACCACCAGTGCCTGCCAAGTCACAGTTGCAGAGACCTACTGCAGAAAATGGAACCAGAGACACACACTGGGAGAAATCCTCTTTAATGCAGTGCTTCAAATTGAATGCCTGCAGTGCTACAGAGAATCACAGAATGGTTTGGGTTGGAAGCAACCTTAAAGATCATCTGGTTTCATGGCAAATTTAAAACTAAGATCCACACCTCATTTAAAATGAATCCTGATGAGTAAGTTAAGTAGAAGAAACATCAATAATTTATGGTGATGAACTCAGCATTTTCCCTCTCCCTTTTTGTGTTGTGTCTGTCTTTGGAAGCCTGTAGCAAGTTACAAATGAAGTGCCACAGATGAGCTAGAAATAAAAAGCTAGGAGCTTTTCCAGGGAGACAGAGAATAAATACAGAACCTCCACAAATGCAAACACACATGCTCTGGACTGTTAAGAATTTTGAATCGCACAGTGTTTTATCTTCTCAGAATTTCCCAAGTGGCAAAATATATCCCCAGGAAAAGACATGACAGCAGACGAAAAACAAAGACAACCAGAAAATAAAATTCAAATCAGAGAGCCTACCATAATACAGTTCAGAATTACTTGTTCCCTGAATGATAAAGGAAAAGCAGTAGTCATGACAATGATCAATTTTGCTTAGAGAAGGCTACCAATTTAACAGTGGGTAGATGTCTTACAGATATCCTGGCTGAAATAGAACAGAGGGAATGAACCAAATGATTAGATTTCAAAGTGTGAATGAGCTTATGTAGTTTTTAACAGAGTGCTTTGGAATAGGGTTCAAAAAGCTCCCTTTTGTATTGGTATTTGTCTCTCTGTGTTATTTCTTCTGTTGCCTAACATGGACTTACCTTACAATTTTATCCTACAGTAGTTCCCAGATCAGATATCCTGTGTGTAACAGTAGGAGGGACTTTTTTTAGAAATCCAGCTAATGTTGATGATCCCTTTTATCCAGCTCTATTACTGTTACCTTCCTTTTTTGCATAAACACTTGGCAATGTATTTTCTGCTGGTAAAGGAAATTACGGAATCAGGTGTTCCTTTGAAAAAACTTATTTCTTTTCAAAAACTATACAAGTTGTGTTACTTTGAATACAATAAAAATCCCTAGAATATTAATATCATGAAGCTTTGAATGAAGTAATTTCTTTGAACAAAGTTCCCAATTTTTTTCATGATGTGATGTCCATTCTTTTATTCAGAACCATGGTACAGGAAGGTTTCCTAACATGAATGTCTCCTTTGCCTCTCTTGTTGGTAGTCATGTGCATAAAAGTGTGCTTAAATCACACCTCAGTCTGTCTGTTTGTAGTCAGCGTAATTTTCAGGTGAGGCTGACATTGTTTTAACAATCACTAGGAAGAAATGTTGAGGGCTGCAATAGCGAGTCAGGGCTGTCCATGGTAAAAAGCAATAGCAAGTGTGTGGTAGGCAGTGGGGAAAGCTATAATGTGGTATAAACCTTTTAGCTCTAGTGAATCCATGGTTTTCAAATAGGCAGTAGAACCAGGAATTTTATTTCCAGGCCCGTGTCCTCTCTTGAGTAACAGGATTAAGAGACCACTGGTGTAATATTTTGGGGAGTAAAAAGTGCTCTCCTACTGGTACCTGAATGTTACTGTCCTGTACTGTTTTACATTTGAGTTCGCTCTAGGGAACAGGGATGACTTGGTTTCATGAGGGTGGTTTCAATGAGGAAAGAAGTTTCCATGGTTTTACAACTCCTAGGCCGTGTGTTTGTGGAATCCATGCTGGTGGCAGTGGAGATGTGCTGTCAGGTCCTGCATTTATTCCTCAGGCATGGCCAGGTTCCTGGTTTTTAGAGGTTTACATCTGAGATAACTTTAACAAAATTGGGATGCTGCAAGGAAGGGAAGTTTGTGAAATTTTCGTTGGAATATGGTTGTCTTACTTTCAGTTATTGGTGTAGGTCTCAGGTTAGGATGATAAGTAAGATCTTCAGAGTACTGTTTTGGCAAGGTTCAAAGTCTTTTTGAGTTCATTAATGAGGATATTTTTACTGTTGCCTTCAGAAAAAAATTGGAGAGCATTGAGAGTATGGCTGTACATATATTTTTTCCTTATGTGTCTGCTAATTTCATTCATATAGGTTTAACGCTCTATTAACATTATTTTCTTCTAACAGGAGGTAGTTTGCAGGCTACCAATCATGATTATTATATGAAGATTTAGGGTTTAGAGACACTTCTATGAAGAATGTTATTTAATTAGAGTTTGTTGTGACCTAAATCAGGTGGAAAGCTGAAATACTGGTTAGTCTCTGTGTGTACTAGAAGAGGTTATGATGCCACCTCGGGGAGGGGTACAGAGGTACAGACTGGTGGCAACCACAGTGGCAAGGATGACATTAATGTGAAGGTGAGTTAACTGAGTTATCACGTAGTTTTGTCTACACAATTAGTAGGTGAGGCAAAATGGTACTTTTTAAAACTGGGTAAGTCAATTTGTGTTGGGTAGCAGGGTTTGAAAAACCTCTTTGGTCATATTATAAAAAGAAGCCCCAACCAACTGAAATTGCCTTGGTTAGTTTTCTGATGATCAGACTCTACAGTCTGAAGGACAAAAATTTTTATGCCTTTATAAAAATTATTTGCATTTTTTAAAAAAAATCCTGTTCCTTTACAGTGAAATTAATTTTTTTTTTTTAGCTCTTTGCATAAGAGTAATTGGCACTTACTGATCACAAAGAATTTAGTGAAAACCCAGAGGGTCAAATGAAGTCTTTATGTAAAGAGAAAAAGAGGAGGAAGAGGAGAAGTTACTTTAACACGTCAAGTGATATGATATGGAAGCATGTAGGCTGACAGGTTCTTAGTAAAGGAATTAAAGTCATTTTACAGACCAATCCACGATTGCTGTACCGTAACTCATACACAGAAAGAATGGAGCTGTTTCCAGACACACCAAAAGTTTAGTTTTGTATCAACAGGTAAGGAACTGTGCTGGCTGTATTTTCAGTGCCTGACTAGAATGACAATAACAATTACTTCTCAGGGATTGTTTTACAGAAAATTTAAAGATGTATGGTATGTGTATCATATAATTGGCATCTGTATTGCCTCAGGACTGAATCAATGTAATCCAAGACTTCAGCTACATAAACTTCCCCTTTCCTATAAGGGAAAGTTTTCTTTGGGTGATGGTAGGCTGCAGAGCCATGATGAATTGCATAAATCTCAATTTAACTATTTCCAGGCTGAATTGGATAAGAAAGACTTCATTAATTTCAAGGATATCTTTAAAATTTTATTTATTTTGGACTGGAAATAAAGATGAAAAGAATTATGAAGAAAAATGTCTATTCCACTGATTTCTTTATCACTCTGATACAGAGAATTGTTTTTATAGCAGTACTTTTGCTATTTATCTCAGATGCAGATTTACCAGATATCAGGACTGAGAAAGACTGGGAAGAAAAATGTCATTGGCACAGCCTTGTACAACCTGTGTGCCCCACGTCACTTGAGGCAGTAGCTGCCACAGGCCTGCCCTTATTTCTGTTTCCTCATTATTGAAGTAGCTGGAGAAAGCACAAGACTGTTAGATACACATCAGAAGGTATTTTCAAACTCTTCTTGTCTATTAGGGAAAACAATGGTTTTTAAGAAGGCGGTGGGGAAGGAATATTTGAACAGGGTATGAATGTCCATTGCATTGCACAAATGGCTTAAAGAACATCCCTGAAAGCTGGTGCCATGAAAGCACTCCTGCCACTGCCAGACATGCCCTGTGACTTTCAAAGTTAGCATCTTCCTCATTTTACATGATGTCCACCAGCCCATTCTTATTTGCTGTAATATTTTGGACTCCATCCTGCTGGTTTTCTACACCCATGTTGGTGTTCTTGTTCTGGCCCTGTCTGCAGTCTCTTGGCTCCCACAGAGTCCAACACATATGCTTTGCTGTCTCTCCAGTTATCCTGACAACAAGGTCCACCAAAGCTGGCCTTGTTTACTACTGAATCCTGCAAATAACTTTTTTTGGGGTTTACATCACCCCTTAAGCCAAGCTTGCTCATGATGTCTGTATTTAGGACCTGTGTCTCTCCCGGGCATGATTACCCTGATCTCTGTGCAACTTCTAACTGCAGAAGTCTCACCCTCACAACCCAGCTTCTCACAGTTAGGTCTAAAATTGGCCTGAGCTGATGGGCCTGGGCAACTCCACAAAGTAAAAGAGCAAACTTTTCTGCAGTTCTGGCAGGATTGCACAAACCCAGCTGGTTGCAACGCTTCAGCTGTCCATTTCCTAGGGATAAGGAAGAGGACTAATCAAATCAATCCAAAGAGATAGTCATCACCATGCAAGCAGATATTGCCTTTCAACCCTTTCTCATCTACCCTATCTAATCCCCATGTTCCTACTGACATAAAGTAAACACCACTCTCTTCCCAAGGCTGTCAGAATGGAGGAAGCATTCAGTCATGGAGACAAACAAGGCGGGAGCAGCATTTATAAAAGTTCTCTCCTTCCCTAAGAGGTATTACCCTGCACTGTTAAAGACTGAGAATTGCTACTTTAAGATGAGCTGCAATCGATTCTGTTTTGCTTATTGCCTCGTTTTGGTTCCAAAATATCAATATCAACATATGGCTTAAACACCAGTAAAGCAGAACACAAATCCGTGGATGACTTCATCTGTTGTACAAGTGCTAGTGAAAGAGAGACAAAAAAAATTTAGTGGTTAACATCTCTGGAGAACGTGTTTTTTAAAGTCACTGTTATTCCAGTAGTATCTAAACTACAAGAATAATAGTAAATTTGACTTAACAGGGGAGACAAAAGAGGCAGGTAACTACTCTGAATGTGGATTGCTGTATTTTCTCTCCTCTGGCTGCTGAACGTTGCCATGCTGAATGCTAGGAAGGTTGAGGTATTGGTAATTATTTTGCTCATTTCAGTCCATGTCACCCCTGACTTATGTCTCAAATCTTAAGATTTGTAGAAAATCTTCATCAGGCTTACAGATATTGCCATTCAGTAGAGTTCTTGGCACAAGCAGTGTGACAGATGTTAAAGAAAAATTAAGATGATAGTTTTGAATGTTCCGTGAAACCTCTGAAAAGCCAGATTAGACAATACTCAAAGGTAGGAGGAAAAAGCAAAATGCACAGCCTCTTTATAGTGGTTACATGATAACTCATCAATAACAGCCTCCTATGTGTTCATTGGGTCCTTGACACAGTTCTTGGTCTGTGCTGTAAAATAATCCTGAAACTAACTCAGCTGTAATCTTAAATCAAAGAAGAACACTTTGGGGATGGGTAGGAGGGCTAATAGTTCAGGAAACAGAATTTTACAAAAATATTCTACAAAAATCCTTAACTTGCATGAAGAATCAGCATGCACAGATTTTGAGTCCAAAAGCACCTTCTAAGGACCTGCACACTTTTTTTTTTTTTTAAATGTGAAAAATACCAGTATCTTTTTATACAAAAAACTTCTTTTTGTGGACAATCTTAAAAGAGGGATCTGATCATTTGGACTCAGTAACAATCTTCCTAGGTCACAGAGGGTTTTTAATTAACCTGATGTTCCAGTTATTTTAATTACCCTTGTAGCTCCAGGTAAAGGCAATATTCAATGCTTCCCCACTTCAATTTCAAAGCAGTGATGTTTTGCACATTACACCACAGTGTTTCTGTTATTCCCATGGCTCAGGAACATATTAAAAAAAAATTCTCTAAACATATGTTTAAACTGGGAAGTATTTTGGGATGAAAGATAGTATGGAAGGGGAAAGTATGGCATTGATCTTCCTCTCAGCAAAAAAGAGAAAAACCCAAACCCTAAAATGAAGTATCAGTGAGCATTACCAGAAGTTCAGCTTTACCACTAAATGCAGTCTTTATAATTGCTTGCTGAGTGAGACCAGGGCATCAGCAGTCCATCTGATACAAAGGGTGATGTCTGTGCACACCATTTGCCTTTATTTCGAAAGGGAGAGTCTGAATGCGATTTGAGACCCTCTGAGCCAAAAAGGAGATTCAATGGCTCAGTGACAGTCCGGGTTCAGCATAGCTGGCCTGGGTGGGGTTCCACGCTGAGCAGGGAGCTGCCAAGCGAGATCACTGAGTGAGCAATCCACGTTGTGAAGTGACTCTTACAGGCTTTCATAGGCCATACACTCTTTTCATTAAATAACACGCTGAATTGTCCCTAAGCCAGTCCTAGAGAGTTAGTGGTTTGGTAGCCAGCCAGCATCTTGTTATAAACTTTCTGGCACAAACTAGTAATATTTGTAACAAATTCTATGGATGTGTTAATGTATGGAATTTGGAAACCCTCACTTAGAGGTCCCAAAAGAGGATGAACTTCAGTACTTTCACAACTTATTTCATGAAGATCTTTCCCAAAAAAAACATTGTCAAGACTTGTGCTCAAGAAATAAACCAGAAAATCGTGTGTTTGATTAACATCTTTTTTTTCCAGCTAGTGGGATATCCATAAGCAGGTCACAAGTGTCTCTTATGTATATATGATAAATACTTTTCCACTGGATTGATGGTAAAAGTTTGCACTCACATAGCAAAATTCAAAGATTGTTGCTTAATAGCAATTTGTAAGCTAAGTCACAGGGTGCTGTTTTTCTACATATTTTCCATAACTGTGTGGATAAAGAAGAAATTCTGAAATGGCTGTTTCTAGACAAAAACCAGACTTTCTGTCTGTAGACAGATGCGTTACTGGACTCCATGGTGTCCTTAGTAGAGCTTCAATGGCTCTGTACAGTGGAAAAATCCATGCTAGGTCATACAGATGCATTCTAGCGCCTCTAGCTTGAAAACTTGATTTGGCAAATTATTGTAGATATGGCTGAAGTTTGGGGGCTGTGCCCCTAAACCACCTGGGCGGTCTGTTCCTCAAAAGAGGAGAGAATTTTCTTGAAATGAAGGCATATTATAAAGCATTCCCTGGGATTCTTGGTACAGTAATTTCTTATGAGTAGGTAGGACAATTATTCTGCTAGTGTTTGGAGGCCACCATGGATATTGGAGCCCTGGTGTGTTGTGAAAGATTTGGGATTTGAGGTTTTGACTTTGACTGGAGAACTGGTAGGTGTCTAGCCTCATTGCAGCTCGTAAGATAAGGCTCTTCTACCCCAAATACATGCTTTAGAAATAGTGTAGTAAAGGTATCCAGAACATTTCATGGTACTTTCTGAGGCAGCTGGAGAGTATCAGAAGAGTTCTTATGGGTTTATACAAATCAAGCAAGGCTCAAATAAAACACATGGAAATGTGGTGGCATTTGGTAATATATATTAAGTCTGCTGATTTATCCCACAGCAAAGGCAGGCAGTCCTTTTTGTCATCCTATTAGTCAGTTATGGTTAATTCTTGATATGATGGAACTTTATATAGCTTATGTAGATTTGGTTGGTTTTTGTTTTTGTTTTTGTTTTTCGGTTTTTTTTTTTTTTATTTCTGCTTATAGAGGTCAATAGATGCAATTATTTGTGTGGTTAATTCATGAGTCATTGTTTAAGAGACAAGGATGGTGATTCACTTTGACAAAAGCTATTAATAGGTGCCCAGCACTATATTTTAAGGTCCTGGAAGAATCAGTCTCCTTTCCTTCCATAAGGAAAGATAATGTGGTAAGTTCTGTCCTAGGTTAGCTGTCGTGCCAGAAGCACATCATTCACAGGATTACCCTCTATGAACAAGTTAACATAAGAGCTAAGAGAGAGTTTTAAATAAGAGCTGACTTACACAATACATGCTGGAGGATACATGACCTAGTGATGGTGTCTGGGAATAGTCTCCTCTCTCTTTTATTTTCTTTTCTTGTTTAGCCTTTTTCCCCTCCCCCTGCACTGCACATGGGCTGCTCTCAGTCTCAGGCTCTGGTTATGACTACTCAGAGTATGGACAAATGCGAGTGCCTCTTCTTGGGCCCAAGGGCGTGCAAGGCAGCTTTTGGCTGCTTGAGTTAGGAGTTTCATCAGTGCAATGCTACTGCTGAGATGATTCATTCTTTCTCCCTGTGGGATTTATTCACTTGGAGTATGCTGTGAACTATGTTGGGATGAAGCAGGGATAAGTCTGGAGTTCTCAGACTTTGGGCTAAGTCTTTGCTGGTCCATGTAGATCTACTTTTTGGGCTTTTGTGTGCAGAGACTGGGTCCTGTGCTGGAGGGGCTGCCTGTGGCTGCAGCCCACCGAGGAGATGCACAGACCTGCATAACAACTTATGCAGGAGGGACATCTGGAGCTGGCCTACTACACCCCTGCTTTGTGAAGGCCAGGCCCACCTCAGTATTAGCTCAGGTTTCTCAGAACCTCTCTACCAAAGTGCTGCAGCTTTCCAAACCCAGAGCATCTCTGTGAAACTGCCTGTGCAGAAGTGCAGTCAGCAGCCAGCAGCCAGCAGGACTCACTCCCCATGACACGGCGCTGGGCAGAGAGAGGGCAGTGAGAGCACAGAGTCCAGTTCTGTCTTTCTCAGCACAAGAAAGGTATCAACCACCTAGAGTGAGTCCAAGGGAGAGGTCACCAGGGTGGTGAGGAGCTGGAGCAAGTGATGTAGAAGGAGAAGCTGAGGCAGCTGGTTTGTTTAACCTGGAGAAAGAACAGCTGAAGGGAGGTCTCCTGGCTGCCTGCAGCTACCTATTGGGAAGCTGTAGGGAAGATGAATCCAGATTCTTATGAGAGATTCACAGTGAAAGGGCAAAAGGCAACAGACATGGCTTGGAAGACAGGAAGTTCCAGTTAGCTATTAAGATTTTTTTTTCACTGGAAGAGCAGGAAAAGGTGGAGCAGATTGGCTGGAGAGGTGATGGACTCTCCATCCTTGGAGATGCTCAGAACTCAAGGGGACAAGTCCAGAGTAAGCTGATTTAGTGCAGCAGATCTTGCTGGTAATGGATTAGATTAACTACTCCAGTTCTTTCCAACATAAATTATTTTGTAATTCTATAATGCATACTGGATCAGCACTGTCTCAAAACCAGCCTTGCAGTGCATAGGCAAAGGTGTGTGACCACTACTCTTTTCCTTGTCAGAGAGCATTGAATGAATGGGAGAGGCAGAGAATTAAAATAGATCTACCCAAATGTTTTTAATGGAAACTCTTAAACTAGCAGACAAACAGAACTCTAAAAGAAAAACACCCCAAAAGAAAGAAAAAGTAAAAATATTTTAACTTGATCAACATTTCAGTATAGAACTTGTACAATTCAGTATAGAACTTGTTAGTTTCAGCTTATGTTACCTTTTCTGCCCTTTTAAATTACTGAACACAAACCTAAATTCCTGCATAAAAAAGGAAATCTGATGCAGATGTAGAAATGTAAAAATGTGAAAATGTTGAAATGGATATTTTTGTTTCATTTCTACCCCTGGTTCAGGATCATTGTGACGGAATCTGTCAGGACTTTGAGACATTGTCTAAGCCATCCTCTGAGGCTGATTTTGACTCTTTCAGCAAATGTTCTTCTCCCTGGTAAGTTTTTTGTCAGAGATCTGCATGCAGTTCACCAATTCTCTTCATGCCACAGTAAACTTTAGGGAAGTCAATAGCTACTCTGGCAGCAAAGTAGAAATGAAAGAAACTCTCTATTTTCAGAGCTCTAAAATAGCCACTGATCCATCCTTCGGAAAATAGTGCTCTCAGGGGGGTCTGGTGAAGTGGTGTTGGGTTTCCAAAGGGACAGAGGAACAGACAACTGTATTCTTGAACATTTCATGCTGACTTTCTGTGAAGCAACAAGGATGGCTTCCCTGGAGGGCTGGCTAGCTTTAGGGGTGAGATTAAATAGCTGACTTTACCCCTCCTAATTTATGTGCCAAAGATATCACTGCCTCTCCTGTTTCAGTGCCCACTCACTGGAACTTCTGCTGGCACCAAGGTCTGCTTAACGTGGTAGCAAGCTCTATCACCAGGGTCCCCTGCCACTCCAAAGTACGTATTTAAAGGCAATCTTGAATCGGGAAGGGAAGAAGGAAGAGAGTGTAATGCTGTACTGTTTCAGCTGCTAATTGTGCCCAGATTAGTTAATTAGATAATTAACATAAGAATGCTCTCTTTTCATATTAGAGCATCATACATTTACAATAGAGCTGTTCATAAGTAGAGTGCTATGCTGTGGGAAACACTAATTAATTTTGCAAATTTGGACCTTTAATTGCCAAAGTGCTGTGCTTTCTCAATGTTTGTTTTAGAGTAATGTTAACTGATTACTGCCTGTTTGGAGAAGTATTTATTCTCTCTGCCAGTTGGACACATTCCTCTTGCTGTGCGACCAGAATCCCAGTTTATTTGCAATATTAACTGCATTGCACTTTGGAGGAGCCTGCAAGAGATGAGATTATCTATAAGCCCAGCTGACATTGGGCCCACCACCTGCAAAAGCAATGCAGCCCATCATTTCCAGTTAGGACCCCTCCTAGTCATATATCTCTGCAGCCTGCATACTTGATTATTGGAACAACATTCGTCCTGGCTTCAAAGCAGAATCTGGAAAAACTGCAGCTGGCAGATGCAACCACCTGCTTCCTTTGCAGCAGTTCTCAGAAAACATCAATCCATGTACCAGGCACTTTGCTGGCTCCCTAATGATCTGTGAGTCAATTTTCAGGGCCTTGTGCTGGGTTCTCAGAAGCACTTATGTGAGTTGGGGAAATGTCAGCAATGTCTGCAGGGTCTTGATGGTCTCCTCCTCGGACTCCAGCTCCTACCACCTCAAGAGGATTAGATCTATGGGAAACTCTGCAGCACTGGCACCATCCCCACATTTCAAGGAGTAATTCAACAGTAGCTGAACCAGAAAGAAAGCAAGCCTTGACGGGATTGCCCGATAAGACTTGCATTTGCTTGGGTAAAGGGAGACGTGGGCTTGCTTCCTTCTCCAAGGCTTCTTTATGCAACAAGTGAAAAATTTTGGGTTAGGGAATTGGAGCGTAGGTCTTCAATATTCCTTCAGCACGTAGCTAGGGTCATCAGTTATAGCCATTTTTCTTCTGGTGTGTATGTGGGAGTAGCACAGCATTCCCACCCTTGTCTATCACAAGGAACAAAAAAATATCTAAATTAGTAAAAGGTCTGTGATGCTGTGTCTCTCAGAGGCACCTTGAGGTGAGATTTAAGACTTTTTTTTTTTCTTCTGGCTGACATCTGCTGTAGAGCTGTAGATGCCTGTCCAAAGTGCTTACCATATTGCACAGAGGGTTTAGCTGCCTAGCTCATGGATATTGAGACTAATCTGAACAAAAGATGTCAATGTTCAGAACTTTCTGAATCTTTTGGGGAGTGAGAGCTGATTCAACTGTATAAAAGTCTTACCTGTGACTAATCACTGGCTGAAAAATTTCAAGTTAGCCACTCATTCAGCAAAACTGAGTCAGCAAAACTCAGATACCAAAGCTGAATGAGCTAAAAAGAAATGCTTTCAACCTTTTCCACTTGTTCAACTAATTTTTTCCAGTAGCTTAACCAGCTTCAACAGGCGAAATAGATAGAAAACAATAGAAATATATGCTGAATTGATGCATTTGAAGATATCTTTAATGTGAGCTTGATCATTATGAGAAATGAGTGCAAATATTTCCACTGTGATATTGTTGTCCCCACAAGCACCTTGAACCTTAGCAGAATTCCTGGAAGGAGGAGGAACAAGAAGAAAATATGTCATTAACTGTGAGACAAAGAGTGTGGAAAAGAGCCTTTAGTAGGGGAGGAGCTGTATGACAGTGGAAATTACATGATACATTTACTTGTTACTCGTATTTTGCTTTGCCCCTAAACTGCTGCTGTTTTCATTTCAGGCTTTAAGTTGCTGCAATCATTCATTGAGGCAACAGTACAAAGCTGACAATTTGAAAACAAGACTTCGCTCAGTAACAGAAGAAAATGAAAAATTCAAGGGTAAGTCTGAAGATTACAAGGACCTTGAAAATCCTACAGAAAGCGGGCCTTTTAATTTTAGTAAGGAAAGAAATTAAGGTACAGGTTTTGCTGTCTGCCTGCTGAGTTAGTCCTATTGATTCCAGCTAGGCCACACATTATTAAGTACCATAACAGGTTTTAGATAATTACAGTATTCATCCCTTGGGTAGCATACTTTTTAGGGTTTATATCTCGAATTTTATCACCTAGATTATTTCTAGTGCTAGGAATTTTTGCAAGCATGAAAAGACCGGATGAAATGTTTCAAAGAAACATCTCTAATGATTTTTTTTAGTGTAATTATTTCGTCTTATATACCTGGTTCATCCAGTGAAATCTAATTTTTTCTAGGCCTTTATGTTTCTGAACCAACAAAGTTCATGTTTGCTCTAGTGAGGGGCAGGATATGGAACCCATGTACTTGTTTCATTGTATTCTGAAGATATGTCTACACCTAATAATGCAGTTTCAGAATGGCTGCTTTCTTCTGACTTTTCTTTTACTCACAGTATTTTTCCTGAAGCAAAGCCCTTCACTTTTTCCAGCTCAGTGTTTACTACGCTGCCCAGTAATATTTTCCAGTGTTTGTTAGTATTTTTTTTCTTCTGAAAACATCCTCCATAATCTTTGGAAGCTTGTGCTGGCTGTGGTAAAGTCATCTTTACCCACGGAAGTCAGAGAGCAGCAATGTGCAGAGGACAGCCCTTCTGTTTGTATAGTAGTTCCACCAGGCAGCAGATGAGGGAGGTTTTTGCAGCTGGAGGAAATCTAGCTGGATTCCAGTGCTGCAACATCTGCAGTACTCACTGCCTGACTGCAGTGAGGCTTGAGGAGGTTATATCTTGTCCCTCCTGCTTTCTCTCCCTCTGGTTCTTGCACGTATGGGCACTTCCCGTTGAGACGTGTAGTTCAGCTGGTGTATGTGCAAAAGCACCAGTCTTGCCTCTCCTGAGATTATTCATTTCCTCATGTGCAGAAGTTGTTTCATGTAGCAAACGACGCTACAAGGTGCCCTATTTGTAGTAATGCTCACAGGAGACACTTTTTGTGTTTCTCTTCAAGGCTGCCTGCGCGAAAGAAGCAGAGTCAAAGCTGCTGCTTAACTGAGGCCATGTCTCACAGGGAAAACCTCTGTTCCTATTGAACTACTGGGTTTGGATGTAAATTTTTTTCCTCCCACTATTTTAATACTATCAATAGCACTAATGTGGACTCATTTTAAACCAACATTAAAAAAAAAAAGGCTTTGCTGGTGTAGTTTAACTTTTGGGGAGGAATAGTCAAAAGCACAGCTCTGTCAACAGGAGCTACATCACTACAAAGAGAGCTTCCCATCTGGGAAGAATGTTTTCCACTTCTCTGTGTCACTGAAACTTGAGTGGGAGTCCTGCAATTACTGTGGGAGTGTGGGGAAAGATGTAGCCGTGGAATTAATAAGGTGTTAAGATGGAAAACATGTTCTAGCAAAGGATTGTCAAAAAGTATTGATGACTGAAGGTGAAAATATAAGGCAACTCTGAGTTAATATTTTGGCAGAACATTTCTGTATGAGATGCAGGCTATTTATGGCAGCTTCTCAAGGAATTAGTGACCTTTGAAGTGGTGCTGAAGTGGCAGAAGCAGCAGAGTGACATTTGTTGTTTTCTGTAGTACTGATTCAGACACGCAATGTTGACTTTATCAAGACATTCTCTTTCAATCTAGTAGTTTACTCAATCACAAGAGTGCCTGGGCAACTATATATATATATATAAAAAACATACATATATATTTATTTATTTATATTTATCTTTATATTTATATATATATGTATGTATAAAAGCATGACAAAGGAAAACTGAGAAGCATTGTTTCCTAGCCAAATATTGAATATGGTTTAATTGTTAATTCTACTTTTTTAATTCTGTAAATCTTGTTGACTTGAGTGGGCTTTGGCTCTGATGTTGAAGCAATGGACAGATGCCCACTTTGGTACAAATATGTTGATGGAAGAAGTTGCCATTCTCGTGTACTCATCACTGCCTGCAGTGGTGATTACTGTCCCCAGCAATTTCCCAGTTAAAGTCACTTAAGCTATCTTAATTGATTTTTCCTGAAGTAAATTATAGTGCTCTGACAGCCTGCTTTGCCAGACCTCTGATGAAGGCTGCAGTCTCCAGAAGGGAGGTGATTGAACTGGCACTTATGGATCTATAAGAGGAAAGGAAAAAAGTTACTTGTTTGTCTACACTATATCAGATAGCAATTCCCAGGAATAACTTGTCTTGGACTTTTAGATTTTTAAAAAAATTTTGTTGTTGTATCTAGATTATAAAGATATAATGCGCTATGGTCATTATGGGTTTTTTTAATGCTGTGTCCACTTTTAGCTATGGCAACTTTTTTTTTTTAATATTTGTCCTTCGGAAAATGCTGTGATGTTGAAATCAAAATGTCCTTCAAGACAATATTGATTTGAATGAGAACCGGCTGTGAAAAATGGTTTAAATAGAGTTGCTATAATTTGTTATGAATTTTTTGGAATAGAATAATGTAATTTATCATTTTAATGTTACTTTTTTAAGTTTGCTTTCATATTTGTGCTGAAAGAAAACATTTTGATTGAGCAGACAAGGGTTGATCCAAAATGCCTTTTTTTTTGGTTAAGAAGTTTTAAGTAACAAAATGCCTTTGTGCTGATTTGCTGTTGGACCAATATTACAAATTGCAGAATTACCATGAATCTGTAAAAATGTATCAGAATAGGCACATGGTGTAGGTGACCTCTCTAGGCAATCCTGATTTTCAAGTTTTAAGTCCCTCAAATGAGTGCATTAAATTATCAGGACAGCTAGTTTGATAAAAATTCTTGTGTGGATAGTACTGTTGTGCAAACATTTTTATACTTTGATGTCACTAAAAGGGTTTAGTTTTGTCCTAGCTATATTGGCTCCATCAGTAACTTGAATAAGGGGGTCTACAAAAGAGTCAGAGAGGGACTTTTTACAAGGGCATGTAGTGATAGGATAAGGGGTGATAGCTTTAAGTTGGTAGAGATCAGATTTAGATTAGATAGAGGGAAGAAATTTTTAACAATGAGGTGAGGCCCTGGAACAGGTTCCCCAGAGAGGGGGTAGATGCCTCATCCCTGGAAGCGTTCAAGGCCAGGTGGGTTAGGGCTCGGAGCAACCTGGTCTAGTGGAAGATGTCCATGCCCAAGGTGAGATGTTGGAATTAGGTCCAACTAGGTCTTTAAGGTCCCTTCCAACCCAAACCATTCTATGAATTAGCTCCATCGGTAAAATCCACTGATAAACCTTCCTAGTGTGCACAAAACCTATGTGCCTTAAGAAGAATGGAAAGTTGGATTCTGGTTCCATTTATTTGGGTGAAAATATAAATTAATGCGGCTTTTCTCACCTTTTAGCTGCATTCCCTTGTAACATATAAAGTGAAAGACAATAAAGCTCAGATGCAGTAAAGTTTCTTTACAAAGAGACTGAAAGTAAAGCCCATATTGTTCCAAGCCCTCCGAAGGTACAAGCTGCTGCTCTGAACCAGTTGAACCCTTGTTTATTGTGAACTTCTTAGAAAAGGGAAAGGAGAGTGGCACTGGGCATCCTGCTGTGCAAAAGGACAACAGAAATGACTACAATACTGAGAAGACAAATGAGCATACAGAAGGGCACATTAGTAATTGCGACCTCTCATTATTAGGCACTGTCCTATTCAGTACCATAATTTTGGTGGTAATTACTACTAATTGTTTTAATTTCTCCCTCCTGAGCTTTCTTAGAGCTCATACCATGAGGTCAGTTTTCCTTGGCTGCCTTCAAATATGATAAATGTAAATTTTATTTTTATACTTGAGTCAGGACTTTGTAGAAATGCCTTCTTCCTCTTTGTGCCAGTACAGAAAAGAGGCTGGAGAAAATGCTAGAGGCTCCACTGCTCTGCTTTGATCCTTCTCTCAGAATTATTAAAAGCGAAGCCTCTAAGTAAACAACTGTAAAAATTAAATCACTACATGGAGCTTATTGGAACTGCAGGGTCTGCTGTAGCAGCTGTCTGATATTGTGGTGTTACCTTCATGTCCAGGTTAAGGCAGAAGGAGTGGCAATTTCATCTGCACAGTGATGTGCCAGGCCAAATTATTTCCATGCTGTGCCTGAGAGGTGCAGGGCAGGTGCTGTGCAATGCTGCTATTCCCATACCACTCCTCGAGTTCTGACTGGCATTGGGCTCTGCCTGCCTGGGTGTGAGAGCTGGGAGAAGGACATGCACTTCTACCAGGGCATGACTGGCAGCAACCTGCTGGGAATGAAGGTGGATCCTTCATTCCTGAGTGCCCTCCTGTCAAGGTGAAAGGCTTTCTGAAATACATTTCTATCCAGAAAAAAAAAACCCAAACAAAGAAAAAGCCCCCAGATGGTAACTGCATAAATCAACTAAGATAAGCAAAGCTGGCCCTTAATTTAATAATTCAGGGGCAGGTGTGGGGGGGCAAAAGGGAACTAGACAAAACTGCAGAAAACTTCTGAATCCTATTGGTAAGTTTTTCTTTAAAGGAAGTTTAGAAAAAGACTTTGGCTTTGTCTTTATGTTTCTCTATCTTCTCAGTTAAATTGGATGTTTCTGTGACATTCTTTTTCACTACAAAGTAACTTTAATTAGCTCTCCTATGGTGTAAGTCTTTCCAGCTTAAAAAAACACAGTTGCATTAAATGTCCATGTTCTCAGGCTTGCAGCTGCCCGCACTTGTGAGGCAGTCATGGAAAAGGAAAAAACACAAAATTGAGGTGGGAGGAAGGTTTTGATTTGGACTCCTCCTGGTGGGAACAAATCATAAAACAAATGTTCAGTTTCCAGATTTGGAAAAATTAGAGAGTATATTTTGCAGACTTGCTTTAGAAGCAACTGAGTAAGAGCGTGGTATCTCACCAATAGGTACTGCCTTTGAATTTTAGAAAAGGAAACAGTAGACTATGACTTTGAGAAAGTCAAATAAAGGCCAAAGGCAGGTTTTGGCTTGCCAAATAAAAACAATTTCAATCTAAATGGAATGGAGTCCTTTGAGTTTTTGTTTTATGTTCTCTTTTCATTTTCACTCTTTGAAAGAGAAATGACGAAAATCCCTAAATCTGTGGACTAGCAGAAAAATAGCTTTTGCAGGCAAAGGACTGATATTAGTACATATGGGTACTGCTGATTTCAGTATGAGTGCTTGGTTCAAACAAGGACAAATTAATATAATCAGTTTTTATCTTTGGTGCAACTGGGAATTCCTAGCCATCTGATTATGGGCTGGCAACACTTTTATGGAAATTTATCAACTTGCTTTGAAGTTTTCTAAGCTTCCACTTGCATAGTGAACATATTGATAAGAGGTCTCATGGTACTGTGTTCACACATTAAAATTATGTGCATTGTCAGAGCAGCGAGACTGCAGCTTAAAAATTGTGATAATGCAGCTTCCACCTGAGCTCCTTCCCCTCACTGCATTAGGCCTTCCAGGAGACACTTTGCATTTCCCAGGTATTTGACAGTTGCGATCAAGATCAGAGCTCTACTGAATATCCTTTCATGGAAGGGTCTCCACAGGCAAGCCCAGTTCAAAAATACAGTCAAAGGGTAGACTGCCATTTATACATTTATATATATTATATATAGATGTATATATACATCTATATATAATTTTCAAAAATCCTGTGTTCCACAAAAGGTTTCACTTGCCTCAGAGACAATATGCTTCCAAATTTCCTGAAAGCTTACTTTTATAATCATGTAGTCAAAAGATAAATATCCCACAGCAGAGTTTAATTCTACATTTAATGGTCACTGCCTCCCAAATAAGCATTGCTTTTATACAGGAGGACACACAAATGCCTGGAGTATGGAAGGATTCACAGCTGCTCAATAGTATGGGGACATTAGCAGAAATATATGTATTTAGAAAATAGATGCTATCTTATGGAACTGGCAACATGAACTTTACTGCTATTGGCAAAGAATATTTTTGGAGGCAAAACATAGAACTTTCCTAAACCAACACAGATATTGGCATCTGATTCCATCAATGTCCCAGAAGTATCCCACTAATTTACTGTGATATAGCTATTCCTATTATCCTGATTCTAAACTACATCTTTCATTGCCTAATTAACCAAAACTCTATGAGAATGAACACACACATCATTTTGCTGAAGTCTGCCCAGCTGTCATCTGTAACTTCTAACCCAGGTAAACCTGAGTTAGGGAAATTCAGAGTTGTTTTTTAGGATAAAACTCACCAGAATGGAAATAAACATCTCACTCAAAGTTAAGGTCAGTCTGGTGTGTCCTATACTGGGTTTAAAAATTTTTGGGCGGAAGGATTTCTTTTTCTTGCCTTTGGATGTGCTCCCAAGGCACTACATGGGATCACCTGGGGCCCAGGAAAGCCCCTGTAGAGGCAGGCACAGGCTGCTGGCAGCACCAGCTTGCACTAGCCCTGGGGACCACAGCAGGGAATGCTGACCACAGGGATGGGCAATCTGTACCCAATAGTGATGGGGTCATAAACATGAAACAACGCTCAACACACAGCTGGAAGCAGAAAAAAATGGCTTTGTTGTTATTGCCCTGTTCAAACATACTGGCTTGGATTTTGGGTTATGCCTTGGCTGCAATGCTTTGTAGCAGAGGAGAGCACTCGGCAAGAGCTGATGTTAAGCTATCTTTAGGCCCCATCAGTTCTGCCTGGCTGGTCTCTCTTCCAGCATTAGACCAGTGTCAAGAAATCCTGATTTCCTGCTCATCCTGGCCCTGGAGAGCAGTTCTGGGAACTGTAATCTGCAGTGCTGTGGGCGGAGGGCCAGCCCAGGCATCGGCGGGGTGTGCACAGCTGCGCCTGCACCGGCAAGAAATGCGGCAGGATTGGAGCCGGAAACAGCAGTGCTGAGGGCACAGGAGCCACTCAGGGAACTGGTGGGGGTGTTTGGGCTCTTCCCCTTAGGGGACAACATGCTGGTTGGTGGGGGAGCCCATCCTTCTGCTTCACTGCTCAGGGTACCATCCATGGCCAAGCCTTCCTTTGTTGGGTGCTGCCGAGAGACCCTTTCTGCCAAATGTCATCTCCAGGCTCAGCTGCAGCATAGGTGGAGGTCTCTCCAGTCTTCCTAGGATGCTTTGGGACCAGGCCTGCCATGGTTCTGAGTTTGATTTCAGGGTTTAGTTTCTGTTCTGCTGTCAGAGTGATGGAAAGCCGCTGGGGAGAGGAATGGGATGTTGGTTGCCATTTTTCAGTTGAGAGTCCTCAGATTTCTTTTCATACATTGGAAGAGTAAACCCACTGTGATATAGACCATTGTTATTCATCCAAAAACGTGGAAATGGTACATCTTTGTTTAATTGGAAAAAACCACCAACATTTATATTTTGAAACATTCATCAGCTGCTCAATGAGACAGCTATCTGCATGGCTTTACTTCCAAGAAGTAGTGAAATACTACATCTTAGAAAAATCCTGTAAGCCTGTTTGCTGCTATTTTATACCTAGATAAAGAAAATAACTTCTGATTGTCTTTAGATTATCCCAGTTGACAGTATATCAATGAACATGTCGTTATCAGATTATAAATGTTGCTATTTTTATGACTCTTGCAGTCCTGTTTTTGCCAACCAGCACTGTCTGTATCTCAGCCGACATCTCTGCATTAGCTCTGCGCCTTCCTTACCAGCACAGCATGCAAAGTTTTGTAAGTGCTTTTGCTACAGCAGCCTTTAGCAGCTCTAATGCCTATATGAAATGATACTCTGGGATGTATTTCTTTACTCTGCTGCAGTGATATCTGCACATCCTGACTACTTGGAGACAAAGAACCATGTCAAAAAGAAAGAAGCAGCTTCAGGAAGTTGTGGGAAAATGCTACTTTGCTCTCAGCAAAGAATGAGTTTAAAATATCTAACTGCTCCATGCTGAATACATGATAGGACTGCTTCTGGACAGGAAAAACAATTTAGTCCTTACAGTGGATATACAAGCCCTTAAGGCAGGCAGACAGCTTATGGATCTGACTCTAAGGAACCAAAAACATCCTAGTAATCACATACAAGATTTCTATAAGGTTTTCCACATTTCTGGAATACACAGTCTCTACTATCCATCTGGTATGCAGAGAGATTGAACTCATGTTTGAAAATGCAACAGAAACACAAAAGTTTTGTAAATAGGAAAAAAATAGAAGCAAATAAATAGCTATATGTGTATATAAATAAAATTTATAAATACAGATTTAAAAAATCCTTGTAACCCCAACCAGCATTTCAAGTAGGTTGTCCATCTTGACATTTGAGCT
This sequence comes from Dicrurus megarhynchus, assembly GCA_013399195.1. Lineage (NCBI taxonomy): Eukaryota > Metazoa > Chordata > Aves > Passeriformes > Dicruridae > Dicrurus > Dicrurus megarhynchus. The sequence continues at coordinate 1,430,166 of VXAD01005617.1, forward strand.
GCTGAACGCCTGTGTTTTACAGAACACCAGCTCCCCATTTCCCTGTGTCGATCCCTGCTTTGGTCTTTTGCCAGGATGGCAACATTTAGAAATTTCACAGCTGGTTTTCCCCATGTTATGTGAAATATTTTGCACTTGAAGAAAGAAATTATGTTGATGTCACTGGGATATAGAGCAAATGTTGCAGCCATGTTGCTGGTATATCTGGAAAGGAAATATTATTTGGAGTCCAGAAGTGAGAAAGGAGGGGAAGGAGCTTGTATCAGGCACCGACTGCATTACAAAGGCGTTAGTGACAGGTGGGGACAGCATGAACAGCAAAGAGAAAGAATATAAAATAGCTAGTCACTGGTTTTACCACAAAGGCCAGGCCTTGGCAGTTTCTGCTACTGAAGAGAATTAGACAGAAACAGTCTCCCCAAGCATCCTATGATGCCATCTGGCTTATTACAGAGGAAATCCCCATTGGCGGTCTGGATTTTTTTTCCCTTCTTTTTCTTCACAACAACCTGAATGAATGCCAAGATTATTTCTCTCTCTCATGCTCCCTCTCTTTGGCATCAAAACATCGTTCTGTAGAAAGGGGAAATATGCACTGCATTGGCTCAGATGAAGGCAGCAATTTCAGGAGCAGAAGCCTTTGCAAGCTTTGAGATGGAAGGAGGGCTGATAAAGGAGATTAAACATGCTGAGGCCCTTTTGATGAACAAACTGAACCATCTTGGTGCTGAAAAAGTAGAGATACAGTTGATAGCTCTGATATACTGTCTGTTACTTGCCAGGAGAGCTATCTATTTCCATTATTAGCCTAAAGGGTGATGTAGGCAATGAAAGTGAGTCACCAAATAGGAGTTCAGGTGAGATGAAGGTAGCGTGAGCAGGGAGCGCCTCTTTATTACAACTCTTCAAATCACCCACTGTGGGCAATTACTTTGTCACCTCCTTGTCCTTTCTGCAAGGTTTCCTTTCCTGAGATTAGCAATGTGCGTGCACAACAGTGGTCCGTACCTGACAGGCAAAGAGACACAAGTAGTGTGGTTGGTTTTAATTACTTTTCAGTGAAACATCCACATTAGATGCAGAATGGAGCTGATTTAAATTACAGCTTGCCTGAAAACTGTGATTGACCTGCAAAAAGGTCCTACCATATTTAAAAAGATGATTATACTGGAGGAAAATGTTGAATATTTTGCCAGGCACTGAATATTAATTCTTTTTCTAAATACCTAGTTTTGTGTGTGTTTGTAGTCACGCATGTATCTACACAGAGCTAGATTTTGTACATATTTTTTTTATTTTAAAATATATTTTTTTCTAGGTAAATATCTGTTTTGTGACTTCCCCATAAACTCAGTATTCTTTTCATTCCAGAAATCTTTGCAATGAAGAGCAGCTAACCGATATTTTTTGCAACCTAATAATTTTCGTGTCAGCTTGAAATGTTGAAAAATATTTTGTAAATAATGTAGTATACATATGGGATGTGTATATGTCCTGTATGGAAGTCTCTGCCTTATTTTCACACTGTGGTGATGTAGGACACTTGCTCAGTTCTGGCTCTGATATGATACATCTTCCTTCAATCTTTGTTTTTACTACATCATATTTAATCTTTAGATAGAAAGGGGACAGTCACATCCCCCCTCTCCTTCTGATTTTTGTCAACTCACAGAACTAGAAATCTGTCTCTCAGCCATGCTGCTTTTTAAGATTATAGTTCAATCACATTATTGTTGTGTTTTCTTCCTTCTTTCCTGCAGTATAAAAGGCACTGAAGTATTTGCTTTAAAAATATAGAACTTGTTCAAAGTGGTTATGTTGTGGGTAAAATGACCTATTGATACTAAGCCATCCGGGGAAATGGGTGTTTAACAAACATAGGAAAAAAAGCAGTGCACTCAGCAGGTTTGGGAGAATGGTATCAGATGTCTGCAAAGCAACTGTTCCTATGTTAACACTAGTGCTTCCTGGCTTTGAAGTGTACTGAGTGCATGAAGTGTATTGCCTAAAGTCCAGGGGTTTTTTTGCACTTTCTAATTCACCGTGAAAGTTTCTATTATTTCTTTTATCATGTAACAGCCATATCTAAATCCAGAAAATATTATCAACAGTTCCAGGAAGAAAAATCTTAATTCTGTCATACAAAAGGAAATAAGGGTTAAAATAGGGGCTTTCAGGTATTACCAGAAGCTCCATGAAAAGAAAAAAAGTAGTAGAAAAGGGAAGAAATTAAAAAGGGAATTTAGTATTGTGTGTGAATAAGGAAAGGTGAGTTATGTTGCTTCCTGATGGATTTTGGTTTTGACATATGTTCCACATTTTTTTTTTTTTTTAAGAGTGCTATAAAACTTTCTGGCAGTGGATTTTAGCTCCTCACTGAGAAACTTCACCTGCCTGTGAGGGGACCTGACTGAATACGCTCAGCAAATACCTGGGGCAGGTCCACTGAAGTTGCTGAGTGGTACTGCTATGCAAGTCGTTCAGCACTGCAGAACTGAGTGAAACCTGAGACTCTTTACAGCCAGAGAGACTGAGGTCAGGATCCAGAGGTGTCTTTGTGGACATGCCCTTTATGGCCTCTATGCAGCATAACCTCACAGTGAAGAGACGGACATCTCCTTACAGAAACCTGTACTTTGCAAATCTCAGCAAACTGTGGTTTGATGATCTCAGCAAATAACGGTTTTGTCTGCAGTGCTTGGTTCTCCTCCTCCATGTGGTGGATCCTGCTGCCAGGTGAAATGCTACTGACTGCCCTGGGTTTGTGCTGCCCAGGGCCAGACACTCCAATCTGCATGTCCAGGGGTGCAGCTGGAGGGCACAGAAGGGAAATATTGTGGGCAGAGAGCACTGGGGAAAGACCAGGGAATTGGGAAAAAAACTCTCTGCAGCCTGGCCATCCCTCTTTATATGTGTGGCCTCTGGAAGGGACTGTTTCCCTAGACCTCATCCTGGGTTTTTCCAAAAGGAAATTTCCCAGGCAGAGCTTCTGAGCAAACCCCCACTGATGAAACAGGGGAGGACAGTCACCAAGACCTGGGAGCCAACTGGGGAGCTGGACTAGTTGATGGTAGAAGTGTACCTAGTAGTAATAAAGACTCAAGATATTTATTAAAGGTTTGTTACTCTTTGATCACTGCTAGTCAATGTACCAGTCTTTATCTGAGTAACCCTTTCCAAGAAGTTTGAAAAATGAAAAAAAATAAAATAGCCAGCACCTAACCTGACCAACTGTAGGTCCAAAGCTAACCCAGCAGTTAGCTTATTCAAATCTAATGAACTGCCTCGTTGTTTGAACAGTGTTGATAAGTTTTTGATAAAAGGCCTTGTATTATTGCTTTTACACAGTTATATTGTCCTTGCAAAAGACAAATTGCTCAAAACAGAGGACAAATGTACTTCCTTAGAAGTCTTTTCACAGAAAATATAAACAAAATTAATTAAATAAATGAAAAAGAAACACACAATAAAAAAAAGAGTGACATTTATGTGCAGGAGACATATAAAAATTGCCTTTGCAATAGAAAAGACATCTTGATTGTGAAATTGGCTGCTGTTGGAATAGCACAATTTTAGTAATCTCTCTATCCCAAGCACAATATTTTATTCTTATTTTCCTTCAAATCCATCACTCAGTTTACTCAACTATAGGAGTTTTCACCAACAAACATTGTACTGACTGTATCAGTAATTTATATCTGATAAGAAATGAAAATATTCATGGATTTCTTCAAACTATGTGCTGGAAATGTGGCACAGAATGATGAATAGCCCTGAATATCTGAAGGTATTTGTGTCTTCTGTAATCTTTAAAAAAGACAGATTTTGAAAACACGTGAGTTCTAAATTTTTTACTTTGTTACAGTAGTTTAAGTAGTGCAGTTCATCTCTAGGAAATGAGAAAATATTCAGATACCAGCAGAACCACAAAATCATGTTCTCCCACTCTCCTCTCCTGCACACTAGGAGGTCTGCAGATTGCTGTGTATAGCCTTTGCTGGAATTAGGGAGTTTGAGATGTATTTTTGCCTTTTCATTCAAATACTGGGCCTGGAAAACAGGTATTTGGAGGAATTAGGGACTGCGTGGTCACTGGAGTTCTCCTTTCCTCAGAACAGACATGTATACCTTGGTTGCATGTGTAAGTCTGGCCCATGCCGTGATCAAATCCCCTCGCAAGCTGTGCAAACTACATCGTTGTCTCTGGCCACCTACAAATGCTAAATGCCATGGTCTAGCCTGCTGTATTCCAGGATTTGCATTGGGACAGGGCAGGGCAGAATGCATTTGGTCTCTTTGCAATCACACATGGACAGTTATGTTTTGTATCTCAGGTGAAATAAAAAGGACGTGCATTCCGTAAGCCAAAGGCTGGATGTTGACAGAGGATGGGTGATACCAAGATACGAGCTGTGGCTGGGTCCTTACCTGCACTGCTTATCCAGAAGGACAGCAAGCACTAGAGGTAGACCAGCTCTTGCTGCCTCCTGCAAATCCATCTGGCTGTAAAAAAACCCACCCGTGGTACTTTGTTGTAAGTGCTGCTGAATGGGGGGTTCCAGGACAGTTCTTATCCTTCTGAGTGCAATCACATTAAGAATAGTTCAGATCTTTCTCAGCACTCTGTGTCCAAGTATTTTGTATGTACTGTAGCTTAGCAATGCCTCCCAGGAAATATTACTCTGTCAGTAGGCAAACAATTGCTTAGCTTGAGAGAAGTGTAATTATTTAAGGCACGCACAAATGTTTTTGGCTGCGTGGTGCTGTAACATTATTAACTGTGGGGGAAAAGCTAGCTAGCTCTTTTTTAGAAACTACATTACCATTGTCCTAAAATGCAAAATTGCTGTAAGTCCTATCCTGACCAGAATTCCACATTTGCTCTTGATAGTAGATTGGATTTCAGAGCAGGATTAAGTAAATAAGTCATATTAAAATGACAAAATGGGTAAATAGAATATAATGTGAAATGAAATGTAAATTGGATTTAGGCAAACACTTTTATACAGACCTCCCGTCAAACCCTATCAGACTGCTTCAAATTCCTACTGTGATTTCTGCTCGCAGTTCTATTACATGTTGCCACTCAAGGGCATTTGATGTTTTCTCTCTCTGGAAATTCATTTGCATTTAAATGATTTGAAATAATCATAAAAGCCAAGTGCTATGAAGTTTGAAATTAGTTACTGTCTATAAATTGCGATGCCATTAAAAGATGATTTTGAAGAGCTTTGCTGTCTCAAATGTATGCAGATTAAAATCTAACAAAGTACACCTTGTTACAAAACTGTAAAGAATGGTGTGACATGGACTTAAATTGATTTATTCTCCTACTAGTGCCTATAAACTTTACATACTTGGGTTTCTTCTGAAAGCAGAAAAAACCTTTCATTTGCCTGCTGAATCTGAGCCAAGTTCTTTTCTCAGATGGGGTTTCATTGGGTGTATCTGACACCAGTTCTTGGCCCTCAGAGTTTAATCTATACGGTCTATTAAATTTCTGGAAATGCTGTATGAATAGTTGGGTCTCATAATTTTTTTATGGAGGGAATAAAGGAGTGGGATCAGGAACAATGGAGGCCATTCACAGTTGGCAGCATGCGTATGTGCATTTATACCTTTATCTGTTCAGTTTTCCCCTTCTCCCTTGAATTTCAATGTTCTCCTGGTAGGTGTTTCTACAGGATCTTCTCTCGGAGGCAGCTGGTGCTCCTGGTATGTCACCCTGGAGCCAGCCTCGCCTTTTTGCCGATGGAAAGGTAAAACCTGGTTAGGAGCACAAATGCATTTTGAAATACTGAAGCCCTTTTGAAAGAGAGCTCTTTTCTCCATTCACCTCCAGACGAGCTTAGGCAAAATAGAGCTGTCACCTCATAAACTCGTCTTCTACCTCGCCTCCCCTAGAACTGTTCCACTTTTAACCTATTCCTGCTCTCTGCCTGTGAGACTTTGTTGCAGTATACTGCCTAATATAAATTCCTACTCTCTCTTTGTTTATACCACTGGGATATTATAACTTTACATTTTTGGATACCAGCAGTACATTCCAAATATATTTTCCTATCCCCAAATCATTTTAAATGGACTTAACCACAAATATATGTTCAACTATGTCTAGTTGTATAACTTGATCTTAAGATATTTGTAACAAAGAAAGAGAAGTTGCCTTGGTTTATAGGGCTCAGAACCCAGGGATGGAATTACCTCCTTATAAACATATTTACGTGTGGATTTTTATTATTTAAAAGAATGAAAGAAGTGTGTAGAACATATCTTAAAGGGCAAGGAAAGGTTTTGGTTTTGGTTTTGTATTTCCAGTGGTTCAAAAACTCCTACTATAGTTTCCTTAAAGATAACTTTAGTTGAGCAATTCCTACAGTTTCTAGTACAATAAAAAGTCCTATACTTGCTTATGTATGAGTCATAAAGCAAAGTAGCTGTCTTAACTACCTCTTTAATAAGCCACTTTTTTTCTGAAGTTGTCTCAATGGTTAGTGCAAACTACCAGCTAACCCTTCCTTAATTACAAGTGCAAATTCAGTATATGTCCCCACTAGTGTGGGGACAACCTGGTCTCTCAAGTAAGGTTCCTGGTTGTTACAGTGTCAGATTAGTGATGGGGAGTGGGGGAGCGACACAGGAATGAACCGATTAGTTAAATACATTATTGTTCCTCCAGCATGCCACAGGCCTCTTATGTTAGTGTTCTGGTGGAGTCCTGACTGACTTAGAAGGAAAATCCTGATGGGTTCACTGACCAGCTCAGGCTAAAGAGCCCCAAATAAAGGATGAGTCTGTTCAGTTCTGATAACTGCCTGGAAAATCAGTTGGAGGACAATGGATTTTGCATAGGAAATGACTACTTGGACTGGGCAGGTTTTCACTGCAAAAGCAATTCTGGCTTCTACACAGGTTTTGCTGAAAGCCCCCTTGCCTGAATTATTGATCCAAAAGCAAGTATTCTTTCAGCCCCAGGGGGTTTCCTCTGAGCTGAACTACAGACTACCAGAACCTCTTTTTTTCATTGAAATGACCTAGCCACTTTGCTAACAGCCATTGACTTCAGTCACTTTCCACAGTCTGCTTCTGGAGCTTGGAACAGGGGAATTTTGCCCATATCCATGAAGGAAGAGCCCTGGAGCAGCAGCACTGAGAAACGGAGGATAGTCCCTGAAAGTCTGATCAGTGCCTGAAAGTGTGAGAAAGTGCTGAGATACAGCAGTAATTTGGACAGGGATGAAGGATGCACCTATTCACCATTGAATGATCCAAGTGGTTGCTCCAGATGTCTGCTTTTCTTTCATAAGAGAAAAAAATGCTTGTGAGAACAGTGGATAGTCTATCTTTCAGGGGGAAAGCCTTTTTAGCACAATCTATAGAAAAATTGGAAAAGCTTTTTTTGAGCACAGTCCTCCATCACAGCAGGGTTTACTTAAACAAATTAAAAGCTTACGAAAAGGCCATTTTTTTGATATGTCCTTTTAAGAAAGACATCCAATAAATGAGCTATGGTTATTGATTCTGTCCTGATTTAAATCAATATCCACAGACCACTGAAGAAAGTTTTGCAAATCATCTGGCTTTGAGAACTCTTACTACTCAAAACAAGATCTGGCAAAATAGATAAAAAATTACTCATAACTGCAGATGAAATTGTGGCAGGAGATCTAACTGAAAAATAGAACATTTTATGAACTCAGGGCAAAACAATATCTCCCAGAACATATTGCAATCCGATCTCTGCAGATGTTATTAAAATAATGCAGAGTTTGATAAAAATGCATAAATTATACTTTATTGTTGTGGATTATAAAATATGTTCTGAAAGAGATGGTAAGCACAGCAGGAATTTTGCTTTATCTAGCTTGACAGCACTTCTTTGCCATTAAATGAGGAGGCATAACTTAATATGTGCAAAAGGCAGAGAAGGAAAGGGCCCAGACTGAAAACTTTCCAAAGATGGGACTATCTACTTCTGAGTTTACTCAGTGCTTAGCACAGAGACTCTTGAGTGCTCAGCGCTCTCCCTGGCACAGACACTAACCTAAATAGCAGGAGAAACTTTTTTCTTTGTTCTAGACTGATAATGTTTTCTTTATATTTTCAAAGCCTCATGTTCTCACACAGAGCTTAAGCACCCTTTTGGTTTCATCTGCCCTTTTTTCTTAACCACTCCCTACAGGCATTCCTTTTAGCTGTGCTTTGACTTATGTGAAGAAACATAAAGTTTTGGCTCCCCAAACCTGTGTAAGTTCAATATTGCAGCTCAGACCTGTCACTGCACAAGATGGGTTTGAGGACCAGAACAGCAGCACTGAATTTAAAACATAGTGGGAGGTAACCCCATCTTCTACTACTGCAATGACATTTTTACTTTTAGGGTTTTTTCCCCTCAGGCACGCATTTCTAAATGTTCTGGAGTAGAAACTAACAGATGGGATTTCTTTAAAAAGATACAAACCACAGCTTAGGGTTTCAATCTGATTTTTTTTTCTAGAAGGTAGGTAATTAATGATTCAATGTGCAGTCACCATACACTGGAATTTAAGCTGCTGGAAATCTCATTTGTAACCATAAGAATGCAAAGGGACACAAAAAGCTTGATTTGTTATTGTGGCTTTCCTGAGTTAAAATTAAACCTATTACTGAGAGCTGACAATGCAATATTGTTGCATTAAAGCCATGTTTATACTTTTTCATGCATAATGTTTCCTGTGAATAACGACCTATAGAATTTGTGGTATTTTTTGAAGGCAGAGGTTAAAGTTATTATTCTGCTGTTGTAATATCTGTTTGTAGCCACACATGCTGTGCCTACTGCCTGCATATTGTCTCTACTGCCTGCAGAGTTTGCTACCCTGATCACTGCTGTTAATAGCGATATTAGACATTCACTAAACAATATAGTTCCTTTTAGTTATCCAGCAGGAGACTGAATTTTGTGAACATGCTGATTGTGTCCCAGATTTATCTTTCTATAAGTCAGCTCTCTTTGGAGCTGGTAGGTTGCTCACTGCACCTCTGTTCTTCTCATTCATTTTTGAAGTTGCCCTGTTACGGAGTTCCCAGCTCCCATTTAGTCAGCTGTAAACAGGAGGCAACTGCTCCAGAGGAAAGTAGTCATGTAATCAATGCACTGATTTAGATTTGTTTAATATAAACAGGAGAATAAATTTAAATAAAGGTGAAATACTTGGTTTCTTCTCTGGAAGTCGCTTAATGCAGAGGAGAAGTGCACTGGGACAAAAAATTATCCCTTCCTTGCAGAGCCAAGAACCTTGTGTGTCTTTTTGCATTGCTTCCAAGGAATGAAATTACCTCCAAGGACATGGCACTACTCAGAAAAGCAATAATAGTTTAAGTCTAGAAAGCACTTAACAATAGGCTTAATTTTAAGCATTTTTTTCAGTCCCACCAACCTCTTTAACAAGGCACTTAATATCCTCTCTGAACAAGGATACTTTCCTGGAGTTGGCCTTCACAAGGGAACTTGCTACTTCCTTTTGCTGTGCATTCTAATGCTCTTTGAGTTCTACCTCTTCTGCAACACCTCTGAGGAGCTGACTCTGCTTTAGGCAGGAAAAGGATAGAGGCAAAGGGCTAAGTAATCAGTTGTCATCATATCTTTGCATACCATCCTGGTCATCCCATGGCCGGTGGTTTCTCTCATTCATCCACCCTTGGATCTTGCCCAGTAAATGTAGAAGGTCACACTTGGGGTCCCAGCACCTGCACCAGAGACTGACCACACATAACACACCTCTGAAAAAATGAAATAAGTGCAGGGAGGGGTCGCTCAAAAGATAGTGCAGAATTGCTAACTCCTTTCCTGCATAATTTTGGCCAACTGTTTGTCCACTTCTAATTATGCTTTTACTGTTGATTTAAATTGTAACACTACCAATATTTTCACATGGTCTTTGCTTAGGGGAAAAGTAAGCAGAAGAGTGAACACTGATTAAGGGAAATGAAAGCAAATCTCTTTACTGATAATATATGTGGCAACACTGAGACAGGTAAATGGTACTCAGGGATTGCTCTCTGCTCATGTTTATGATCTTCCATATATTTGTGCATTTCTCATTTACTGCCCAGGCAAAGTTTGCATTTCCCAGTTACAGATGTATCATGACAATTTTGGTCACAACAAGGTTACAAATTCTGTCATTCAGCAGACCTACACTATTAAGTAGTACTTCTGAATGTGATTTTACTGGTCTCTGTTGTCGTTGGAGAATATACTAAAATTCAGATTAAAGGTAAATGCCTTCTTTATGCACTGGAGTTTTTCATAGCTTCTTCCTCAGAGAAGCTTTTCTTTTCCTCCTTTCATCTTGAAAGGTCATTTTAGGAACTAAAAAGCCCTGTTGCCAACTTTTTAAATAATTATGATCTCCAATAAAATGCCATCTATTTTTAACATTGTACTTTTTAATGTGTCTTTTTTAAAGACACAAGTAAATGGCTTTTTCCATGAATAATGTATGACTTCAGAAACTTTGAATGCTATGACATAAATTATCAACTACTTTTCCACTATTTGCTGATAAAGTGGGGGTGTTTTCCACACACTCTGTAGTCAGCTCATGTTTAGAGTCAGCTTCGTTTAGTAGCTGTATTTGAATGATGACATTTCATCATAGTTTATGCCACTTAATAGCATAAAATGTCAGAAGGAAATGATCATAACACTTCTGCAGGTGATAAGTATTCCCTGCCTGTACTCTGTGAAGTAAACCATGGTGCACTCTGTAAAGTAAAAGCAGACACTGTGGCAAAGATACTGGGATTAGCAAGACAGAGTGTGACTGGTTTAGCAGAGGAAACATCTAGAAAATACCTTTCAAAAAAATGGCTGAGGTCTTTTGAGGATTTTCAGGGATGGGCAATATTGAAAGTCAGAGGGACCTCCCTAAGCTGTGTGCAGGATCTGGTGGAGCACAATGGTTGGACTTCCCAATTGATGGTTGAGTGACCAGGGCAGAGAATCCATGGGCAGTGCAGAAGTGTTTCAATATCCTCATTGGCCAGGGTCAACAGTAGTGGTGATGTATTTAAACTGGTAATTCAGCCATGAGAGCAGGAAAACACTGAAACACTTGAAAAAGGGAATGAGAAGAAAAATGAAGTGCATAGCTGAGACTGTATTGTGGCAGTTAAATATTCAGCTGGCTTAATGTGCTTCAGGAAATAGTGATGTTTAGGATGAAGAGAAGAAGAAAATTAGTAGAAGTGGAGAAAACCAGATAACATTTTTTTCAGGCAAGAAGCATATTAAAGCAAATAAAGAACTGGAGGGGGAGAGTCTGCTGGGACCTGGAGCTTAGCAGAGAAGTGGTAAAGCAAATAGCAGGAGTTAGAGAGAATAAGAGAGATGGAAACTGAAAGGAGAAAATAGCCTCACAGCACATGGAAGCAAAATATCTGGAGGAGACCCTTGGGGACCCTAGTGTGGATTTATGTCCTGCAATTATAATTAGTGAAAATGAGGGGATAAAATGAGATTTTGAATTTTTAGGAGCACAGAACTCTTTCCAAGTTTTTAAGTAAGTTTTATATTGTCCTTGTCTGCTAATTTCTTTCTGAACTCCCTCATCCATTGCTTGTCTTTCCAGAAAGCTCCCTGCCTGTGACACACCCTGGGATGAACTGCACTTTTCAGTGGAAGAAACAACAGGAAGAAAACTGCAGAGAAATTGCAAGATCCATTGGTAACAAGCATAATAAATATCAATAAACTGCGTGGTCAGAAATAGCACTGACAATAAACAGGATGTGGCAACTGGAATGAGCATATTAAACAATGCTCATCAAATGATCAGGTTTGCAGGGGGACAAGAGTATTTGTATTCTAAAAAATGCTTTATGGCTGTTAGTTCCCTGGAGGAAGTTTGTGGTTTGCACCAAAATTTCACAAAGGAGTTGGACGGGCAGAAATGTGAACCACTCTCATACTTGGAAATCTAGAAATGCATTAATTCTTTGGCAGGCTCTGGATGCTGCAAAACAGGCCCTACATTCACCTAATAAAGCAACACTTGCTGCATCTATATGTCTTTTGATAAGAAAGTCAATGAGAACATGAGGAATTTGTCCTAGAGTCCACGCATCTTATGAATGTTTATAAGAGCAAATATTCATTAATTTAGGACGGCTGTGTTCTAAGGATGTGTTGCAACTTGTTGTTACCTCAGAAGTCACCCAGTCAAAATCATCAGGAATTTTTCAAATACCTAGTCATTGGATATTTTGCATAAACAATCTGAGTAACTTCAGAGAATGGACAGTCTTGGATAACTCAGAAAAGGTGGCTGAATATTTCAAATATTTTACTACAAATAATTCATTGTAGACTAGCAGCATTAATGTCAAATCCAGCTAGTTGCACAATAATTGAGGATTCATAAAATGTTTCTGGGAATCACCATGTAATTACCATTGTCTCCAGTGGTTGTACAGGAAAATAATATGCAATATTTCAAGATATTTAATTAAGAAGTGTCAGTGAGTTACCTTGAAGATATCTTCTATCACCCCCATATGACAGGCTTGTATATGACTAGATGATGGATGAGTCCCCTCAGTATGAAAGACAGATGAACTGAGGAACATCAACGTGATATGCAGAACTCAGTATGATGAAGTATACATAATTGTTATTTACTCTTTAAAGGTGACCTACAAATACAATGCTTTATGATTAGTTTTCTTGTCTTTATAATGCAATAAAAAACTCTAAAAAGTTCTCCAGTGGAAACTGTACTTTTCTTTTTCCTTAGAAATTCTTGTCCATTTTGTTTTTCCCCAAAGACATCTGATCCATGAGGGAAGCAACAGGTTTATGGTATCAGATATCAAGGAAAAAAAAGATGTTGTGTGAGGGTAATTTCTTACGTGGTCTGCTTTGGATGTGGGAGTTGTTATGAATTCATGTGTGGTTCACTAGTAATGTCAAAAGCAAAACTCATCATCCCTGTCTTGGGAATTGTAGAAAAAAACTTGTAGCTTTCATGATGAAAATGTAATATGAGATCGGGGCAAGACAGAAAAGAGAATTTAAAGAAAGATGGGTCCCCTAATAGTTATTTCTGTCAAAGAAATAAAGGAACTACCAGTTTCTATTTATGTTATTTAGCATAAACAATGGACTTTGTGTTCCTTACTCAAGTAACTGCTCTCTTTCATTCTGTGGGCTGCACTACCTTACATTTTGACTAACTGCAGTTTTTCTCACTGTCACCACACAGCTGACTTGATCACAGCCTTCAGTTTGGGAATCCTTGCTTTTTACTCTGATTCTTGCTTACCAGCCCATTTGTCTTCTACTCTATCAGTGCCCTTCTCTGTGGACCCTTAGGTGATAATTACATTAGCTGTACTTCATCACAAGCTTGTTAGGGCTTGACAGTTGATTTTGGCTGACTATAATCAGCCTTGTCCCCACTTGTCATTGTCCCTTTGTGCAGTGGTTGAACATGACTCTTCCTACATTAGCAAGTAGTGTGCTCCATTAGGAGTGGATCTGCTGAGTGAAATAACCCACACTGACCTCTGTGCTACGTGCAGTTTTGGGGACTTCGTGCTAGTCACAGCCTGGTCCTCTAGGCTGAATGCTCGTTAGTGGCTGAAACACATCTTTGGGTTTGTGCTCATCTGAAAGAGGTCTGGTTCGTGTGCTCTGAGACAGGTCTCTTGTGGCAATCACAGCATATAATGGGGAAAGGTTTGGGAGATTTAAAAATGCATTTCTGACCATCAGTGCTGAGGAAGGTACCTTTGCTGCTTGCTGATATACCCAGTGTAGTACTGCTTCACCTGGTCTAAAATGAGACAGGATTCCTAGGGTTTCCCTGTGTTCTGGGTTAAAAGGTAGGTGAAAATATTTTTGTGTTTTTTCTACAAGTAAACCTTCTCTTCTTGTGCTCAATTAGCAGAGGATAAATTCTCTTTTTTCTCAGTGTGTGCATCCTGACGAAGTGCAATCTGGGTTTATGCCCAGGGAAGTATCTCTGTGGGATATCCAGCTGACTTCAGTGGGTCATCTCAAAACTAGAACAGGTGAGCCTTCTTGTCCTTTCTACCTCTTCAAGATGGTTGGGGCCCTTTTTATTCCCTTAGTCATAAATTAGGGCATGAAAAGGAGAATAATTGCATGCATCTACACTTTCTCTCCCTCTGCTTTTTTTCATACGTCAAAGAACTTGATCTGTGTTGCTGAAGTCCGTGGGTGTCTCATCTTGGACTGTGCATATAATTAATTAAATAATAATAATAAAATTATAATAAAAAAGGATTTAATTAGATTTTGTCAGTGAGTATAAATCTAAAATAGACTACTGGAGTTCACTGAAAGATCTTGCACATTCAGTAAGAATAGGTGTGGTTGAGACAGCTGATGAGTAAAATTGTGTTTCAAGAAATGCTCTATTTATTTGACAGGAATAATTATTTGACACAGGATTGAATGAAAGGGCAGGGTCTACTTTTTACAGTTCCTGCAATCACCAATGCTGGAAGAAGGGCAGGAAGTGTAGGAGTTGAGAAAACTGGTTGTGGTGGATTTTGCGTGTATGGGTCACGGGTCATGTGTTGAGAGTAGAAGTGTGTCCATTCTGATTCTTCCAGTGCAAAATGCCTCATGAGAGGTCATTGTTAACACAGCATTTGGTTCAACAGGGCCTTAGATCACATCAGAGATCCCACAAAGGTGCTCAGAACACAGTGCCACTTGGAGGGAAGGCTCTCACAAATGCAGTATTTGCTCATTTTTCTGTGATTCTGAATGTGACCTTGTTCAAAACACATGCAAGCTGACTTTGAGTAAACTATAATTTTATGATAATGTGGCATCACTATTCTTAACTCTTCCTTTATCTCTTTCTTTCCCATGTCTTTTCCCTTTACTTCTGTGCAGGTCTTCCATGGAATATCCATTATTTAATTTATTTAATTCTGACTTCTTTTCCCCAAACATTTCTTAAATAAAGCTCTTTTCTTTTTCTGCATTGAAGGTCAAGACTAGAAGCAACAATGATGCTTTTCTTTTTTCTAACACAAACCTATACTCCTGAAGACTCATAAATAACGTTAACACCAAGAAGCACAAGTAAAACTTGTTGACTGCACAGGAGACATATTTGTAGACAGAGTGAAAGCATAAATAATGTGTTCTCATTGTTGCAAATCAGAAAAAAGCCAGTACTAGGTGGAAAGTTCATAAGTATTTCACATCACAAAAGTATCTTGAGGTGTTAGAAGCTAACAGCCTGATCTTCAGCTACAAAAAATGGTCTTCACACCACTGATGGTGCTGGAGCTACGGCAATTCATACCAGACTGTCCTGGACTTCTGATTTTTATTCTGCATTTTACACATATTTTTGTCATCAATCTCCATTTATCTCAATGACAAATGCATATTTCACACAGTCAGAAGTAGACAAAGAGGTGCATTCATTGTTATAACTGATAAATTAGCATCTTTGTTCAAACAACTTGCATTTACATTCACTGTTAGAGAAGGAAAAGCTTCTTAAAAATTTATAAGTTGACTATGCAGGTTAACTTAAATGTGCAGTCGTACAGAGTTGACTCAGAGTTAAATTTAGGAGCACTTTGCAAAACTAGTGGAAAGTAGAGCATTTGTTCAACATCACAGACTTGCAAATGGTTGAGCTAAATATGTGGTGAGCATTCAGTCACGGGTTAGGCTCAAACAGTGTTCTCAGAGTGTTTTCTGTGCATCGATTGGTCTAATTTTGGAGATAATTTTGTGTTTTATTCAAAACTAGGCAAGGCTGTGAGGAAAACATGGACTCATGGGATACATAAAGCAAGCCTGATGCTCTGCTTCTCTTTGTGTGCCTTATGCAGCCACTTCTGGGAGCAGTACTCGGCTACCCGGGGTCAGGTTCTCTTTGAGCTGCCTGTGAGATACCTCCTACAGTTACACTGGGCATCCCTAACCCATCTGACAGCAAAAGGATTTTATTTTATCAATTATTTGTTCAGAGGCCTCCCCTAGTTCTTTGCAAACTTGGATCTGGGCTTTCAAACCCAGACATGTACTGTCTGAGTAAATGTGTAATTCATGTGTGTAAATGCACAGTGTGCTCACATAAACCAGTTGCTCTCATCCACGGGTGAGCAGGCAGCTGCCTAACTGGCCATGTTCCCACACAAATACCTTATTTACAGACAAGAATTAGGCATCCATGACATGTGGACATCATTTTGTGCCCTTAAACTGATTAATGGGAAAATTATTTTTCACCCTTTATTTGTTTCACATTCTTCCATCTCCCTCTAACCTGTCCCAGGACATAAAACACTCTGAAATGTCCATCCAGTCTTTCAGATTATAAATTCCTCTGGGTAGGAGGATTTGCTTTATATGTTTTCTCCTGTGAGCCTGCTGTACTCTCATGTGCTAGGGAAGTGCTTGAGAACATGCCTATAATTCTCAGCAAGACCAGTGTCCAGGGGCCATGAATTCACGTGCCAGCCCACCAGCTGTCTCCAGAGGTGCCATGTAGCCAACCTGCAGACAACCACTGGTGCTGGAGGTGTCCTAAGGAGCTTGGTCCTCAGAGGGTGTGCAGAGGTTGTGATGGCACGTGGTGTGCTTGTGCTTCCATCAAAGACAAGACTTGAAGGCTCTTCCTCACCCCTTATAAAGGGTCCTTCTGTCACAGTGCACTGTTGGGGTAGAGGCCCATGTATTCTAATGCTAACTGATTTCAGCTGGGAATAACAGTTAGTCAGATCTAACCGACTTTTTTAAACATGACCATCTAATACCCGTTCATTTAGCACATCGAGTAGCTTTAAAGTCATTAAAGAATGAGTCCAGCTTCAGATGGTACTTGAAAATGAATAACCACTCCTGCCTGGGTATAGGATGTTTCTGACATGTTATGAGACAGGCTGCAGAGTCCTTTTTGAATTTGTTATTTAGCCAATGACTTGCTGACATCTGAATCTGCACAATTTGCTATGAATAATTTAAACCATAGGGAGCAGAAAGTGTGACTGAATTAAAAGACCGAAAAATGCTTGAAAATGCTTTCATGATCCTTTTTCTTGCTTAAAACTTGAAGATCAAAAAAGAAAAAAATTCAGTTTAGGATCACTTCGCACTGTACAAGAAACCAGCAGAGTTGCAGAGTTGAGCTCATTGGGTATATCCACTTTAAATGGCATCTCTTTGTAGTCAGTCAGGAAAAAGTTGTAGACATTAATAAGCAAATATTAAACATTTATTTTGTGTGTTTTTACTTGTCTTCAGAGGATCATTCTGTAAGCAATTTATGTTACCAGCTAGGCTTTATTCCACCATTGTGTACAAATTACCTGTTGCTCGCTTATTAATCCTGCTTTTCTGTTTCCTTTGCAAGCCAGTCTGAGAGGTGCAGAGCTTAAAGAATCCAGAGCAGTGTTGGAATACAATGTTGGAGTATTTTCTGGAGTTTATAATATATTTCACTGCTCTTAGGCTAAATTAGGAAAGTTTGAGATTTCTGCAGTAACCTTTGTTGTGAGGAGGATTGCCAAACTTGGGGTTTGGGTTGCAAGCTAATAGGCAGTGGGGGGCAGAGGAAGAACAGTATCTCTTTCCTCTCTGAAGCACCATATCCTGGTGGTAACAGATGGACTGGATGGTGGGATCAAAGAAATTATGTTCTCTTTCACTATGATAATTGCATCATTCCTTGCTGACTTCCATGTTTATGATCATGGGTGAATGTGATATATTTCAATGAGAAAAGGTCCAGGAAAGTGTATTTTTCTGTACAGTAATCAAGACAATAATAATCCTGGGTAAAATATGTGTGCTCAAGGTTGTAAACACAGTGAGCAAGTGCAGTGACTGCTGGGCTAGATGTGGCTGTCATTGCTCTTAGCAGTGAGATGTTCCTTCGCTGATGTTGTGGGTGAGTGAGTGGGGTTTGTGCAGCACATCCCTTCACGAGGCAAGAGGTTACTCTCATCCAAGTGGAGAGAGCTTCACTTGTGCCTTGTGGTAAAGGATAAGCAGCTGGGAACACTCGCCACAGACCAGTGCTTTTTTTTCTTAGCTATTTGCAGTTATCCAGCTTTTTTAAACTAACTTATAGGTGTTTTGCAGGTCAATTTTTATGGCTCGCTTTGATGTATGGTGGAGGAGACTGCATAGGCTGAATGTTTACTCCCATATTTTCTTGGGACAGTAAGTATTTAACAGCTTAACAGTGCAACAATATGTATTTGATCCCCCCCACAAAGGCCATTCAGTCGAAAATATCTCTAGATTTTTGAGTACAGAATTTGAAGTATGAAGTCACCAGAGTCTGTATTCCACATGTGGATGTAGGAAGTATCCAGGAGGTGTTTCTTGACCATGCTGTGCTCAGATAGAGGTTGCATAGGCAAATGGCCATGACTCAGCTAGCAGTGAATTAAACAGCTTCCAAAGAGCACTTACCCTCCAGAAATGAAGAACTGACCTAAGCCATGATTGAAAATGTGTGTAAACAGCACTTATTTCACTCTACCACTGTTATCCCAGGACCAGGAAAGACAATGAATGAGGGTGCACGTACAGCAATAAAATTCCCTATTTGTTGACTTGGTGTCCTGCAACAGTGTTTCAGTCTTTTTTTCTTTCGTTCCCTAGGAATTTATTGTTTTTAAAATTCACTGTGTAAGTATGATTTCTTCTAGAGGATCTTTAGGAAGACCTCTAAGCTCTTTCCTGACAGGAGATTGAGAGAAAAGAGAAAATGAACTGTTAACAAGAATGCTGCCTGCTGTCTGAATTGCCCTAATTCATGAAGGGACATAAAGCTTAGACAAAAATTTATGGTGCCTTAGCCCTTGGAATGACTCAGTTGTTTAACAGCACGTTTGTGTTGACGCAAGCACAGATCCGGGCTGAACCAGAGCGTCGGCTGGAGCGCTGCCATGCATGGATAGGGGCTCTTCAGGAAGGATCATCCAGGGGGATGGAGGGAGTTCTGTCTGAGAGCAGCAGGGATGCACAGAGCTCTGCCCTGGCATGGACGATAGAACAGCTCAGAACTCACAAGTTAGGATTAGCGGGAATAATAACGTGGGTGTTTTTGACCGGGGTGCCTGCTACTGCCAGCCTGACTGGGAAGAACAGACTAAGCCTTCTGCAGACAGCTGGAAGAACTCTCATGTTTGCAAGCCCTGGTACTCATGGGAGACTCCAACCACCCTGATACCTGCTGGACACAACACAACAGGACACACATAATCTGGAGCACAGGGATGGTGACTTCCCGACATGGCTGGTACAAGAGCCAACAAAGGGAGACACCATGACAGACCTGATACGTACGAACATGAAGGTTGTGGGCAGCCTTGTCTTCAGTGACCATGGGCTATGGAATTCAGGGTCGTGGGAGGTGGGAGAAGTGCCAAGATCAGTATCACAATTCTGAACTTCAGAACAGAGTTTGTCTTGTTCAAAGACCTGTTTGGAAGAATGCCATGGGACATGGTCCTGAATAGATGAGCAGTCCCTAAGGGCTGGTTGATTTCCAAGATCACCTCCTCCAAGCTCAAGAATGGTCCAGCCTGACAAGCAGGAAAGCAAGCAAAAGTGGCAAAAGGGCTTCATGGATGAAGAAGAAGAGCAAGGAAGCCTTATCCTCACTGAAGGAGGAGTGGGGCAGAGAATATTTAAACAAATTGCACAAATCCTTAGACTGGAGGAATTTGAAGGAATCTACCTACAGAAAGAGGATTCTGTGTTCTGAGCAGCTCTTCCACCTTTTTATGACAGGTGAATTTAGTTTTTTTCTTCTGAAAAGAAAAATCTACTGAAAGCTGATTTACTTTTTCACCATAACCACTTCTCTAACCTTGCAAACACATTTCATAGCTGCAAGGTGATAGTAAAACTGTTCAGAGCTCAGTTTAAAACAAACAAAAAAATACACATTTGGGCAAGAAATGGAAACAATAATTGTAAACAATTGAATACACCAAGTAATCTGAAGACAAAGCAAGTGGTTTATGAGATGCACATAGTTAACTACTATCTACTAAAACTATTATCAAGAACAAACTACAAATAAGAAAAAGGGCAATAAACAAGAGTATATCCTCAATGATAATTTGACTGGCCCTACAGTTCAACATTTCTTAGAGCCATATTGACATCTTTATAAGATAAACATTATATTTACAAATGGTGATTATAAAAAAAACCCTGAAAGTGGTCCTGAAACTGTATTATTTGTCACGTTTTATTTTTTTGTGTCAGAATCTGTTAATTAACTGCGGTGTTATATTTTTGTGAGAGATATCAATTTATCCAAGCTGCTGTTCCATTTCAAAACATCTCAGAATAAGATTCTTCACCTATTCAGTTGAAAGCTCACTATCCCACAGAGCCATTCTTTAATCACTTCAATGCATGCCTCCATAGAGAGCAGAAAGTGTTCTTAAGATACATTTCTTCTTCCAAACTGAAAACTAATCCAGATTCAGAGTCAAAAGATCATCATGCTCACTTCTAAAAGGTTTTTTAATTTTTTGTTTCTGATGTTAATAAGCCTTGAAAGTTTACATATTGTTGCTGCTGTGTACTTTGATCAGTGGATTTGAAATGCAAGCTCTTTGGTCATGGCCCTTATTTTCATTACATTCAAGCAGCACTGAATACAGTGGAGACCAAACTCATTCAGAGGCCTCTTAATGTCAACAGCAATATATAACAATTATAGAAAGAATATTAACAAGCACACATGATTTAGTGAGGTTTTTTTTAAATTTCTGTCCCTTACTTGCTCTGTGATTTTTGGCCTGAGGTCCTCTGTAAGAACTGAACAGGATTTTCTAAGTATTAGTGTGTCTTCCTGAAAAATGTGTTTCTAAGTTGAGTTTGGTGATATAAATGTCCTCTTCCAAGCTGCAGATATCTCTGTCCAGAGACATTTGCTTTTCATGCACCAATAAGATAGTTTTTTCCCATATGACTGAGCAGGTCTGTGAGCAGCACAATAAAGGAGACAAAGAGATGAGGGTGCTGTGTTGGCCATAATCCTATCCTCCTCTCCTGACCTCTGTTAGATGGTTTTGAATTTATTCAACACAGCTTTACTCCTGGATCTGCTGTAACAGTCTGTTTGGTGAAAACTTTGAAAAAAAAACTTGAGGAAAAAAAACAAATGGGAAAAAACTTATAAATACAAGTCTTCATGCCATTCTTTTTCTACGTCCAGTAGAGTGGTTCAAAATGTGGAGCAGCCTGGTTAGGAAGTGATCAGCCACTGGAAAGTGGCATTGGTGACTGCTTTCTTGAATTCAGGACAACAAAATGCAGAACAAAGATGCTCTGAGCATGCATAGCCTGCCTGCTTCCAGCTTTGGGGGATACAGAGCTCCCCAGTAGCTGTAGGAGCTGTAGCAGCTAGGAAGTTGAGCAGCAGTTATTCAAGCTAAAGATGTTCTCACCGTTTTACTGGCTTGGCTCTTAATTTGTTTCCAAAACCTACAAATGTATATTGTGTCTTGAGAAACTATAGCAATTGGTTTGGGTTCTGGTTTTGTTTTCTTGCAGACTGCAAAGAGCAGTATTTTAATAGAGTTCTGTTTTACATTAAAACTTTATTAAAATGCATTTTTTCTATCCTTCTGGCACACTGCTTCTGATAACTGACATCCAAAAACTCACCTCACCAAAATGAAAGATTGATCTGATCCACATTTTCAGGAAAAGATAAAATGACTGATCGGTTGTGGCTTGAAAACTTGGATAGCAGGTTCCAAAATGAGCAGTATTTATGGCTGTTTTATAAGCACTTAAAAAACAGGATGGAAATACCAATATAGCCTTGACTACCAAAGAGACTTTATAAAATCTCCATTTAAATTATAATGTCTTGAATTTAATGCATTTTAATGTTTTTAATTTTGAATTAGGAAGGAAAAGGAATTCATGACAGTTGCACTGTGTGACTCTGCTATGTGGAAACTCACAGCATCTCATAATGGCTTAGATGGCAATAATAAATAAACAAAATGGGCCTTAGGCTATTTTTTTTCTCATTTGTATGCACAAAGATGTCACCAAAGTCACCTGTTTTCTCTCTGTAATGGTAACACAGTGCTTGTTTAAACTATGGTTGTTATAAAAGTCAGTTACCGTTATCTTCCTAACAGTTTTTATCATATGGTTGCACTTCTGAATCCACAGCATCTCTTCTGCTTGCTGTTGAGATGTAGTTGGAAATTTGGACACAAGTGGGTATTTACCTATTTAATAAAGAAATTTATTAAAAAAACCCAACAGTTTTGGACATTCTGTATTGCACTTTGGTTTTCCATATCATAAAAAACCCCACTGCTGGAAGCACAGTAAACAGGGATGTCTGGGTGGGACTTGGCCATGGTGAAGGATAAAGAACCTCTTGTATTTTTGGGGTAAGTTAACCTGCATTTTTTGTTGCTTAGTGGTTTATTAGGTTGCATTTCATCATTTGTAGGTTCACAGGTTTGATCGTTGTTCTTTATGGGAAGTTCTAGTTATCATTTCTGGTTTAAAGGTAGTTTTGTATTTAAGTGGGGTGAAAGGTCAAAGGCCTTGTAGCTAAGGGAGTTAGGTTTCCTGTCTTTAATTGCTGCTAATGAATACTCAGCTGTTGAAATGGAGAGAAAAGTAATAGAGTTGAAGTGACTAGTGACTGAGAGAGCCCAAAGAGCAGCAAGCTGCAGGACTTATCTGGGGATTCATGTGCTTTGTGTTTTACATATTGACTGTGTGAATAAACATCAGGCCTGTGATGTCCATGAGGGGTTACATGGGGAAATCACTTTTTCCATGAAATGACACCTGAAATAATTACAGAATCATAGGATCAGTTAGATTGGAAAAGACCTCTGAAATCATCAAGTCCAACCCATGACTCAGCATGTCAACTAGACCATGGCACAAAGTGCCACCTCCAGTTTTTTCTTAAACAAGAATGGTGACTCCACCACCTCCCTGGGCAGCCCATACCAAAGTTTAATCACCCCTACTGTAAAGAAATTCCTCCTAATGTTCAACCTAAACATCCCCTGGCAGAGCTTGAGGCCATGTCCTCTTGTCCTATCACTGGTTACCCGGGAGAAGAGACCAAGCACCACTTGGCTACAACTTGCAGGCAGTTGTAGTGAGCAATAAGGTCACCCCTGAGCCTCCTTTTCTCCAGGTTAAACAACCCCATCTCCCTCAGCCACTACTCATAGGACTTTTGTTCCAGACCTTTCCCAACTCTGTTGCCCTTTTCTGGAGTCTCTTCAGCATGTCAATGCCTTTCTTGCAGTGAGGGGCCCAAAACTGAACACAGGATTTGAGCTGTGGCCTCACCAGTGCCAAGTACAGGGGGACAATCACTGCCCTGGTGCTGCTGGCCACACTACTGTTGATGTAATCTAGGATGCTGTTGGCCTTCTTGGCCACCTGGGCACAGCTGGCTCGTGTTCAGTCACTGTCAACTGGCACCTGCAGGTCCTTCTTCCCTGGGCAGCTTTCCAGCCACTCTGTCCCCAGCCTATAGCACCTCCTGGGGTTGTTGTGGCCAAAGTGTAGAATCCAGCACTTGGTCTTGTTAAACCACATACTGCTGTTCTCAGCCCATTTATTCAGCCTCTCCTCTGCAGAGCCCTTCTACACTCCAGCAGATTGACACTCGCACCCAACCTGGCGTTGCCTGTGAATTTAATAAGGATGGACACAATCCTTTCACCCAGATCATCACTAAAAATACTGAATTGGACTGGGCCCCATAGTGATCCCTGGGGGACATCACTAGTGACTGGATGTCCACTGGATGCAGCATTATATTCTTGGATGAGAAAATTCACTGCGGTTCTTGGATGAAAGAATTCAAGGCTATATAACAATGTAATTCAAAAGAGTTTGTAAACAGCTAGGAGAAAAATGGAGAAGAAACTGCAAGGCACGTCAGAACTTGTAGATACATAGTGTACTGGACAGCCAAACACCCAGAGGTGTTTCATGGAAGTACATACACTTGAGGCCAAGGCAGAAGTAGAACTTAGATAACTGAGAAGTCTTCTATCTAAAGAACAGACAAAATGTTTTCTGCACTGAGGAGAGAGGATGAGCTACCAGGAAGAGAAGATAACATACCAGGAAAGAAAACAAGAATAGAAGCTAGTTTCACGAGAAGAGAGGAAAAAAAATGGAAATAACTGGGGATAAAGACTCCAGGAGAGAACAAGATGACAGTGTATTAAAAGCAGAGAGCATGAACCGAGGGTGAAGAGAGCACAGAGAATCAGTATGACGGAAGCTAAGTGGTGGAACACTTGCCCAGTGTTCAACAAAATGAAGTTTTCTTTGAGGATAACTGCTCCCTGAGATCCAGAGCTACAGACTGCAGCTCAGAAGAGGTGTACAAGGGAGTGGGGAAAATTTGTGACTCACTTTCATATTGGGATATTACCAGCTAACCTTGGCATCCAGAAAGCGATGGCTCAGATGATTTTTAGCCCTTGAAGGGGGTGAAGTTGTGAGAAGATAGTGCAATTAGACAGCACAAGATCTTGGGATATTTGGTCACTGCAATATTAGCTTGGACATTAGACATTTACAAAGAAGGCGGTGCAAAGGTAACTCTGAGTCCAAGATTCACAATTTCAAGAGGGAACCCAACATGTTAAAGGAATAAATGAATGTTGTCAGCCCAGATTGAGGAACTTGGGAACTAAGTGCAAACGACTCTGGGAATTTATTCCTGTCAGAAGAATGCAAACTGTCAGAAAGTTCTTTTCTAAGCTAGAGTTAGGTCTTACGGACCAGAAAAAAAAAAAAGATTAGAAATAAATGGGGAACCTATATTGAGAAGAAAAAGTAATGAGCAAATAAACCTGGCTTTTGCAAGGTAGTCATTACTGGTGTAAAAAGAATAGTGCTGGAAGCTCAACTAAGTTAGAACTGGGAAAGGATATTAAAATGAATAGAGGAAAAATGTTTGCTTAGCTATAGGAAACTTAGGTCAAGGAACTTTTGTCTAAAATGATCCTCCTGGTATGATCAAAAAATAGTATTATTTTGCACAAGCAGAGCAAGGATTATTTGATCTGACACAATGGAAGCTGAGAGGGGATATGTGAACACTGTCTGCAAATACATCTGGGTGGAAAGGCACCACACGGGAATAAAAGGTCATTCTGGGTAATGGACGAAGTTTCTGACCATGAGAGCTTTGAGGCTGTGGAAAGGCCTTCAAGTAGGAATAAAGTGGAGCTGGAACAGTTTATGGATGACATTATCAGAGTTATCTATGACAGCAGGAATTTTTACTTGGTGATCTAGGAGTTTCCTTCCACTGCAATGTTACTTCAAATTTGAGGGTCAGCATAGCGAGTTTTTCTGCCAAGGAAGGGAAAGACAAGTGTGAGAGGAAATTTAGTTTTTGTAATGACAGAGATGGGAAGTACGACAGTGGTTTTGATACTCTGGGTGTACAATTATTATATGTTTATTATTGGCCAAGAGTTTTGGGGCTCATGTAGTTTTAAAACTATCTTCTTTAGCTACAATTCAACTGTGGCTTATGACATAATATTTATTCGGCCAGAAATAAAAATAGAAATGTCTCAAGAAAACAATGAGAATTTTTATTTCATTGTATAAAAATACTTAGGTTAAAAATGGACAAAGTGAAATGATTTAAATATAATCTTTTCTAACAGTCTACCAAACCTTCACCCCCAAATTGAATTGAACTCAATTACATTTCTCCTTTCCCTTGACTGAAAGCTTTTCAGGAGTCTCTTAGAAGAGCACTGGTCTTCAGTTCCCTTTCTTGCTTCTCTTGTTCTTTCTGCATGTCACTTTCTGTAGTGAAAATTGTACAATGATTGGAAAACATATCGTGTTGTTTCAGCTGTGGGATAGATCAGTAAAGGTTACTTACTAATGTTTATAGCATAGAATAGATATATGTTCCGAAAATACATTTTTGGGGCCACCAAGCTATATGCGATATGAACGGAGGACTTTAACTAGAGTTGTGATGTGAAGCAGCCAGCGCTATTAGTGTTTGAAAAGAATATTTTTAAAGTCACTTGTGAATAAATAGGTGGATAAACTTGCAACCTCCTCTGCAAGACAGAAGATGAAATGGGCCTTGCCAGTATTCCTCAGCAATCTTAGATAGCAGTCAGTTGTTCTCAACAGGCTACGTCAACATTTTGCAGCTACATAGAGGCAGCACTGCATATCCAAAGGGTAGGAAAATGTGGTTTGTAGTAGAACAGCTGCTGTTAATAATGCAAGTGATGAACTGAAATGAACAATGGATGTTAAGTTTTTTAAGTTTCTCTAGTCCCCTCTGGCTATGCTACCTATTACAAGACTGCTTTGATTTCACACCAGAGTATATAATGATTCAATGGGAACCATACTACTCAAACCAATATGAAATTCAAATCAGACAATGTATGTTTGTGGGAACAAATGGGATAGGATTGAAGTCTTTTGTTCATGTGTTATAGTTTTCTTTACAATGAAGCTTTTGGATGGTTTCTATGTGTATATAAAAATAATAATAATTAAAGAAAAGAATAGACAATCTGAGAAAACTGTCTTGCCAGTTATAAGAATCCCTTCTTTTATGATTTATGACATTATTAGGCTTAATTTGAGGGATGCCAATGCTGAAGCAAGCGATTGAGAAATATGTGAGAGTGCATAGAAATGCATAATTTGTTTTTTGCAATAATAATTCGTTCAGTTAGGAAAAAAATTCCTAAAACAGTTCAATGGTAGTTGTGAGAAGTGTCTTGTTACTGCAGGCAGAGTTTGTTAGGTGCCAGATAAAAAGCATAGAAGTCAAATCCGGAGACACTGAGTAACAATGAGGTGCACTTTATTAACTTATTTGACCTATTGATTTTAAACAAGGCAAATCTGAATTTAGCTCAGTTGTCAGATCTGGACTGTATGAAGCGGGACCGAGGGCATGCTGTAGCCTATTTTTTCATAATGCAGCTCCTAAATTTCATCTTTTGACTCTTATTCATTTTGTTCCTCCTGAAATATTTGCAGTTTTTGTGGCAGCTTGGTAACTTGCCTGGATGTATGTGGAGAATGGTCTGAATCTTTCAAAAGAAAATAGTGCAGCTTGCCCACAGCTCACAATAGCTTGAGAAATGTCTTGTTTGGAGAAAAGAGACCAATTCAGACTGCAGATAGATACACAACTGCTTCCTGCTTAAGTTTTTGAAATGCTTTTGTACCCTTCAGTTGATTTACTTTCTCAGCCTGGATTGGAATCTTTACTCCAGTTATGCCTAGGCCATTTGATTCAGTGGTTGTAGCAGAGAACAGCTGGCCGCTATTTACTTTTGTGTTTAATTCCTGTTTTTCAGTTCTATGCATGTTTTAAAAAGCAATCAAAATTTTTATTCTTACAATGCTTTATATTATTGACATTTGATTCTTTTTGATCTTGCTACTCTAGAGAGGCATGATTTGCCTCATCTTTTATTTGATACCCACCTGTAGACTTATTGTGCTGTGTCTAACCTTCCTGCTAAAATAGTACTAGAAAGAGGGAATGAGTTCCCTTCCTGGCCAATTATCCCCTGAATCTTATATATCTCTACTTTGGCATCTGCTAAAGTGTGCAAAATAACTTGGTAAAATATTTTTTAATGTACTTTATGAGAAGATCAAATCCCATTTTTTCTCTGAGGACTCTTCTTTTTCAGCTTCCGTGTGAAATTTTTTGGGTGTGATACGTCCCCACTGGAAGGACATGTGTGTGTTGTCCCACAACAAAGCACCCTGCAGAAGTGATCATGCAGTTTTGACTTAATTCTGTAGATGCACCAGCAAGAAATGTTTATAAGAAGTATAAGGAATGACTTTTCAGAATGCAGCAGAACCTTAAACCTCTTCAAAAATATAGTTAGCTATTTGGATTCAAAAGAAAGGCATATTTAATTTCTTTTTAATTCCATATCTTTTCTGCAGCAAAGTAAAAGTTTAATTATTGCAGGACACTTTGTATTTTATTTTCTATTTTCCATCCTGCTTCTTGGCATGGGTATGTCTTTAATGGCTTGTTTTTGAGAATTCAAATCCAGAAATGTTTTTATCTTGGGTGACAATCATTGAACTGGTGGCATCTACAAAGAACAGCTATAAAGGAATTAGTAAAAGGTAGGGTACCAAAAGTTCTTTTGAACACATGTAGGAGTGACGTGCAAAAGGTGGAAAAAAGGGACTGTTTGGCTTGATTAAATGCAGGTGTTATGAACACGGAGCAGAAGAAAACACTTTATTAAACTTAGGGGTTACTTAAAAATTTATGAGACTATGAAAAATACCAGCTCTTTCCCAATTAAAAGAAAATCAACAAGAACAAAAAAAGGATCCTAGGAACTGTGAAAGAGCAAGAGGTAGCAGCACTATGAAAATTTTGTTTTGCTTTGTTTGCTTAAAGGGGCCTGGGAGTTGACTCAGCCCTACCACAGCCTCAGTCACACCCCAGCCGAAATCCAGGGTCTCTCCTGTTTGTGGCTTTGCTGCTGCTGCTGCAGAGAGTCTGTGTAATCTCCAAACAACCTTCTTGGCCAAGGGCATGTTACCATCATGCTCTGAAGCTGAAAGGTGACTTTAATAGTACCCATCACAGCAGTTGCTTTGGCAATTCCTTAGGGAGGGGTCATATATGGCATCAATTCTGGGTGGTCTCAGACAGTGTTTTGCTACTAAGAGTATCACTTCCTGATACTCCTAGGAAAAAAATACATAGAGTTAGCATCATGGTCTGCAGATGGGAGCATGTCTATGAGTAGTTTCTGGTTTTGCTGCTGGATTTTCTCCTGTGCCAAGTGCTTTGTTTCCTCTGTCATTTGTGTCTGCAGCACACGAGGACATTACACTGCCCACTCACCTCACTGTAGCCTTGGTGGCTGCTGTTGTCACGTGTTGGCCCTTTCCATAGTACTGTGTTCCTCAGCTGTGATCTGGAAAGGGCTTCTAAACTCCCAGAGGTTCTGACCCTGCTTGCTCCATGGGCAACAGGGAATAGTTTATGACTTCAAACTGTGGAGATCTGTTCTTAGACTCCAGTCTCGGAGTGTATCAGCACACAAACTGATGCCAATTTTCCAGCATCAGGGAGGGAACTGAGACACCATCTAAAAATATCAAACCCATTATATCATTTAATATTTGTTTGGCCAAAGAGGTCAAACCTCTTTGGTCAAACCACCACTTCTAAGGTGGATAAAAGTAGTGGTTACAGGTGACAACAGTGCTGCCTCTAAAACCAATATTTTATTATTCCTGTCTCAGAATGAGAACATGGCCATGTCAGAGCTCAGCTGCTCTCTCATGGCTTTTCTTTTCCACTCAGCAGAGCTGATTTTGAGAACTGCAAGTGTTTCCCAGGCACGTTTTTAAAGTGCAGTGAAGTCTAGTATGAAGAAACTTGAAGAAAGGCTGCCCTGAGATGGTAATTTAGGGCCAGAAATCTGAGATAATTGTGGGATCCAGGACCCACTGGGATCAGCTCTTATTTCAGTAGAATAGTATGTACTAAGAGTTTTATGATTCTCAACTCTTTCTTACAGCTATTTATGGAAGAATTTTATGGATGATTTTTGGTGTCTGCATGAAGTGATAATTATAATATTTTCTTTAACAATACTAGGTGATATATTAGCCCTGTCATTCTTGAAATGCATGGAAATGAATTGCCTTTAAATTGCACATGGAGTGAAAATCAGCCAAAAAGAACATTGAACAACAACAAAACACTCCCACATCCAAAAAAAAAAAGAGAAAAAAAAAAAAGCATACTTTCATCACTCTTACACATGTAATGTGGAACTAGCTGCTCATTCTCAGCACTTGCCCAATCTGTGTGTCTCACCTTGCATAGTATGACTGCAGAATATAAATTTTATAGGGAATTAGCAATGATAAATATTGATATTAACAGTGTTAAACACATAGTAGCAGCAGTAACACTGAAGAAAAATCTTGGCAATTTTCAGCAAAGATTGAAGAGCTCCCACAGAATTTGTTCAAATCATGCGGCAAATCCACATCTTCCAGAGTAAATGGCACTTTGTAGTACTTGGAAATTACATCTGGAAGTACTGATTTCTGTACAGCTTAGAAAATCTAGTCTCTCAGCTCCTCTGGCTCTCCAGCCTCCAGAATTGCTGCTTGAATGGATATATTGTGCAAAATCAGATTGATTTGGCATACAACAGGGTGCTCTCATCTCGTCGCACAGAAAGCCAAATGCTTCATTAAATATTTTGCCAGTTCTACTTTTTAGAAACAGCACTTAACTGCACAATTACCACAGCCATTACAATCCATCGAAGGGCTGCAATAAATTGCCTGTCACCCGAATGGGAAAGTTTACATAAGAGAACAAAATACAAGCTTTTATGCTACTAGCCATTGAAAAAAAAATATACGTTTGCACAGTTTGGATGTTAGATAAAAACTGCTGGCATCACGGTGTTACAGCCAGGATTGCAGATAGAAAGTAGTATTAATAGTCCCTGTCTTTCTCAAAAAGGGAGCTTTTAATTTCTGTTTTTAAAATTAATACTGCTACTTCTGATTCTGAGTAATTCAGTGAAAATAAAAGGGCCCAGTTCCTTTTTCTACAGCCAACTGTCCTAGGAAGTAGACATTATTGTACAGTATGGACTTAGATAGAAGCCCAAATTCTGACTTCTGCTTATGTTGATTTTTACCTGTTCTTCTCACTCCAGTGGTCCTTACATGGACCTGCTTCTGCAGATGCAGAGTGTGGAAAAGGGACCAGAAATTAGTAACAGACACCAATGTTTTCTTACTGCAGACAGGACAGTCTAGTGTCCATACCTGAAAAACATTGCATTCTAACATACATAATGGAGTAATGAGGCTGAAGCCACTTTTTTTTTGTTGGAGAGCATTTCCACAGCAGGCAGGTAACTAATTAGACTCTCACAGGTCAAGGTAATACATTCAGGTAAGCCATGTCTGCTCACAGAACACAAGTATGGCTTCCTCATGGTGGGGCACTTGCCAGTGGAGGTGATGCTATGAAAGAGCTCTTTTTCAGAGGGGTTATAGCTGGGCAGTGCAGCTTTCAGGTGGCAAAGCCTGCAGCTCTGGAGGCAGAGTGTGCAGGCAAGAAAACCACTCACCTGCCTCCTGGCCAAGCAGGCAGTTTCAAAAGCCACCCAGGCTACTGTTGCTGTTTACTGGTGATATAGAAAAAGATGCTACCCTTGGATGCAGACAGCAGGAAAAGTGGTGTCAGTGGGTGGGACAGCTGTGGCCTCTGAAATTCTAAGACTGGCTATAAATAAAATTTAACAACTTTCTTCAAATATGAATATATTTTTAAAATATGCATACTTCTATACAAAGACAAATAAATACATTCATAACATCTGTCATGGAAAAAACTTCTTCAGTCATTTTTAGCTGTTCTTTTGTTGCTTGAAGTGTCTGACAGAACTTACTGGTGTTTGCCCAGGATAGTCTGGGCAGGTCATTGTAAGTCTTGCAAAGAAAGGCTAGGCACAGTACCCTTTAATTTTCTTGGACAAGCTTGGTTGAATCATTGGGGAAGCCATCAGTGAGCTATTAATAAGCAGGGACTTCTAATGTATGCTGCTCTTCATAGATATTATGAACTTGTGTGACCCTCTAATTACCATCCAATCACCAGAGCATCAAAGTGTCTTACTTTGTTTACAGTCCTGAAAAACCAGAGTCAGGTTTTATGAGCCTGAAAATATATCCTTTTTTTCTTTATATTATGTGATTTCTTTTTAATCACATGAGAAGAAACCTTCTACATAATCACTGCAATAAACCTTTTGTGAGACTTTTAGAAAATTATTTTGCACTTGCACTGCTGAAAATGGATGCTGAGTCCTATTTATATGTTCAAAAATAAGTCCTTAAATCTTTTAAAGTACAGAGGGCTTGGGGGACCTCCCTGTAGGTGCCCCTGTTTATATTGCCAAAGTTTAGCTAGTGGTTGCAAAAACCCAGCAGCCAACTTACTAATGAGCTTGTTTTGACAGGACTGCATAGCTCATTGCTTATTAATGCAGTGTTGCTGGCTGGATCATGCCACACTTTCTGGAACTGTAAAAGTGATTCAAGAGATTGTATCAAAACCAAGCTGCAAACATAATTTGGAACCAGACTCACTGGATTCACAATCCAGTTCAAATAATCAGGACAGGACTGCCATTTTCCCATGCACTGCTATTCTCTTCAGCTCAAAACTTTGAGAGTCTTCAGTATGCTGAGACAAATTTATCCTGGGGATAACTCAAATGAAGTGAGTGAAGTCACACCAGGGATTCATTTGGCTCATTACTAACATCTCGTCTCCTACCAGCATGCTCTGCATTGCTCAGCTGACACACTCTGGGATGTGATGAAGACAGAAATGGTCAGTTCAGCTTTCAGGCTCCTTTATCTTTCCCATGACAAATTTGGGTTTTCTTTTATTTTAAAATAGGAGCATTATAAGTGCTAAGGGTTGAAAAGAGTTTAGAAACCAAGCAATATCAAAGTCATAACAGAGGGAATTGCAATGATCAGCAGGGAGATATCTTCGTCAAACTTTTTCCTCCTATGGTGCTAGGTAGTTGAAATTTTGCAGTGTAATGCATTTAGTTAATGTGTTTAGGGGTTCATGAGGCCTTCATAATCCTGTTGACTTGCTATAAAACATCCTATGGGCTTTTCAATATGCAGTATTTCTGGAAGAATCCGTTTCTCTGCTCAATTTCT
Source organism: Dicrurus megarhynchus (assembly GCA_013399195.1). Lineage (NCBI taxonomy): Eukaryota > Metazoa > Chordata > Aves > Passeriformes > Dicruridae > Dicrurus > Dicrurus megarhynchus. Next base: position 1,462,972 of record VXAD01005617.1, read on the forward strand.
AACTGCAAATGTATAAAGATTGATTGGCATCAAACATCCTCTATGACATCAACAATCTCTGACAAGCTTGAAGAATTGATCCATTTGGCCTGAGAATTAATCTGGCATTGAAGTTTCAACACTGTCTACTGGAGGGTGACCTCAGGGCATGTTTTGAAAAGAATATTAATTTAGATTTAGAAATCTCCAGAATGAATACAGTAGCTCTGTTTTATTATTCAATTCACACAAATACATAGAGGGAAACAATGGAAATTGGAGAGTCTGAAACTTTTCCTTTTTATTTTTTTAATTAAAATATTTATGACATCATGATTACATTACATACATGCACGTGCATGTGTGTAGATACACACAGACATGGGGACATTTGTGAACATATGCACCCAGAGAAGTATGCACACCTTTCTCCCTGAGGAGGCATTTGTATCTCATTGATTATACGACACTGCCCTTAAAAATCATGGTTAAACAAAATTGTCACTGTAAATCCATAAAAAATATCTTAAAATGACAAGAGTTAAGGTACATTTCCATTTTGTGGAGGAGATAAGAAAATGCCAACATTACACAAACTTTTCCAGTATGTCTGTGCCAAGATAACATAAGTCTGGAGCTGCATTGTACTATGTCAGATCAAACCTCTGGGGATCAAGACTTGGAAAACAAAAAACCCCAACTATATACTCATGCAGTTCTTTCTGACTAATTGTATCACCTCCAGGACTGACAGGGGATTATTACAGTGGACGAGCAGTACACTCAGCTTCTTCTGGTTTTGAACCTCTTTAGCCCAAGAGTTCCAGAACACCGTGTTTGTGTTGCTCTGATACACACTTCTGAGGGGTTCTAAGAAACTTATTTATCTACAAGTCTATATGTCTGTCTTAATGTATATATAAGCCCAGTATGGACTTGCCTAATCTCCTCTGTGAGACTAAAATATTGTCTTTTATTTGTAGAGCTCCCACAGATGTCACTGGAATTACTTGGATATACCTGAAAGCCAAACTTGGTCTTAAGTTCATAAAAGTTAATAGTATCAGTAGAATATCATAATTAGGAGATCTCCTACACTTAGCAGGAACAGTAGGATTTAATAAGTTATGATTTCAACTCTGACAGACATTTATGGGGTTAGAATAAGCCATTTTCTTTTCCATACCAAAAGAAACTGCACTGACTGGTTTTGCTCCAAATATTTCATATGATTTATAACAAAAGCTCTTTTTTCTTCTGTGAAAATGAATCAAAGGGACAACTTTTCTTTTAAAAGTATTTCAAATGGTTTCAAATTTGCTATCTGTATGCATTGATTAAATAGAATAATCTTCAGTAAGAATAGGAGTGCATCTAAATATTACCTTTTTACTTTTGCTGCTAGGTATTCAGCTATGCTATGCCCCCATAACTGTTCAGCTCAGCTCTCATTGTTGGAATCAGAAACAGGAGACTGCAGTGCGTTTTCTTTGGCTTTATGATAAGAAATAATTGGTTTTGTTTCAGTCCATGTTGCTTTCACTGACACGGAATTTGGCTTCCAAAATTAGCTTTAAAAATAATATAACATCTCAAATTGAAGAAAGTTGACTTAAAGAAAAATGTGCGTTATTCTGCATGCATTTTTTGATGTATTATATATTCATATGGTATCCTAAATACTAAAAATTCTTCAGCCTTGGCTGAGTTAAACAGAAAATACCTCTTGACTGTTAGTGAAATATCTGATAGATATTAATTTCTCAGTTTTTGTTTAAAAGCTGAAAATTGTCCACATTTCCTACAATTTCTTTCCCTGCAAATGTTTGATTCTGGGCCAATGAGATAATTATATGATCTTTCACTCTCTGAAGTAAAAAGTGTTCACAGAAAACAAGGCTATTATTAAGTGCACTGTGACTTACAGGAGTCTTCAATGTACACTAAACATACCATGCTAAATTTACTAAAAGGGGGAAGCAAGCTGCCGTGCTGATGATGTTGTGATCCTTTCTAATTGCCTGTGCTGGGATTAACTCATCTAAATTTTATCACCTTTAAGGCAGAGGTCTTGTCTTAGCTGATCACTAGAGCTTCTGCTATCCTAAGAGCAGTAAGATGAGCCTGGTCCCTGTAATGACACCAAAGGGCTGGAAAGGATTTACAGAGGATTTAAGAGATGTTACAGGGAAAGGTAGAGGGAATCAACATGCCAAGGAGGGTGGGATGAAAGGAGAAAAGGCAGAGTTCCTGTTCAGCAATGGAAAGGAACGTTGAGGACACACTTCATGAAATACTTCCATACTGTAAACAATAAATAAATGTAGGGTGAGAAGAGTCTCTCAAGGAAAGCTGTAGCTTGCTTGTTGCTTAGGAGATTTAGTTAGAAGTACAAGCCATCCGGGAGAAAAATCCAGGCAGGTCAGAGGAAGGGTTGATTTTCTTTACTAGTCTGTGTTTTCGCATGTAAAGACTAACAAAATTTAAATGATCACTAATAGAAAGGCATTTATAAGACTTTCTCATTCTGTGGAAGACGCATTTCTAGTTTGTCAGAAATCCTCGCCTCCTCAGGAGACCCATCATGATGGTGTGCTCCAAAGTGGGGTTTCCTTTCCATTGCTTCCGATTATTCATTTCCTCCATAATGTTGCAAAATTTTTTTAAGTTTTATTGCCTTTCTGTAAACCGCTAATGCACCCATTGATATGGAGGTGGCTTTTTCAGAGATCTACATCCATTTGAATACACAGTTTTGCTAAGAAAAAGGATACAATTAGGAAGAAATTCCTTACCATGAGGGTGGTGGAACAATTTGCCCAGAGAAGCTGCGGATCCCCCATCCTCCAAAGTGTTCAAGGCCAGGTTGGATGGGGCTTTGAACAAATCCAGTGGAAGGTGTCCCCTCCCATTCCAGAGGGGTTGGAACAAGATGATGTTTAAAGGCCTTTCCAACCAGAACCATTCTAGGACTCTATGAAATTTAACACTGGTTGGTTTGGCAATTAGAGTTGCCAAACTCAAATTAGAGTTGGAAGATGAACTCATGGGTGCATTTTATGAACACTTGTCATGTTTTCTTTGAATCTGTTTAGATTTATACCATATAATGGCCATCTTTGCTACAAAGCTAGGAGGTGTATTTATATATCTTCAGCACCTTATAGCATACAGATGTTTGAAGAAAATACCAATAGAAAGATCAACAAGATTATTTTCCAGGACTTTAAAGTAACAAGACTCCATTAAATCCTCTTCAAGTATATGGTTCTTCATCAAATATTTCTGTAGCTAGGATGCTTTGGGGAAGATGCACGCTTTGAAAACAGGTAGTCTGTTGATGCAGAAAGCATCAGATCTCAGTTGCTTGGATGAGAGGGAGAGAGGCATCTGTTTAATTAGCTGTGTAAGTATAGAAACCTATGAATAGAGAAAACTTGTTCAGAAACGGCCACTTCTGGAAAACTGATAAATGCTGCAGTAATTTGTAGAATTAAAAAACAGGATCAGATCAGATGCTTAGAATGGAATTAATTACGATTATCTGTAGAACCTCAAATTCCTTCTAATCTTTGGAAATTTTTAAAAACCAAGTAAGGATAAGGTTAAGACATCCAATTTCTTTAACACAAAAACCCCTCAGAATTAGACATGGGTGTTACTCATAGTTTGATGAATTCTCATTTAGTTTTTAGGAGTAAATGAGGTATCTTTAACAAAAGGCTTAAAGAATTTCATGAAAGTGTGCTTTTCCAGATGTACAATATTGCTGGTTTGCTTTTATAAGGCCGTCATGAGTTTCAAAGTAAATTTAACCTTAATTATGTTGAAAGTCTCTGCAGATTTTTTAAGTAGCTGCAAATCTTCAATGCTGAATATGGAACAACAAATTTCCTATTAGAGAAACATATTGTTAATTTGTTAAACAAGTCACACCTGATTGCCAGTTACACCTCATTGGTATGCTGTTAAGACAAACCCCTTCACATTTAGTTAGGCATTGTTTCAAACAACTTGCCAGCAAAGATTTTTCTTTGGATCTTGGAAAGCAATATTTTATACATACTCAAAAACAATAACATTTGAATGACAGTTATTTTCAACTTGGGATTTTGATAAAGACTCTTAATTGTTATTCCCAGGCAAAAATCTTCATTAACAGGGAGTCTGGGTTATGAATATTTATCAATTACCTATGGAGAGAATCCTTGAGAGGAAACATTATTTTCTAAATAATTCAACCTATAAAAATTAGTCTGGGAATTCCTAAGTTTACATTTAGAATGCATGTGAAATTCCTACAACTCTTGAAACCTGAACTGCTTCAAATCCTGATTTAACCACTGCTTTGCCGCTGCCCTTGTACCCAAGTACCTGCCACGCTTGGTCTTCATGACTGAGGTTTTTTTCTCTGAAGACAAGGAAACCTGGCATTTTGAATACAAAGATAGTTCACAGAGTGATGGTTGGGTTTGGGTGCAGCTAAAACAGGGTCACTCACATGGGCTTTTAAATTTAGTCCCCTCTTTTGACTTTAAGAAACCAGTAGTGTTTCTTCCTTGTTTGTTTTTTTCCCCTAGAAATAAGTAATAGCTGAATAAAGTGAGAAGGTTTATGAAAGCCACAAAGGACGAGCCAAACAGAAGGAAGAAAAGCATAATACTTTCTCCCTTCATTTAACCTACCTCATCACATCATGATCACAAGCAATGGATACTGATGGGGTATAGTTCCTTTCAAAAAAAAAAAGCCAACACATATTCAGAGAATGAAACAAGTTCATTTGAGGATTCTTGGCATGTAACTCAGTGGATGAATGCAGCACTGATTGAATCACACAGTTTTCAAACAAGATATTAATATTTCATTATTTTACACTGGTCCTTTGTTTTCACTGTATTATTTAGACTTTGAAACATGGTACAAGACTTTAACACTCCTGATCCAACCCACATTTCAAATTCATGACATAGGTAAAATTCTCATTTAATGAGAACGGCAAAAAATTGACAAATAAATTTATTTATAGAACTGCTGAAATATCTCATCCAGAGCTGCAGTCCAATGAAGCCTGTAGTTTCTCATTGTTCATTGTGCTTTAGAAAAATGTCATGTGAATTTCTCTCTGCTGCTGTCCAATTATAGTGCAAACTATTATATCAGGGTAAGAGTAGGAAAACAGAACTAACAGCCATGGGACTTACTGTTGCCTGCGTGTTGCACAGCTGTCTCTGCTGACTAAACCACAGGTACTACATACCGTTGCTTAAAGCCCTGGTTCTGATTAGATCACTATTTAAACCTATATTAATGATAAAATACAAGTTTCCATCAGCTGTAGTTGCAAGGGAAAATTTGGAGAGCTGAATGCAATTGCAAGCAGGTGCATGCTGGAGTCTGCAGGCCTGAAACAACAGCCCTGCGAGGTGCATACAACACTGGAGTTGTATGTATACAACATTCAGGACTCAATGTTTCATGAAGCTCAGCACCAGCCCAGCAGAAACAGGAAGAGAAGAACACTAACCTATGTTGCTTAATTTAAGCATAGGAAGTCTCCCAAATATTGCCTGCAGGAAGGACAAGATGGTAAGGTCTGCTCTCAGGGCTGGGAGGAGGCAAAGTGCATTTTTCACCTCTTGAAATGGAAGTAGACCTGCAGCGTGGCAGGACTTGTGGATTGCCTTGGCTGCTCTGTAGGAACAATGTTTGTTGGCAATAAACTGCTACACACACTAAGTACAGCTGGTTTTCTAGGTGAGGAATTGCAGAACTATTTATTTTCCTGACCAAATGTTGAAAATTGGGTATTTTCTCCACTGATCTTTACATTTTTATCCTAATACCCTAAAATTCTGGTGATGGATGTCAGTCATTGTGCAAGTATACCTGTTTTACTGTGTGTCTAAATTTTAAGGTTTGTTTTCAGGAACTAAACTACTTAAAGTAAATATGTAACAGTGTATTCAGACTGATGGATATTTTGAGACTGTGCCATTTACCAATGCTGAAAATGCACTTTCTGTGCAATGGATGGATTATTGCAACACAATTGAGTCAATGCATCTGGCTGATGCTTTATTCCCAGTCATAGGTTCCCTTTGGCATTTGTCGTCTTGGTTGAGCAGGAAAATCCTTAGTAACTGACTGCTAGGGTTATATCTTATAGTGTGAAGGAGATTTCATTTTACCTTTCTGTAGAGAGAAAAGACGCCAATTTGACTGACTTATCATACAAGGGAGAAGACTGCCAGCTCTTGCAATCCATCCCGTGTTATCCTTTGCAAATTGGGTTCAAAAAGCATTGTCTGTCATGGCCATAGAAATACTGAAGACACTAAAACTGTCAACAAGTTTGGTCCAGGGGCACTGCTTGTGGTGGAAACGATGCTTTGCCATCATCATTAAAAGTCTATTCTATTTTTCATGAGAGAACTTTGTAAATAGTGTGTTAGCACTAGATTTAGCTGTATGTAAATAGAACAAGTTGTAATCAAAAACTGAACATATGGTTTCCAATTTGAGGTTTCACTAATTCCCTTCATAATTCATGAGAGGAAAAGTGAGGAGTGGATTTTAGGATTGCACCACTTTGTGAAGCTTTGTTTCAGAAACGTCACAGGTAATTAAGATACAAAAGGTGTGTTCAGACTCCCTGGAATGAATCAGTTCTTTCCTTACAAAGATAAGTGAGGTGACATTTGATATTTCTGTGCCATCTCCTGTGCTGGCAGTTGGATGGCAACTGCAGCAGCCATGCTGTCCTTCCAGCCCCTCTGCTGTGTTATCCTCCAATTCCTGCCTTGCTGCTGTTTTCCCCAGTCTAATATTTAAGTAATTCAAATTGAAAGTGTCTGACTGTTCTTTCTCTATCGAAATACAACCACTGGAAACATAATAGAAGGGAAGCAGCTAGGCAACAATTAATTAATTTTTCTTTTTTTAGCGTTTAAAACATTTTGCTTCCAGCAGCACCGTATTTGGAGGAACAAAAGAGATACTAAGCAGAGATGAACTGGATGGGGAAGGAATTGAATGGGTTGAAAGATAAATGACACTATGCCCAAGGGTTATGAGAGCCATCTAGCGATAAATGCACTAGGAGTGAAAAAGGTCACTCTGAATAAGTGAGTGCAAAAAGTAATCAAGCATTAGAAAGAGGGACATGCCATGTATAAAGAATGAGGTACTGGAGTTAAGAGTATAAATACTGATAAGGAAAAGAAAGTGGGAGAATGAAAGCAGATTGCCCAAGAGCTTTGGAAAGTTGCACAATAAAATTGGCTTCAAGAACGCCAGGACAAAGAGGTTGGTCAGATCTGCTGAAAAAGGCAAGGATTGCCATAAGGGAAGCAGATGCCCGGGTCCAGCCAAGGAGCAGCCAGGCAAGACAGAGCTGGAGTGAGGAAGCAAGCAAGTGGGCACAGCATAGCCTTTCTTGGGAAGCTGTTGTGCTCAGAGGCAACCCCTGCAGCTTTGGGGCTGCTGCTCTAACAGAGAAGAGCAACGGCTGCAAATGGGGCTGAGGCCAGGGGCACAGCACAGATGTGTCCCCGGCAGCCCCTTGCTTGCTGTACTGCACTGCCATCAGGAAAGGCAGAAGCTGTGTGCCTGCAGGAATTGCTTCGGGCTGGTCATGTTTGTTCTGCAGTCAGATTCTGCACAAAGCCTCTGTCTGGCATTCAGGGAAGATCTACCCTGACATGCAGCAATGATAGCTTGCTGGGAATGTTTTTTACTGCTACAAGACTGAATCATATGCAGAGCCTAGTCATTTCAACACCCACCTGGTTCAGTTTAACACAAGACCTCTTTCTATAAATTTTACAAGTCTTCCATATGGCATATACAGAAGATTAATTTTGGATCCCTACTGCATGTTTACATCTAGATTCTGGGCACTTTAATATGCAGTTAAAGATGGGAAAAATCTCAGGAAAAAAGCCCTGTGTTTCCTGCCAGCTTGTCTAACTAGTTCTTATCAGCCTGTCTCCTGGGCTGTGAGAGAGCTGTGGGCTTTAGGCTTTTCATCTCTGCATGCCATGACAGCCCACAGGCTAAGGACACAGAAATGGCAGCTATAATGCCAATGTTTAGCCAAATGAGATGAATGCATCAGACACCTGATCTCACCTGAGGGAGGGGATGCTATCCAGAGGGACCTGGACAAGCTTGAGAAACAGGCTTGTGTGAACCTCATGAGGTACAAGGTGCTGCACCTGGATCAGGGCAACCCCCATTATCAATACAGACTGAGAGATGAACAGATCGAGAGCAGCCCTGCCAAGAAGGACTTGGTGGCGCTCATGGATGGACAGAGGGCTGGATGAAAAGCTGGACATGAGCTGACAAGTGACAATGTGCACTTGTTGCAGCTCAGAAGGACAACCCCACTGTTGCCTGCATTAAAAGTAGCACGGCCAGCAGGTAAAGGGAGGTGTGTCTGCCCCTCTGTTCTCATGAGACCAGCTGGAGTTCTGTGCTCAGCTCTGGGGCTCTCAGCACAGGAAAGAAGAACCATTTCGAGAGGAGGGCCACAAAAATGATCAGAGAGATGGAGCACCTCTTGTCTAAGGACAGGCTAAGAGAGCTGGATTGTTCAGCCTGGATAAGGGAAGGCTCCAGGGACACCTCACTCTGGCCTTTCAATGCTTAAAGGGGGACCCTTGTAAGAAAGATGGAGACAGATATTTTAGCAGGGCCTGTTGTGACAGGACAAGTGGTAATGGTTTTAAACTAAAATAGAGTAGTTTTTGACTAGATATAAGAAAGAAATTTTTTATGATGAGAGGGACACAACACTGGAACAGTCTCTCCAGAGAGGTTGTAGATGCCCCATCCCTGGAAACATTCAAGGTCAGATTGGATGTGGTGCTGGTTGAAGACATCCCTGATCATTGTATGGGAAATTGGACTATATAACCTCTAAAGATCCCTTCCAACATTAATTATTCTATGCTTCTATGAATGTATGAAACCAAAGACTTGCCTGACCATTCAGATACACCTGACTGGCAGATAGATCTTGATAGTAAAGTTCTCCAGCTCTCTACTTCTTCCTTATATGAGGACTGCAGACATTGTAATAGTATGGGACATTTAAGAAACTCCACTAATGCCTGATGAATTATATAAGAAAAGAAGAGTGGTGGGAAACATATTGATGTGCAAAAACCCCAAAATCCTGAGTTAAAGTTGTGACTGGGTAGTGAGTTTGAAATGACAAACACTAGTTGCCTTGGTACTGATAGGGTGTATTCTGCATAAGATAATTTGATTTTGGCTCTTTGGGGGCTAAGTAGTTCCTGAGCCACTTGAAAGGTCTATCATGGAGTTCTGTAGTGGTTTTATATTTGTAGGAGCCCTTGGCTCCTGATGCTTACTCTGATGTTGCTCAGGTGAAACTCCCCATGATTTCAGTCAGAAGAGAACTGAAACTTGCATCACCAGATGTGGAACACTCCTGGAGATAGGAGTGAGGGGTACAGGCTACAAGTGATGCTCTGAAGGACTTGTTTGGGATTTTAGAATATGCACCTCTAGAGAATTTTAATTGCTTGCCCTGAGGAAGGGAGAAGACCTACAGTGAAGTGTTGCCTTTGTTCTCCAGAAATTTATTCTCTTTCTCTTTGCTAGTGAGAATAAGACAAACTCTTTTTGTTTGTTTGTTTGTTTTGTTTGTAGGAAAGCTTCCTCCCATCTGCTTTCTTCCATGGTTATTGAGCTGTGGTTTTAACGTGAGACAATCACTGAAATTACATTCAAATTGAGATATTCCTTGCTTATTTCAAAGGAAAGTTAATCATAAAGAGGGAACAATCCAATAAAGAATATCTTTAATGATTGATCTCTACTTGTAAGGAGATATTCCGCATTTCTCCCTTAAGAAAAAAACCAAGCCTTTGTATACTCTCGACTGAGCTCAAGGCCTCTTTTGAAAAGATTAACATACACTGTACTGGGAACAGCCAACATGAAAGACTGTAAAGAAAACTGTAGTGATGTGTAGCTGGGATTACTGGAGGTTGTTTGTGGTTGATTATAATGAAGATAGGAACAAAAATTAAGAAAATGTCCAGTATGTGATACCTAAAATAAAATTAAAATCAAAAGTTTTCCTGCTTGGTCTGACCTTGCTGGGGGGTTTAGCTGACTCTCACCATTATTGGTTCTGCTTGGAAGCTGAGGAAGTCTTTTTATGCCCATGAGATGTAGGCCCAGCAATAGAGAGTTACAAAGAGATGTGTGTCTCTCCACCATGGAAGAACAATGTGTAAGAAACCTTCTATGGCCACAGTGAATCAGCAGCCTCTCCGTGCTGCCCGGCTTTGGAAGCTAAGACATCATGGGATATATAGTTCTGAAAATGATGAATGGCTTTACCCTAGGCCCAAAAGCCCTTCACTGGGCACTAGAGATGGATGGGCCATCTCCTGGCAGGGATCCCAGCACCCAGGTTGCCTGGCAAATGAGTCACTGGTTGCTCCATGTATGAGACTGCGTGTATGTATGCAGAGAGCAGCATTTTCCATCCCCATGAAGGAAAAGTGAAGGGGACTTTGCAAGGACTATGCTCCAGAATTTTGTTTATGCTTTTCCTAAAGGCATTAGAGGGGACAAACCTGTCCCCACCTTGTTCAGATTGAACAAACTCCATCTGACACAGCAGCTGGACAAAATCTGAATTTACTTCCTAGCTAATAAGAACAGAAATATTATCACAGCTGAGCCCCATGTCCCACTCACATGTGATGGTGTGTCACAATGTTGTGTCCCCAAAAGCTGGGCAGAGATAATTGTTTTCTGTCTTTGACCATTTTTAGGAGTTTTGTTCTCATCCTTTCAGCTTCAATGACTTGCCTCTTGCCTGTAGTCTGGATAATCAATGCTGCAGTGTTTATAATAAACACTGAGTGATTTTTCATGAAGTAAAACACAGAGTGGCCTTGCTCAGTAGGCAACATGAATGTATTTGATTTGTATTTTATTCTTAACCATGTGGATACTGACCCCATTTCCTCCCTGCAACTATCAGGCTTTCAATATAAATGATAGAGCAGAAGCATGCTCTGGCTTGCTTCATATTAGGCTAGATTCACAGTTGCTGATGTTCCATAAATCACATCTGAACAACTGAGTTTTGGTAGAGGTCTGTGAATCTTATATTGGTTCTGCAAACACATATATAGAGAAAGAAGTTGAGAGGAGTATGTGTACAGTTCTGTGGGTAGGGAGTTTCATAGGAAGCATTTCTTAGCCTATGCAGAATTTTTCCCTGCTGGCTGTCTTCAGGTCTAGCAGTAACATCATGTTACAAGCAAATGTCAAAGATGTTTTATCATGTTATTTCATTTTGGTTTTGCCATTAATATGCACCTACATCACTTCCTCTTCTTTGTCCTTACATTCCAGTTATTAAAACACTTTAATATTCCCTATGGATCTTCTTTAGTCAGCCTATACATATTTAATACAAGCAACTCCTCTGAGGGAAGCAGTCCTTTTATCAGCACCCTTACCGAAACAAGCTTACATCTTCCTCGTATGCAAAGTGGAGGCATACACTTGGAAACCGAATTACTTTAGAGAAAAAACATCAAGTGAACACTGTGAACTCCTCAATTCCTAATTTCTAGAAATGATGCTGACATTCTAAAGAAGCCATTATGCATCAGTATGTCAGGACTGAGGTGTCACATGGCAAAAGAATATGTGCAATAAGAAGAACAAATTGTTACCCTGAAACAAATGATATTTAGCATCTAAAAAAAAATAGCTGGCCTACAAGATGGAGTTTGGGGCAGTGCTGAATTGAAAACATAATCTTGCCTTTGGTTCTGCAGCAATCTCTGTTGGAGGCAGCTTCTCTGGCCAGTGATGGGTTAAGGTCCTCCCTTCAAAAAATATTTGAGGAAAGAGTGGATGAAAGCATTTCAACCAAGACTCTTTGGTCTTAAGAATTATTTTAAGCATCTTAATTGTGTCTAACTTCCACCTTCCAATGTTAATTTCCATCAGGGTCATGCCTTTCAGATTTTCCACTCCTCCTTTTCAGTGCCTACAGAATGAACTATTCTTCTCATGGATGGCACATTTTCAAGAAAATTTCTATTTTTCTGCTCTTTGCTCATGCACTGAGTTGCAAAATATTCTTGTCCTTCATCACTGCATAGCATTATGTGAAAAATAAACTAATGTAGCTTTTCCTCCTTTAGGTTATGGATACTGCTATTCATTCAGATTGGACCTAATGCAGAACTCTCTCTCCTGGAGAAAAATCACCTCCTCTGCCTTTAGGTGGATCTTTCTTCCTGGCACAGAAAAGGATTCAAGGATGGGTGCACAGCTGACTTTTCTCTGTCACAGCGATGACTGGCTCTCCAATGATAGCATCTCCCCATTCTTATTGTTCTATGAAAATGAGGTATTTTTAGCTCACTTTGCAGACACCAATTGGCAGTGACATTCTGCCCTTTTAGAAAAGTAAATGCAGTCACTGAAAATATAAGTTCCAGTCCTGCAAACAGATATGTGTGGATAGTCTGTGCCTCTTTGCTGATCCATATTGATCAGGGATAAGGGTCTGTCTCTGTAGATAGCTTTGAAGGTTCAAGGTCTCTGTTGTGGTAACATGAACAGTTTGCTGAGAGCCTGTACATAAAAGGAAACTGGGAGATGAAGTGGAAAATCTTGTCTCTGACCTCCCCCCCTGACAGCATGGGAGGAAAGAATGTCAACTTGGGCATTTTTCGGCTTTAACTATGAATAGCTTCAGTGCAGTTAATGACACTTAACTAGTGTTTCTGTAGACAGCTAATCTGTTCTTCTGATCCTCCCAAGGCTCCTTGCCCCCTTTCCCCTTTTTATTAAAATATGAACCCAGTCGAGGCAGAATTTTAATCTTTTGTGACCTGCAGTTTTCATAAGGAGCTGGTAGGACAGGAGCAATCATGAAGTTTCTGTATCTGATGGCATTGTTCTGAAGCATTTGTTGTGCTTCCCACTTGTGGTTCAGCTGATAAGCACAGTTCGAGGAATAAAAAAAGCATTGTTGATTGTCAACGGGCGTAACAAAACCAGATTGTGTTCTGATGGTATTTTAACAGAGATATTCTTTAAAAAATGTGCAAAAAGATTACTGTGCTGTTTTGGATAGACATTTTCTAAATGCACAAAATGTAATGGGAACAACAAAAGACATTAAAATCTTTAAGGTGAAAGAGATCAGACAGATTTTTTTTCTGGCAAATCCATTAAGTTGTCTCAGGGATGGATTATGTGCTGTAATTATGGTTATAAATGTACCTGATTAAAAATTTACATAATTAGTGTATTAGTAAGTAGCTTTGAAAAGAACTGCTACATGTATTTGTGTATATATATATACATGTGTGTATATATATATGACTCTATATATATATATATATACTCAACAATATCGTGCACACATATATATGCAAATTATAGATATAGTTAAAGAAAAGCACCTAGTGACCAAGACCTTCCTCCTCTCATAATTCAAAGATGAGTAGCTGAAAAATGAGAACCTGGAAATCTTTAGGAGAAGATTTCAAAGTGGTTTATGATACAGTACAGTGGTAGGCCACCAACATCTAAGAGCTGCAGCAGCTCTGCCTATGAGTACATTTGTATGGTGGTAGGATAGAGGGGACACTACTGGAAGTTTTTGCTACATGTTGTTCTTTATGCCAAGAGTCCCTCAGTGAGGTGCAACACGTCATGTGGGCTCTGACACTTGGAGTCAACTGCTGAAATGCTACTGAGAGAGGAAGTTTGAGATCAGATGAGCAATCACAATACAAAGATTTTCCAACTTCCTCAAACTCAAGTTCTAAATTTAGTCTCTCCTCTCCTCTCCTTTCTTCTCCCTTTTTCTAAACAATGCTGGAGAATAGTGTTAGGAAAAAAGAAATATTTATTGACTTTGTAATGGGATTAAGGAAAATTGGAAGAGAGTATCATTAACCCAAGGGATAAATGTTATATATGCAATCACTGCTATCCAAACCGTTGTTCATCTGGAAAACCAATTTAAGTTAAGCCTTTTTTAATTGCTTCTCTGTGTACATTTACTCAAATCAAGGAAGGGGCAGAAATATTTATTTTCTCTTTGTCAGAATTTTGTTGTGAGCGTCTACCTTTTTTTTTTCCTTTTCTCTTTTGGATACTTCTTATAAATATGGATTTGAACAGAAATGTCTGCTTCAGAGTCAGAATATCTCTGTTCACTGAAGGAAGGAGGATCTCATACTGCAGCAACGGGGATTGGGGTGCAGCAGAAGGTGTCTAGATGAGATTGAGTATTTCTCAATACCACATCACAAAAACTCCTTTATATCAAAATGAAACATTGCATATTAAACTGTTGGAGAGTGTTCAGGGGAGGGCCATAAGGATGGTGGGGGGTCTGAAGAGGAAGCCTAATGGGGAGCAGCTGAGGTCACTTGGTCAGTTCAGTCTGAAGAAGAGGAGACTGAGAAGAGACCCCATTGCAGTTACAACTCTGTCATGAGAGGAAGTGGATGGGCAAGTGCTGATCACTCAGGCACATGGTGTGACCCTCAGGGTGCTCTGTGTGGGGCCAGGATTTGGACTTGATGGTCCTAATACGTTCCTTCCAACTCAGCATATTCTCTGATTCTATGGTTCTCACTTTTTCTTGGCTCTGGAAAATAAGAATTTCCTTGGAAAATTTGCTACTTCTTTTTCTGATTTTCTGGTCACCAAAAGTGTGCCATTTTACTTCAGGATGGTAAATAGATGCAGCAAAGGGGCTGCATTTCAATTGTAGCTATCAGTCAGGCTGGTTAAGGGTTGCCTGTTTTTTCAAAGAGGGAAGGACTTTGAGATGAACTGGGCAATGTAAGAATAGAGGATTAGTTTAACATTTGGGACACTGCTGACTGTATTTTAATATTGACCTTGAGCGCTACCTCGTCAGTAATGTATATATTAAGCCTTTGAGCACCAACATTATTTTATTGATGAAGTAACCTTTTGCTTGTGGTAATACTGGGAAACCACTCATGTATTTCAATGGAATTTTTCTCTGAGAGAAAAGAAACAGTAAAAAACTCAATTTTACCATTTTCTTTCAGGTGCAAAACAGCCCACAAACCTCTGCATAAAACATTTTTCCTTTGTCAGCATATCAGAAGGTAAATTCTCAGTGCTAAATCTTGGCACAGTGTGTATATGGAACTTCATGGCATACCTGTCAGATGTTCTGATTCATTTTTAGGACTCTGAAATATCACAGCTATAAAAGATTTAAAAGTTCAGCACAGATTCAGCTGCTCAATTCAAAGAACTGTGCTCATTAACTGTTTACCTGCCCTTTGCATACCCTCCAGGCTGAATATGGGAATTGGCATCTTAACAATGAGCAATGCACCAGCATTGTGCTAATGAGCTGCTTGGCATATTCACCTCCATGCCACTCTGCAGAAGTTCATTCTCTTTCATGGCACTGTGTGGGGAGAAGGCAGCAGCGCCCAGGCAGGCAGCCCAGGCAGATGAAAGCCACAGAGTCAATTGAACATGACATCAGCCCCCTTCTCTTCCCTCACATCCACAAGCAAATGTATATCTATCAGTGCACAGTGCTGTGTCTGGTGGTTGCTGCAGATTGCCTTACCAATCCTTTTAATTCTCTTCTCATTTCATGCCACTTCCTATCGGCCGGAGGAGCATGGACACAGACAGGTGGTCCTTGCCTTGGAAGGTCTTACATGTGCTGACAGCAAAGCTGCAGAACAAGACTTTCCTGATTTCACAGAACAGATTTCAAGGCTGCTGCATACAGGGTTGTCAGGTATACATTTGATCCCCTTATTTACCGACAGACCCTCTCTGAAGTCTTTATAAGAAGTGAAACCAAACAGTACTTAATATTGCTTTAAAAATATGTAGATTTGCTACTGCCCCAGCCCTTTTCTCTTCAAGAACTAGGTCTATTTACTGGAAATTTTTGGCAGTAACAGGATGGTGAGTACCTACATGTTTCAGTGCTGCATTCTCTTTGCTGGGAGATGCTGTGGAATGTAAACTTCTCTAATGACCTCTCCTTCAAGTCCTTTTCAGTCTTGTCAAGTTTCCTTATTAATAGAAGAGAAGCAATCTTCTTTCAATGGCAGAAACTCTCTAGGCAACTGCTGAATTTATAAGAATACAGATGGTGCCTGCCATTTCTTTTTTTCAGCACCACACTGCATTCCTCATCTGACATGTGGAACTTGTTTCGTACCATAATGCAGCAGCTGGAGACACTTTTCTTAGAGGTAAAGGCAGTTTTGCTTGCATTTTTCTTGGCAGCACTGAATTTTGCCCACCTGCAGGCAACATTAATATTATATTTCCTTCTGAGATAGCAGAGATCATGATGGTGATCTGATTTGAAATATTTTGGCACTATGCCTCCTCCTCTCTGCTACCATAAACTGATGGAGCTAAGCATTCCTCTCCTTCTAAACAGAAAGAAAAAACCAAAAAAAAACCCAAACCAAAACAAAAACAAAACACCCAGGCAGGCATCTAGATAAGTCTGTATGTGGCATTTAAAGAGTTTAAATGGAAATGTTACACTTTGGGATCTATCTCTGGCAGATAACAGTGCTAGATTTGAATTCTACCAAATTAAACAAAACCCAAGACTGTTTCATTAGAAGAACTAAATGGAGATGAATGCTATAGAGCTGGATGCTTTGCAGTGCAGGCTGATCTTTCCTGACAGACTCTGATGTGCCGCTGACTGCACTGGAGCAGTCCAAAAATGGACAGAAAGAGGAGGATCTCCTGACTGAAGTGCAAACATGCATTTATCATAGGGAGGATGGCTATTTCTTAGCCTCCTGACAGCAAAATCCATACATTTGGTTGATTGCATGCTGTTGGTTAACTGGTTTCTGGGATATTTCCCTACTGTGTTTGTCAACAGCTGTTATTGCAGCAATTTGGGTTTCAGACTCCAGGCTTTTTACACTCCTCTCTTTCTTAATGGCTCTCAAAGAAGCCTGCTGGTCCAGTGTATAGCACAGCTAAAGAAAATGGAAAGACCTAGAATAAAATTACATGGAAATAGTACCATATCTGATGCTTTAGATAATACTTTTAGCAACTCACCTATTCCTGACTCTGTTGGAGTGCTTACCTACTCAGTTTGTCAGGCTTTAGGTCTGTGCTACTTAGTAAAGATTTGCAGTTATTATTTGGTCTCACCACCAGTTCTCACTGGCAAAGACACGAAAGAGTTACAAATGTTCAAGAAGTCTTTTCAAAGTAAGGTAATAACTCCTCATATTTGACATGTTGTTAAAGGTTTCTTCAGGGTTTTAATCCAGAGTATATGAGAGCAAATATGCATCCAGATAAAGGCAGATATCAGGGTGCAAGCAGTTTACCTTAGTTTTTGAGTGCAGATATGTCAAGATATCAACAGGCCAACAACTGTCCTGTGTGCAGGCAGAAGCTCTCATTTGCTACATGCATTAAGCATTAGCACATTGCAAAAATATGGTTCCAATTGTAAATATCAGCAGACTTCTCTTTTCAAATGTGCAGTGTATTCTCCAGCTGCAGCTCAGTCAGATATTTTCTTCACTTCTTCACTGTACAGGCATTTTTTGTGCAAGTCACTGGGATTTTGAAGTGAATTACAAGATCAGCTGTTCTGACAGGCCAAAAAGAATATTTTTAGTTCCACAGTTAGTAAACCAAATCATCAGGACATGACTTTTTGTGTGTTCTCTGTGAAAACCAACTGTTCCCTAGTGTTGGAGGTGAAAGGGTACATTTTTCCTTTGGCACATGGAATGACTGAATTTCAGCCACTTCACTGTTCTAGCAGAGCTTGTTCTCATAGGAAAACTTGGTGACTAATTAGAAATATCTGTAAAGGCAGCTAGAACTGCCTCTTCTTCGTCTCTTACCTAAAAGTGTTTTTAAAAAGTAGCTGAGTAATTTGATAATGAGCTGTTGAGGTTTATTAGTATAAAGCACTGAGTAGAAATGTTGCGGCTTTGTGGGCTGTTTGAGGCTTGCATCTTTTCACTGCATCAACAAGGTCCCTGCTGAAGCACAGGCACCCAGAGGTGGGGCAGGCAGCTGCAGAGGTCTGGGATAACAAATTTTTCTTCCCACTTTCACAGAATCATAGAAACCTAGAATGGTTTGGATTGGAAGAAACAAAGTTCATCTCGTTCCAACCCCGTCAAAGGCAGGGACACCTTCCACCTGACCAAATTGCTCAAAGCCCCATCCAACTTGGACTTTAAACACTTCCAGGGATAAAGCATCCACAACTTCTCTAGGAAACCTGTTCCAGTGCCTTACCATCCTCACAGTAAAGAATTTCTTCCTAATACCTAATTTAAACCTGCCTTCTTCCAGTTTGAAGCTATTCCCCCTTGTCCTATCTCTACATGCTCTTGTAAAAGTCCTTCTCCAGCTCCTGTTTAGGCTCCCTTTAGGTACTGGAATGTGCTTTAAGGTTTCCTCATAGTCTTCTCTTCTCCAGGCTGAACCACCCCAAATCTCTCAGCCTGTACATTCATCTTCTTTACAAGAAAAAAAAAAAGAACAAAACAACCAGAGACAGAGATATGAAGGGAATAAAGGAATATTAAAATAAAATAAGTCATAGAACAAAAGCAATACAACTGGATAATCCCATTTTCCCTAGACATCTCCAGGGAAATAGCAAAATGGCAAATAATGTGTAAGAACATCAAGCCCTTCTAATAAGGGTTTCTGCCTTCTTGCAAGGATAAACTGTATTGGCATGTCTAAACTTGGAAAAGGAGTTAATGAAGGAAACTACAAAACTGTGCTAAGGACAGAAAAAAAGCAAACATGGAAAAAATTATTTATGGTTTCTCACATTTTCACTAGCTGCCTTTCTAATGCTTGCATAATTTGAGCCTGTCTGGGGAAGTTTTGCCTTTGTACCACAGGATGTTGTGGATGTTAAAAGTATAAGTGTCTGCAAAAGGCAATTCATGGAATTAATGGGAAATAAAAAGATCCTTAAAGGCTGTTAAACACAGAAGAAAATACAATAACTGGCTTAGGATACTAAGATTGCTGACAGCTGACAGGATACCTTAGGGAGGGTATCTGGGTGTGCTTGTGCTTTTTCAATATTCTTTCCTTTATTCATTAATATCAAGTTTTGATCTGAATACACTTTTTGTCCTTCAGCTTCAGTATTACTAAAAGCAAATTCTGTGGTTAGAGGAAGGGACTAAAAGGTTCTAGACGACACCTGTCAGTTACTGTGTTGAAGTCTTTTCCTGCTTCGCTTACATCCACAGAATAGTGATTTCAGAGGAATTGGTGTCAATTCACTGAAGTTCCAGTAGCAACAAGCAAAGCAGGAGGAATTACCTAAATCTGAGGTCTTAATCCTCCTTAGTAAAGGGTCCTTCTCCTATGTGTGAAAAAACTGAAAAAGTTTAATAGTGGAGCAAAAGCAATCATTTAATACTTAAGGCAAAGTCTAATTTAACAGCATTCACCAATTTGTTTGGGTTTTTTTTTAACCTCTTATGCTTCCTAGAACTTATCTGTGCCTTTCAAAAAGCAAATGTGTTTGGGCAAAAAACACCTACCACCTTATTATTTCTGTCCAAACAGTTTTAAGATTGCTTTTCCAGAACAATTCTATTCACATCAGTTGCCTTTCAACTCCCTCAGTATATTAAAATGTAATACTGATGGCTGGATGAAATAAAGTCTTGATTTTATAGCTGAATATTTGATATTGGGGATTTCTTATTGTTGCACTACCTTAAGTTTTCAGACTACTAGATTCATCTGGATAGAATATTTCTTATTTTTAATATTCAAATAAATTCAAAATATCTCCATGTAGTCTTCTCATTAATGTTTAAAAGATAATTTTCTTAACAATTAATATGAGCTTTTTTGATGTTGCAGATATGGGAGACAGATGTAAAACAGAGCTGTAGGATTACTCCCCTTGGTCCTGTTTCTTGACTTTGTCAGCAGAAAACTTGGTACAGCTATAAAATCTTTCTGGTTCCTGGTCTAGCTTTAGGGACTTTTCCAGATGTTGACTCTGCTCTCTTGGTGTGTCTCTGCTTCAGCTCCAGCCCACTCCACTGGCCCACACAGGAGCCACAGGACAGGTTATTATCATCTGTGTGCTCTGTCTCTGCAAGCAGCAGAGGAGGATGACACAACACTTTCACTACCATTACATGTGTATGACACCCTGAAGGGGAGGGGCAGGCTTTCATAGGAACTTTTCAAAGGAACTATTGAAAAGCTAAGCCAGTTTCTCTGCTTAAAGAGCCCTGGCTCAAGAGTCTTCCCTTGGCGAGAGGACGCAAGTCAGCCAGGTGCACAGGTTTTGGGTGGTGGGGAAGGGCAGGTTGCTGCAGGCAGGGAGAGACTGTGGTGTGCATGGCTTCAGTCGGGTGCCAGGCATGGGTGCTGTGACTCATGCAGGCACTGCACCAACACCATCGATGCTATCGATCCCCTTGTCTCCCAGCTGTTCCTTAGCTGTACTGCAGTGTAAATCCTTGTGGCAGGGCTTCAAGCAAGGCTATTTTTTATGCAGAGGCAGTAACAGAACTCCGTGTAACATCCTACTGATTTTTTGTGGGGTGTTTTGCTCGTTTTTTGGTAGTTTGTTTTTGGTTGTCTGGTTGGTTTTTTGGGTGGGTTTGGGCCTTTTTTTGTTGTTTGGTTTGGTTTTGGTTACAGTCTTCAAAGCACTCATAAATGCATATCTGCTGTTGTTATGTTGCACAGGTACTCTGGTCAGGTGCCCAGAGAGCTGATGAAGAAACCACAGTGTTACCATGTAGGACGTTGCTAAATTGCTTTCCCCATTAACTAGTGACATTTGAGTTAAACTAATGAGAAGCATGTCTGCTGCAGTGCAGCATACATTTATTCTTGGAGACTGCTTTCTTCAGCTTATTTACTGTTTTACCAACACTCTAAGTCACCATTACAGCTGATTAATGATGCCTTTCATTAAAGGGAAACTATTAATGACAGTCTTATTTGATCTACTTTGAAACTTTTCTATTCTGATCATCGTCTTCTGTCCCTCCTTTCTCCTCCTTCTCATCTTTTCTCAGAAATGGTAAGTGAGGCAAGAGATAATGCCTTCACAGCCTTTGATCAACTGCTGTACATATGGCACATGATGAAAATCAGACAAAAAAGCAAAGCGATAGTCTCGATAAAACAGGTACTTCTACATTAATAATTTGCCATCATCTAAATTGCCATAAAAGCCTCAGCTAGACTGATATAATCCTAATGCCTTTTGCACAATAGGCAGGTTTAAAGTACAAAGCTACATCTCTTCTCTGATATAATCTGTATTTTAATGGAACTTGCTGTATAAGGGATGGCCTCAGGATTTCTACAGCTGGGGTATTCAGCTGCTTGCTTTAGGCTTATCTGACCTTGCCTGTTTTATAAGTAGCTCTCTGAAAGGAGTTTTCAGTAATATTACAAGTGTAAAACACTCAGTTCTGAGTTTTTCTTTCAAACAAAAACCCATGCCCTTGTGTTCTGAGGATTCTATCCAGGATTCTGGTTGGACCCGTGGATGGGAAGTAGTGGCTGTGCCCCCATCAGGGTATGTCTTTTTGAAACCAATTTACACCATTTGATTTTCTATACAGATGTCTCATTTTGTACAATGAAAATAAAAGGTGTATTTTGTGTATATTTCCCATTTGTAGAAGTACCTGCAGTCCTTGGGGTTTCTCAAAGCAAATTTAATAGCAGGAATTCCTGGAAAAGAAAAGTCAAGATACTTTCTGGGATTTTAGCATTACCCTCTCTCTGATATGTCAATATGCAGAGGACATGACTTATCAAAACCTCTATCCAGTGAATGTTAACCAGTCACAGAAGAGATTTGTCTGATTGGGAAGGAGGAGCAGAGACCATACAACAGAATAAAAAGCACATTTTCAAAAGAATGTGTAGATCAATTATGTCTTATTCATTTATCTTTTTCATAAAGAACATATGATCCAGCTTGTAAATTCCCTCAAAATATTCAGCCTACTGCAAAGACAGCATGCTAACACTGTTCTAGAGAGACAAGGTAATGAGGAATACCTCTCTTTTCTCCTAGGTATTGAGTTACAAATATTTTTGCACCACGATTCATCAGCTATGTTTGACTTGCAATTTATCTACTCAATTTGCTACTATTCAGCTTTATTCCTTCTGCCATGCTGTCTCCTAATATTCTTGAGCAATATCTTATTCCTTCTAGGTTTGATTTCCTTTCACCCCAAATCAAGGAAAATAAAGGTTTAGCAACATGTCAAGGGGGTATCTGGAATGAGGAAAAAATGAGAAAGGTAAAATAGCCAAGGTTTCCATAGATGTGAGACCTTGACTGAACAATTTTATTCCATGGCAGGAGACAGCCTGCTAGGCCAAATATTTTTAAATGCCTTTTTGCAGTGGTGCCACACAGATAGAGACACAATCTCTTGTGGAACCATTATCTGATTTATTTCTCTGTACCAACTACTGTTATACTTAAACCCTAGGCAACTGTCCCTATATCTTATTTTCCCAATCCTTTAAGCATCTCGTATATCTTTTTCCAATATTGAGGATGTGGCTGTGCACTCATGACCCAGAACTGCTCAGCAAAATGTTTTCTGGAAGCTATTCAGTAAAACATAGGTATGGTGCATTTTCTGTTAGAAAAAGGAAAGCTTTTTACCCCTGGAATTGAAGCTACAATTGAAGCTATTGTACCTGTGAGAAGCTTCTTGAATATGACAGAGCATGGTATATGAGGAATAAAAGTACAGTGAATGGCTTCTCAAGGACAGAAGCTGTTTGCAGCCTTTCTCACCCATAAACACTATTTCTATTACCCACGAGAACAAACTGGGTGATTACTAAATGTGGAACATGAGAAATCAAATCAAGATGGTGGTATGGAGCTCAGTGGACTATGGTATTAAAATGTGCTTTACTTAAACAGCTCTGAATTTTTACTACCTTTATTCAGAGAAAGAAACAACATGATATAAAGAGGTTTCTTGTGATGTTCAAAATGTATTTTTAAGCTTAGTTCTTTGTAAATGTTCTCAATTCCATAACTGCTGGGTGCTCTGTTTATATGATTTCCCTGATCATTGCAATGCCTTAAAGCATTACAGCCTCTTACGAGACATGGACTTTGTAAAGTGTGTTATAATCACCGTAAAGGCAAGATAAAGTTCTGTGATAATACAGTGCTTTGGTTCGGTATGTGAGCACAAGATCAATAAGCAGTACATTGATGAACATTCAGTCTGCTCTGAGGTGAAAGGAGTAAGACACACATTTAAAACAAATGCTGGAGCCAAGAAATTTTCAACAAATAATTTCTGTCCCAGTAATGGTTTACCTCAGTTGCCCTTTACGTTCTGTGAGAACACACAGCACTGCAAATATCAGCATTTGCCTTTGCTTAACAGTGGGATTGAACACAGATTTAAAACAAAAAAGACAAAACAAATCAGAGACACCTCATTCACAATCACTTCAAATCACAGAGGACCTTGTAGTGCTTGAGATGATATATTGCCCCCCACACTGCCATTTCCCTGGTTTATCCAGTCTTCAAAATTGCTTATTTTCATTGCAGAAAGCCCATTATACATTACATACAATTATGCTCAGCTCTTTTCTCATAGATTTATCCTTTCAATTTTTGACTCTAAGTTGTGGCTTTGAACACCGCCTTATCTGCTCAGTGCCTGATTATTTAGGGAATTACACAGCACTTGCTAAAACAGCAAGTGGTGGTGACGACTTGAATTTAACCTTAACACAACCTTGTTAATGCTGGGGCCAACGCCTTAATCTAAATATCTGCTTAAATGCTCTGATTGTGGCTTATTTAGCTGCAGAGAACCTTGTCAAACACAAGAGTTGCTGGCTGTAGATCAATAGCTGCATGAGCCCTGTCTACTCTCCTGGTCTTTTCTGCGTGATTAGTTTTGCACCAAAGGTCTGCTGGCAGCCTGTCAGTGGCATGAGTTTGGCCAGCAAAGGTCCCACACATCTCTTTGAATTGCCTGGCATTTGGGTGGGAAAATTTTTTACTGTCTTTGGAAATTCTTACAAGTATCTCATATTAGCTATAAGTGGTAAATTTAACATCAAATATAATAAAAAGTTGATGAATCAGTTCTGGTTGTGAACTGGAGATACATGCCTAAATAAAAAAGGTTTATTCAGGCTTTCAGATGAAATAATAAGGTCTGAAGCTAAATAGTTTTTTGTTTTGAACTTGTTATCCTCTTCTTTTTTCTTAGTGTATCAAAATGGAATAAATAGCATTTCATCATTTTTGTCTGTGGGAATAATCTGTGCCTTTCTCTCCCACTTCTTTCTCTATCTTCCCTCACTCTCTTCTTTTTTTGGAAATTGTTATGCTCCAGGTATACTTGTGGGCACTGTTATAAAGTCCAATACATTTCAAAATATTATACTCCTGGCAAATTTAAAACTAGACAGTTCCAAAAGTTAGGCAGAAAAAAATGAAATAGATTTCAATCTAAAACATAATATATTTCACTTCTGCTTTTAAAAAAAATCACAAAAGAATAAAGAAAAAGGGGAAAGGGTATGAAAGGGGAATTATTTCTGCTATTATTTCAGAATTTAATATTACTATTTGTTTGTATTATAATAAAAAAAACAGATGGGACATTTTGATTAAAAATTCATTTTAATTTTAGATGCCTTCCCTCAAAATCATGAGAAATGTTTCTGCATCTAGCTTCAGAATTTAAATACCTGTACACATGATGGGTACTGCAGGAAGTGATTCATGCTACTTGTTTAAGGATGCAGTGAGTGTGCCTTGAGATGTGCCTATATATCTCCTGCCAGTGGAAGGAGAGAAGTCTAGAAAACTAGTTTAGGCAAGACAGTTCAGAGGGCTGAAGTCAGAGGTGGTGCTTTCCAGGCTTCTTTCCTTTCGAAATTTGCAGTGGGCAGTCCCATGCATTTGTAGGTGTCCAGATCACTCTGGTGATCTGCCCTGTAGTCACTAGACCTCAAATCCTTGAGGCATGAAGAATTTATTTGTGTGTGTGTGTGTGTGTGTGTGTGTATGTTTAAAGCACTGAGCATAATAGAACTATGACTGTGGGGATAACACAAAACCCTTACACAAACTTCAATAGTTATTGTTTTGTATTTTTTTGCACACAACATTTTGTAAAGATTACAAAGCTGCCAAGCCCATTGAACTGGAACATCCTGGACTGTTACTAAGATCATATTAAATAATTTCTAGGTGTTTGTGTGATGTTTTTATAAATATTAGATAAGACAGAGCACAAAATAGACAGGCATTTTTGAAGCTGAAAATAATAAATATGTGGTATTTCTTTACAATGGTTCACATTTAATATTAAAATCCTGGTGGTGAGCCTGACTTTGGAAGGCTACATTACTAGAGATTGATCTATATCTGTGAAGCACATGATTTAATGAGGGCTGTACCAAACCAGTAGCTCCTGAGCCTGTCTGTTCTTTCTCCCCTAATGGGATATCTACATTCTCGTTTTCTGTGTGACCCTTCAAAAAATAATAATAAAAAAGTTATAGATCATAGTAACACACTCTTCATGATATTTCATGAGTCTGCTAGAATTTCTGGATTGGAGGTTGTAGTTTTTATGCCTTCCAGAAGACTTTTTAGTGATGGATTTGAGTTGGTATCTTTCTCAGAAGTGTCATAAATATATCCATCCAGTTAAAGCAGTGCCAACTGGTGACTCCAGTAAAGAAACAACATTCTGTGAGTGACCAAACATTAAAAAAAGTTTGATCTCTACCGCAGTAACTCCTTGGTTACACTGGAAAGCATTGGTAGCTCTACAACATAATTCACCTTTCCTAGGACTGGAGGATAGTAGAACAGCCCAGGTTGGATGGGACCACAGGAGGTCTGCAGTGCAAACTCTTGCCCAAAGCTGGGCAGCTGTGAGATCAGTCAAATCTTCAGTCTCCAGGGATGGGAATTTCACAGCCTCTCTGGACAGCCTGCTCCACTGTCCGGCTGTCTTAATGGGACAAAAAATTAGTCTTTTTATATTATTCCAGTCATATTTCTCAGCTACCACTTCTGCAGCTTGAACACACTTGGGCTAAAATTTTTGGCAAAACAATTTATTGGAAAATAGTATACAGAAGTACTAGGACACTGTGAATTGTGTAGTCATTTAAATCAAAGCTGTCAAGGAAAACAATTGTGATTGAAAACATTTTGTCTTGGAGTTAGTACCATTGAAAGAGACCAGAGAAACATTTTGAATTTATATATATATACATATATATCTATGAACATATGCTTTTTTTTCTATGACATATCACTTTTAGGCATTACAGGACATGACATTTATACAGACTCACTACTGAGAATGAAAAACAATAATACAAAACTGTAACTGTATAATGAGCAGGTAAAAATATTTGTATTTTGAGAAAAATGTTGTATCTTGCAACTGAAATAAACATTTTTCCTAAATATAATTTTCAAGGTAGGAAGCTTATTGTTAGAGAAGTCTCTCCAAAGCATTAATTTCTACTGAAAACAGAAATATCCAAAATTCTCTTAAAACACATAGAAAAAATTTGACCAGATCTTAACCTAAATTCTACCTGCTGATGCTTTCAAAAGTGTTTATATGGAAGATTGAAGTAACCAATAGAAAGAACCTCAGTTTTCTTGTATAGTACCACGATGTTACTGATCTTGATCTCCATCCTGTCTTGAGACAAAATTTCATTTTATACCTTTCAGTAGTTTTGTCAATCAAGGATATTGAAAATAATCTTCTTAGCATCATTTAGACTCCCTTTATGTTGTATAATAACAGTCGTAAGTCTTACATGACTATTCGATAGGAAGTTTACATATACAACTACATGTATTTTTGCTCTTCAAGAGCAAATATACAATAAGCTGCTCAGCTGTGGTACAATACAGATAAAGCTGAAGGTTTCGGATCAAATCCTCAGCAGGCAAAAAATAAATGACATTTCATTGACTTCAATGGAGGTACTCCTGTATGTGCCAGTGAGCATCAGGAATATGAAAGAAAACATTACAAGAGCCATGAAGAAAACAAAAGCATCAAAATATTCTAATATATTGTGATTGTGTGTGGATCCCCAGAGAGGTGCATTCTAGAAATAGACCAGGAACTGCAATTACAGAGTGAATAAAGAAAGACAATGAAACCATCTCATTTTAGATTCACAGGGTCAGAAAAGAGAAATTGCCTGACATATTCTCCCCCTTTGAAAACCACATATGTTAACAAGGGAGGGAGAGCAGAGCAACTAAAGCAGAAGAATTTGCTGCATCACATTTAAAAGCTTTTAGAAAGGAGTATTTTTTGGTGCTTAGGGAAACAACAATGCCGAGTTAATTCTGCAAATGGAGTTAGCCAGAAATTTGAAGAGCTGAGGTGAAACCTGAAGTGAAGCTGAATATTTACAACTTCACTCCATCCTAATCCTAATGCTGCAGCATGAATACATTTTCATAATCTTTGTGCTTGTGAGTCATCCTGGTGTCCTTTGCAGCACAAATTCACACTGGGCTATGTAATTATTTTTAGAAAATAGGAACTTTGTCATCTTTGCCCTGCAGAGGGATCGGGTGATGCCGTTGGATCCCCATTGCTTTTCTGAACTTGTGACAATGAGGAACAAGTTCATGCCAGTGATTATTCATGAGCTTTGTCATAACCAGGATGTGTATATGTAGATACAGAGCTACTGGGAATGGTTTCAATTAGAGCTCTGTGTGATTGGGAGTAGTGATGCTTGCTTCAAGCTTTACAAGCTGATGAAAATAACCTTCCAAACATGGTATCTCAGTCTGAAAAGCCTGAGGGGTTTCCCATCCTGAAGGAAGGATCTGGCAAAGGGAGAGAAATAGTGCACATGATTGAATACTTTCTTTCCACACATAAAAGTGTGGGCCTGACAAAAAGTACTTGGGATTACTGGACAGCTAAGGGGATGAGATCTCCATGAGATATGGAGACCTTCACCTTTGGGTCACCTGTGACATGAAGTCATTATCATCTGTCAGCTGTTTAGCAGTCTATGTGAAATGAATGCTGTCCTCTGTTCCCTGTGAGAAATGTGCAGCACAGAACTGCAGCTAGCCCAAATGGCATGTATTGGCATATTTGAAAGGACACACAGACCACTAAGATCTCCTATAGTGCTGAGAATGAACTGACTCCCCTCAATCATAGTTGTTTCTCTTGTGCATATTTCCAGCTTTAACTTGAGGTTGATCTTGATTGTGGGATTATTTATGCTGTTTGATATCCTCCACTCCCTCCTGTCAATAACTACTTAGTATAAAACTCATAAAGAAGACTGGGAGTTAGAGCCACCTCCCCTGCAGAAGAAGGGCCATTAGAAAAGCTCTTGTGGCTCAAACCTGGGGTGTACATAACCCAGCACCTTTTTCTGAATCAAAGTCCAGGGAAAAGCATGATAAAGAATATAAATATGGAAATATCCTTCTGTCCATCTATCCTAAGATGCCTATACATGCATCTTCTCCCAGCAATTAGATTTAAAGACTTTCTGAACAAGGTGAAGTTGTTCCTGTGTTTGCCTCCTGATGAATTAGGCTGTTCCTTTCTGGAACACATTTGTATTTTCTCTCTCTGCAGCATGACAGCAAAGAGCTCAGAGTGCTGGGCTCCTTCCTGCATTTTACCTTCTCTTCACAGCTCCATCACTTTTCCATGCCTATCCCAGGGGTCACAGTCTCAGATGGAGAACCAAACATCCCAGCTGAATCACAGCCTGACAGTTAGAGAATTTTCCAAGGACATTTCTAGACATGTCTTGACATTTCCCAGGGAAATGGAAAAAGCAGTTTTTCTGATGGCTGTGGGGGACCTAAATCCCCAGTCTTCCCACTTCCTGAGTGCATAATTTAACCCTTACTTATTAAATGGAAGGGGAGAGGTGGCCATCCTCTGGGCAGTCTAAAGCCCGGAGAGGGAGAGCCAGGGTACCTGGTCTTATTCTGGTTGTTCCACATATGAGGCAGTGGAGGTCTAACAGGGTCAGACCAAGAAAGTGTGTCCACAATGGGAAATGCACCCTTCTTCTCATGACTTGCCTTTGACCTTTCCATATGCACAGTGAACTTAGTGACTACAAAAGATGTGGTTGATTTCCCAATACAGAGGAAAAGAGGAAGAAAAGAAACTGAGGCACAGTGTGCCTGGTTTCCCTATTTGTGCAATGCTGTCCAGCTAGCTTAGGTTAAAGGAATCCAGCAGGAAATGCTAGCTCTTTGTTGTGATACCATTTCTGACAAAACCTCAGGTTATATTTGTGCAGTGACATCAAATTATTTTTTTGCCTATAGATTTGTTATTCATTGCAATTTGTACATTGATTAAATGGGACCTTTGTAATGTTCAATATTTACAGTATGCTTCTGAACAATATATTCAGACTTGTAAAAATGTAAAACGGCCTCTGACCACTATTCCCTTCTTTTTTGCATCGTGTCAAAAATAGTCCCTCACCCCCAAGGAATGCTGGCTGAGGGGGCACACATATATAGACAGGCACAAGATCCCAAAAAGTGCTGCCAGACATAGCTATTCTCTGTGATGAATATTGCCCTGCAATGCTTGCAAGGACTGAAAACTTATACACAATAACTTGCAGCCAGCCCAGAGAGTAAATTAAACCAATTGATTGAATAGCTATAGATAAAAAATAAGAAATCAACGGCACACTCCATAAAGTCACAAGTCCATAAACTCCACTACAGTGAAACTCCCCTGTAATGAAAGGTAAAACTCTGCAGGACTTCTCATACATTTCCTCTTTATTTAGTGCAGTGCTTGGGTTTTACACTGCTTCTGATAAATGAAAGCCATCATATTGTTGCCATGGACTACGCCTTGGTAAGGACTTGCCAAAGGAGTAACCTTATGGGTTACTGCATAAACATGGGTTTGATGTATGGAGCCCCTGACTGCAACACCGTGTTGCTAAAGATGTTTTTAGAATGTCCTACAAATATTTCTGAGACAGATACAACAGTGTATTACACACTGACTCATTATGCTGTGTCTTGAATCAGCGACACTGGGAAATGCAGACACGTCTATCCCGTGATATATTTAAGGGGTAACTTCTAGTGAAAGCAGACATTTAAGCATCTTTGACTGCTGATGTGTAGAGCATTAATGAAACTATTTGTAATGCTTACAGTCAGCAATATTAGTTTCTTATGCAATGAAGAAAAAATAACAAAGTAAATGGACAAAGACAATATTTTGATTGAGTTCTACAATTTCTACAATTTATGGGGGTTTTTTTTAAGTCATCTGGCTGACATCATTAGTATAAGGCACTGTAAATAAAGTCATTGTTGCATCTAGAAATCAAAAGTATCCACCCAGAGAAAGCATTACAGAGAATTCCAGTGGTTTTTGCCTTGAGGTTTTGCTCTGCTGTGTGAACCCCTGAGATTTTCATCTGAAGGATTATTTTGAGAATTGTCTATTTCTAAATTCATCAATTATGTTTGTAGGAGCTGAATATTTTCTGACTTAAATTATACATTTTCTTTAGATAAAGAAAATCATATGTCTCATAAATATTTCATAAGAAAAATAAAAACACGTGAATTTGTTTTACAGACAAGGTGTCAAGGTTTTAGGAAAAAAAAAATTGCCAGGGAGAAGTTGAATTTCAGAAAGAAAACCAATGAAGAAATTCAGAGTAAACTAATTTGCTTCAAGGTAAAAAAAAATACATTGTATCCACATTTATGTACTTAGAGAATTTATGCAATTCCCATAATTATATATGGAAATAACCAGTTATTATAGACTTCTAATGTAAATGTGTGTGTAAACACATATACACATTTTAGCATTACAGTATGTTGAAATTCATATGCAGATTGATATTTATATTTCTATTTGCTAATTTACAAAAAATATTTTGTCACTACTGTACAAATATGTGTGTGTGCATGTAATACTAACATCCAACACTATATTTTAAAGTGTATTTGTTTTACAGCTATATGCAGTGAAAAATAAGTTTGAACTATTTAAATATAAATTCAAATCTACAGATAAAAATGCTTATTATAGCAACGGCTTGGAATTGTTGATCTTTCTCAACAAATTACCATTGCTGGTAATGGGATGTACTTTGTGAAATTTCAAATTTCTGAGTCAAGGGGTTAACATTTAATCAATAGTTCTCACTGTTATGGGCTCTTCTGGGAAATACTAGGTTGTGATATATGCTAAGCATCATGAAGCAGGAGTTAGAGCCTGGTAGAAAAATAAACCGATTGCAGAGTTTCATTGACAGTGCTCTACTCATGCATTTTCTGTATGTCATTGGTTTCCATAAAGTCCACATAAAATTGCTGTGGTGTTTTCCATTGCAGTGTCTAAAAGACGTTACATACCAGAGTGTTATTGTGCTCCTGTGAAAACCCATGCCAGGCTCCCATCAGGAGTTACTAGGGGCTGTTTATAAATTGGAATGTAATGAACTGTTGCTTGTATTTTCCCAGTTAAACAATAGGTATGGGAGTTCCTTACTGAAATAACTGGAAAAACTGTGTTCTCATCATATTAAAATACAAAGATGGATCAGAAGAAAAATCCTTCATCTAAGTATTCCAAAGTCTTGACAAATTTTAATTCCAGAGTCATAAATTAATAGATTTTAGAATCAAAAAGGACAGCTATGGTTATTTAATGTGGGAAAAGTGAGACGTGACAATGGTAAGATGATCCTTATTAATAAGAATATCTAGTCTGTTCTCTGAGTTGGATACCAAGGGATTATTCCTGAGTCATGTCATGCAGCCTTGGCTCTGCAAAAGACAACGGGGGCTCACAAGCCTGTGCAAACAACCAGACTGAAGACTGGACAATATCCAGACCAAAACTCATGGGCCAAGGTAGTATGACAGACTTAAGAGCCTCACCAAGCCATTCCTACTTCTGTATGGCCTGATGAGCAAGACATGGCCATGGCAGGGAGTTTTTGCTGAAAAATACTCAAAAAGTTCCAAGAGGTTATGTGAAAGAGAAGACCTTTCTTAAAAACATTATCTTCAGTTAAAATTTCATTATAACATGTATCGCTTTTTCCTTCTCTCTGAAAGATATTAACACTTCCCTGCTGCTTCTCAGGACTAATTTTTAGATTTTATGTACAAGTCTGATGTATTACAAAAAGAACACATCTTTCTATTGGGGCCCTCTTGTCACCATATGCTCACAGGAGTCAGCAGGAGAGCTCATCAGGCCCTTGACCTGGCCTTTGTGGAACAGGAATACCTGAAAGTTTCCATGCTCTCAGAGGGTTTGAAGACCACTGTCGACAGTGAGTGGAGATTACAGGCAGCCCCACCTTCCTAGAAAATAATTGTAAGTAAAGGTTGTCCAGGCAAAATTTATTTCTGCACTTTTTTTCTGACACCTGTTATAGAAGAGTACTGAGCAGACAGCAGCAGTAAATGGAACCTTTTTAAATTTTTGTTAGGATCCATGCTCAAAATTTTTGCTCTAAGATGTAATTCAGGCAGAGAATATCCCACCAACAGCCCTATATGTGTTTCTTTTGCTGTTTTACTCTGGGGTTTTATAGGTAAAATGATAACACAGAACTGTGTGTTATTTGTGTGTTATCTTTAATTACAAACATGCTTGCTATTCCCCTCACAACTTTGCAAGAACAGCTAGCTAAAAGAGAAAAGAGATCGCTCTTTCAGTATGTTTGTGGCAGTTTTTATACTGCAAAGAGCAATGGCAACTTGCAATGTATCTGTTTGCAGGGGGTATTCCTGTTTAGTACACATGTCACTAAACCCAGCCATCTAACTTGAAGGAATCATTATTTTGCTACATAGCTTAAAGGAGACCAGTCCCTGTAAATTAGCTACGCACTATGCATGTATATGCTTTTTTTTACTGCCTGTTTGGTGGGAATTTATAGAGTAGTTCTCTAATAAATAACTTAATTACTGAAATGTAAAGGCTGCAAATGTGTTGCAGTGTAGCAGTGTTGCTCCAAAATGAGGCTACATCTTCCTTACAGGAAAAATATATGTTTGAAGAAGTACTGCATTATTAGGTTGCATGCAAATGAGCTGCTAGGGAATACTGAAAATGTCTTGTTTTCATACAATCCTTTAGTTTTCACCCTACATTACACCTTACCCTTACATTACCCATTTTAATTTTCCTCCATTGACATACGGGCTACAAGTAGCAGAAAGGGGATGCAAATGAAGGAGAGACTCTGTCCTGTGATTTTTAAGTATGTCCTTTAAGTATGTCCTAACTCCTGACCCATGGAGTGCAAGACTCTTATAAAATCAAAACAAACCAGACTGCATGTGGGATCACTTGATATAACAATGTATGCTACACAAAACAGCTCGGAAATAGGGAAAAAACAGTGCCACTTTTGGACAGCTCTGTCATTCTTACCTCTATATAGCTCTTCTTAAATTGAGAGCTTATATACATGCCCATCTTCCTCTCTCCATTTTAGTGTCAATGTCAATAAGTATGAATTAAGTTTTATTTTAGTTAGTGAGATATGTCTGGTTTGCTGTAGACTCAGGTCACACTGGTGGTCTATGGATGCAAGTGATTTGTGTCTCTGAAATACTTAAGTAGTGAATGCTCAAGTGCATAGAATAAAATTCATGGAGTAAAAAGTAACCATATTTACTTTCCTTAGTTCATGCTTAACCATTTTCCAATCTGTTAATGCCTCATATTGCTTGTCATGGGACAAACATATTTGACAGTCTGGGCAGTAAATCCAGCAAACATAGCTTAATGGTCTGTCAGAGCTGGGAGCACAGGCTCATTTCTGGTGCAGGTACCTCAACATCTCCTCCTGCCAAGGCAAAGCCATGGTGTGTCAAGTCTTAATGAATCAGGCAAAGCCCAGTGACAAAGCTCCCTTTGACACTGAGTATGTAGAATTGGAATATTAAACACCAGTGCCCCGATTGACTCTCTATGGGCATTAAAAATCTCACTGAAGTTTCTCTGATGTTTCTCTCTGGCCTTGTGGTCATCTTTTTCCTTGGCATTACTCTTTGTACAGAGTGTTGCTTCTGTTTTTTTCCCCTGACCTCAGACAGGCTTTCACTCCACAGTTTTGCTCAGTACCTTATTCCAGGTACAGAGCACAGAATACAATCTCACCTCAGAATGTGATCCTCACAGTCTTCACCTTATGCCATGTCCAGCAAGACACAAATCAGGGGAAAAATTTTCCCTATTTGACAAAAAACAGGTTGTCATCTGAACCTCTTATCCAGTACTAATCGCAATTCATTGGTATTACTTTCTGAATAGAGTAAGACAAAACAAAACAAAACAAGCAGATTCAAGTGATAAAGATTCAGTACAAGGTAATAATTTACTTCAGCTACTAACTATATTCAATTTGATTTAAATATCTTAATATTTAATTATCTACATTCATCTTACTGAAATGCACATAAAGGAACATCTTCAAAGAAATTAGCTTTGAACATTATTTACAGACAAGGTGACAGCTGTCTAATTCATTCTCTTGTGCCAAGGGAGAACAGCAAAGTGATGTAAAAAGGTTTTGAACTGTATTATTTAATTCACATAATAAATTTCGAGTCATGTGGTAGGGTTCTGTGTGGTTCACTGCCTTTCTACTGATTGTCTTATTAGATGTTTGCACATCTATGTCTGGCCCACATAAATGATTTCTCTAGCTGTCTTGAGTAAATTTGCAACAGCAAAATAGCATGCTTTTACAAGAGTGTGTATTCCTCTGGTGTGTGTGTGCATATTCAGCATGAAACATTCTCAAAAGCACAATACTGTTTCAAAGGCCTTAAGGCAGAGGAATGTTAATGTGATTGCTTTCAGTGCTGATTGTGTACTCTGCACTGAGCAAGTTCTGTTCTGCCCTGAGTTGCTTATTGACTAGAGCCTGATGGCAAATGGCAGGAAAACAATACTGCAGGTGGGCAGATAGATAGACCTCTTGGGCTTCTGTCCAGTAATGATGGGATGCAAACGTTATTTGTAGTGGAAAAAAAACCAAAACAAAACACTTTTGGCGCTGATTCTCTGCATAAAACAGGGTTGGGAGTGCTGTGCTCTGCAATTTCTATAATCCTTTTAGCACTGAGCTGTGTAATGCTGGTCTTTCATTAAAATACTCTTGAGGATAAGGAAGAGCAGATATACTCCTGACCTTACCAAATTTAGCATTTTGGAGAGAAGATTCAAACTTTAATGTCAAATAGCTGATGTGTCAGCCCAGAGAGCAGTAAGTGAAAAGAAGACTGAAAAGCTGAGATGTAAAAAGGTTAAAAACTATGTTTCAGCAATGGGCTCTGCAGAAACCGATTGCTCTGATGTAGATTAAGCTGTACACTGACCTTTCAAAGAATAAGCATTTTTCTCAACTGTCACTGTATGAATGCACAAAACAAGCAATATCATTAGGGAAGACACCCAGGCTGGCAGACTTTGAAGAGATTATGTCAATGAGTCATGACCCACCCATTCAGCAAATGAAGTGAAGGTTAGAGCCTGTACATATAAAATAAATTTGACTTAAAAACTGCAATTATGTTTCTCTCTTAAAAAAAGTCATAGTCATAAAATCTAGGATTGTTTAGAGCTTGTGTACTCAAATAAATAAATAAATAAATAAACTTACACATACATAAAAGGGGCTAAAATCAGCTGTTGTGAACCTCTCCAACCTTTTGCACCTACATGTGTTTCCTACTCAGTGGGACACAACATTCTTAGCCTATGAAAATTATGATTATTTCAGACATTCTGCATCTGGCAAATGGTATTTAAGAAATACTCCCTGCATGGTGCTAATAACATCCAATCATTCTTAGCACTTGTTAAGTTGAGCCATTCTGGAATATTTTCATCATTTTTACAGAAAAATATGACTGCTCTTTTGAGTCCCCAGTAGAAATTGTGACACCAGGAAAACATGAATGCATTAAGGTTTAGGCTGTGCCAAACCAGGAATTGCATTAGGAAGAGTGTGATCAGTAGGTAAAGGGAGGTTATCATTCCTCTCCACTCTGCCCTGGACAGGCTGCAACTGGAGTGCTGTGTCCAGTTCTGGGCTTCCCAGTTCAAGAAATATGAGGAACTTCTGGAGTGGTCCAGCAGAGG
Organism: Dicrurus megarhynchus; assembly: GCA_013399195.1. Taxonomy (NCBI): domain Eukaryota; kingdom Metazoa; phylum Chordata; class Aves; order Passeriformes; family Dicruridae; genus Dicrurus; species Dicrurus megarhynchus. Next base: position 1,499,244 of record VXAD01005617.1, read on the forward strand.
GCTACAAAGATGATTATGGAACCAGAGCACCTCACTTATGAGAAAAAGATGAGGGAGCTGGGCCTGTTTAACCTGGAGAAGAGAAAATTGAGAGGGGACCTCATCAATGTCTATCAGTATCTGAAGGGAGGGTGCCAGGAGGATGGAGCCAGGCTCTGCTCAGTGCTGCCAAGCAATAGAACGAGAGGCAAAGGGCAGAAACTGATGCACAGAAGGTTCCATCTGAATATGAGGAAAAACTTCTTTACTGTGAAGGTGAAGAAACACTGGAACAGGCTGCATAAAGAGGTTGTGGGCAACTGCTTGAATATCTCCTTCCCTGGGAATATTCAAACCCCACCTGGATATTATCCTGTTCAACTTTCTTTAGAATGGTGGTTGGACTAGATGATCTCCAGAAGTCCCTTCCAACCTCAAACATTATGTGATTCTGTGAATCTGGGCGATTATTTTTTCTTCGTGAGCTGCAGTCATTTATAGGACTCCCACCTGAAACACTGTGCACAGTTCTGGTGCCCCCAATATAAGAAGGAAGTGTTGGAGAAGTCCAGAGGAGTGCCATGAGGTTGATAAGAGGACTGGAGCATGTCCCCTATGAAGACAGGCTGAGAAAATTTGGGCTGAGAAAATTCAGCCTGGAGAAGAGAAGTTTGTGTGGAAACCTCATAACAACTTTTCAGTACCTGAAGGTGGCCTACAAGGAAGCTGGAGAGGGACTCTGCCTCAGGGACTGTAGTGACTGGACAAGAAGCAGTGGGCACAAGTTAAAAGAGGGGAAATTTAGGTTGAATATTAGGAAGAAATTCTTTACTCTGAGGGTGGTGACATGCTGAAACAGGTTGCCCAGGGAGGTTGTGTATGCCCTGACAGTGTTTAAGGCCAGGCTGGATGGGGCTTTGAGCAACCTGGTCTAGTGGGAGGTGTCCCTGGACATGGCAGGGGGGATTGGGACTAGATGATCTTGAAGGTCCCTTTCAAGCCTTAACATTCTATGATTCCATGATATAAACTTCAGATGAGCTAGCTGCTCAGGTTGAAAGTATTTCTACCCTGCAGGAGTAAACTTTCACAGCAAAAGGTGTAGTAAATGCACTATTTTCTGGCACAACACCAAGCTGGAATTACTCTAACTACACAGGCCAATAAATGAGGGGATAGTGGGGTGAATTTCAACACTGAAAGCAAGCACTGAGAAAGCTTTCCAGAAAGCCTCAGCTCTTGGGGAGTCGAATGCACCTTTGTGTAAACGAATTTTTGCTGCACCAGAACACAAACTACCAAGATTAAAACTAGATTTTGTGTATTTACTCAGGTTGCAGTCAGAGCAGACATTGCTCAACTCACATGCGTCTGGTGTGTGAGCTGTTGCTGGCTGGAGGGATCTCATTTGTTGAATGTCTGGGTGAATATAGTAGTCAAGCAAAGCCCCAGACTTGAAAAGCAGCAAAACACAGGCAACTGAAGCCTTTTCTTCCATGCCTCTTACGCAACTGGGAAGAAACAGTAAATATGCAGCTCTATACAAACAGTCTTTACAAACAAGACAGGTATTTCCACTCATGAAAAGCACAAATAAGCAGAAAAAAATTACTTTTCTCATCCAACCCCTTCATCTGTGAGTGAAACTCAAAATCAGCCTAATCCCTGGTTGATCACAGCCCACCAAACCACTTCACATACGTCAATCAAGGTTATGTAAGCTATAAAGTGCAGACTTGACAGCAGGAATTTTACATGCTTGCTCAATCTCTTTGAAATGTGTCATTGATCTGGGTGATTCTAGCACCAGTCTTTCTTCTACCAAGTTTGGAAAGAGTGGTAAGGAAAGGGGAGGACGAAAAATAGGCTATGGCTGTGCAGGCTCCAGCTTCAGTCACTTCGATGAAGGCAAAGAGGCAAAGGAATTATAGGGGAAGTCATTGTGTTCTTTCTGCTATTCACTCTTCACTCATTCACTGTGGCTGGGAGACAGGGTGCTCTTCACTGACCTGCTTTACCAACACGCCAACACTGTAGCAAGCCGGATAGAAATGTTCTCCCGTTTTAAGTCTGTCTCCCCTTCGGTCATGCTGTTCTATAGACAAGGGCTTTTTTTGATTAGGCCTATGGGAAAATTACTTTTCAAGTTTCATTGCATGCATACACAGGCCTAACATGAGAAAATTTTTATCACATAGGTGAATATTAAGAGCTGTCTGTGCCCTTAATACGACTTGTTGCAAAGGAGAAAAATATGGCTGAATATATATGTATAAATCCTTCCTATTCATGTGATTTACTTTTGAAACTCTGCAAAGTTGCATAATGAATCTGGAGATCATTGATCACAGAGCAGAAGTTCACGGCATTAAGGATTATATTTCTCTTCAATAAGAAAGGGGTTATAGCACCACTGACACATTCTCAGGGGTTCTGGTCAGGGGGGAACTCTTCTTGTTCACACAGACTAGTGATACTCATGATGATATCTCATTTTTTGCCTGCTCACTGGCTTTGAAGCAAATGTGTCATCAAACAGTGTGCATAATTATGCTTTTATGTCCATTATATATATACATATATATTATTTTATCCATTCTGTATAATATTTGCCACATGACATTTTTCTGTGGACCATCGTTAAGCCACCTTCATTTCCATAAGTGGCTTCTGTTAAGAAACTCTAAGCTTGTGATAAGTTCATGATCTCTGTCTTCACTAAGTCCATTATTCATGCTCCCACACACAATGTTGTCTTTCTTTTCTTGTTTTTGATTTCTGCGAGAGACACGAATGAAAGGAGCTTGTGCTATCACATTTTGACATTTAAGCATTCCTAATAGTCCATCTTGCATACAGACAGTAACAGCATTTGCTTTCTCCTGGACCACCTCTTTTACATTCCCTATTTGTTTAATTGTCATTGTCTTACACGAACATGCAAGGTGGGAGTCGTTCCTTGACACTTCTCTTGGAGTAATGATAGTCTTACTGTCTGTTGCTGTTTTTTGTGCCCCTGTGACTAAGTCTGAAATTAAAGTTGAGCTTCATGCTGCACAGTCCTTGTCTACTTGGCTGCAGAAATCCAAACAGCGGAATCTACATTCTGAGGTAATTAAAAGGAACCTATGCCAGAACATGACTACACTGTCTCAACAGTTCAGATAGTCCAGAGGACCAGAAAAGACCTTTCACAGATCTGATTGTCATTGAATTTAGACTCATTTCAATTTCCAGTTTCATCCATGTAGAGGTTCACTGCTCACCCCTGTCCTTGCAGCCCATCTGTCTGAAACTTTGTCCTTCTAGTCTATCTGGTCCAATATACAAAGGCTTGCTCATCATATTATACACAAGAGTTGTTGGAAGGGTTTCAGAACTATGACACTTAAGAAAACAACTGGTTTCTACTCTGCTGAGGTTAATAGCTTTGCAGAACTCATAAAAGCATTCACAATTGTTCTTGACTGAATCATCATAACAGCGAGCTGGTGCTTATATATAATCATACGTTTTGGGAACTGTCTCAGATCATTTGTCTGGCTCAAAGGACGTACCTCACAGCTATTCATCTGAAAGACATAAAATGACTCTCTCATAAATTGGCCACTTGGCTTTAGTTTCTACCAGAAACAGTGTACAATTCAAGATCACCTTGTTGGTTACACATCTTAAGCAAGTGACATAGAACACTTTTATATGTCAGAAGTGGTTTCTTTTCTGTTAATGAGTAAAAAGTCCCTGTACTTTTTCATCCTATTTTGTAAAGTCTATTATGTAAGTTTGACTTGTTTCATGGGTATAAATGTATAAATGTTCTTTCTGGTCACTAATAGTCCTTTGCTGACTTCAGGCACCTTGACATAAAGATTACTTGTAAACAAACTCATTGGCAGAAAAGCCAATGACCCTTTGACACATTCAGTGAGATCTTTTACAATAATAGAAAAATCTTAACTTTGTTGCATGATTTTAACATAAAAGAGCTCATTCTTGTCTTTAAATGAAAAGTTAAGAATAGTTAAATGTTTCTCTTTCAACTGCCACATAATCATTGAAGAAGTCTCACTTTCTTACACTACTGCTTCTGGATTTATACTGATGTGGTTTAGATTCTTCAAATCAGTGTTTCAATGATTTTTTTTTTTTTTTAGGTGATACCAGGCAGATGATACCAGGCAGATGATACCAATTTGGAATATTTTTAAAGTAGTTCATTAAAAAGACCCCCCATAATTCCACAACTGCTTCTTTTTTTCACAACACCATTTGTCTAGTTTCTTCTACCACAGTAAAGATGTGCAAAGTCGTGAAAGAAAGAGTAGGACTTGATAGATGCTGTTCCCTGCTCTTTGCATAGCCAAACTGTAAAGGCAAGGCAAAGTCAGGGTACTACCAGCAGGAATGTAACAGCTTTACAACTGCTTTGCAGTTTGTTTTGCACAAGCCAATGGCCACAGCACACCCTGGTAGATGAGGTCCCCTTAGTCCTCTGAGCAGCCTTGCTGCATCTCCTTCTTCAGATGCTGACACAGTAAAACAGTTTGCTACTGTGAAAAAAAAAGAGAGGAAGAAAATGGAAAGAATGTATGGTGCCCTCCTGAAAATGGATCATTTTTATTGGGGTTTTTTATTCCCATTTTTTCCGTTGCCCTTAATACCTTAATACCATTACCTTGCAGCAGAGAATCAAACTGCTAAAAGAAAAGCTTCCAGGACTTGCTTCCAAGTCTCCAGGAAAGGCTGAACAGTCATCAAGAAAATGTCTTGGTTTCTTTATGACTTCTCTTTTTGCTTTGGGATCAAAACTTGATTTCAAAGTCCATCTATGAAGTTATATCTGACATCTCAGTGAAATACCTGTGAGGGCCCTTCAATGTCAATGAATTGTGTGTGAGACCCAACAAGTGCTGTGTGCCTTGTTTAGACCAAGCTGTACAATGAATAGTACATTGACTTAGCAACTGAAGTAAGACTTGGATGTTTAAATATGGAAATTTTTCTCAAGTGCCAAAGTGGCTAAAGTCAAATGTAGATTTTGCTATATTAAATCAGTAATACCAATCTGGTAATTCAGTGTTTTTATTTTTTTTCTTTTGCAGATATGTGCAGATGAAGGCAGATTTCACACTTCGAAAGTAGAAAACTTTTGTTATAACAACTCTTCTCAGTAAAAGTAATTGCCTTTGGAAGGTGCAATATTCATGTGTCTCTCCACAGATTAATTCTCTTGGATCTTATCAGGAGTGGCAAAAGAAAATGGAACTGCTGCCTCCTTCCCTGTAATTTAGGCATGCCTAAGCATTGCAGCCACTATTTTTTCTAGCCCTTTAAGGATAAATTATCAGGTGGTAAGGAGATACTAACCCTGTTTGCATTAGGTTTCATGTACTGGTATTTCTACTAGGTGGAAAATAGTCTCTTGTACTGAGATTTTTTGAGGGGTGAAAATCTTCCAATATACAAATTTGCCACCCAGAGAAGGATAAATGCAGTTTTCATATTTTTTCTCTCTACTCTGATAACTAAGAGACCAAAAATATTTCACCCTTGCATGTGGCTTTTTTTTTCTATATGCTGTTCTGCTTATGTTCATCATCCAACTAGGGAAAGAAAATTTAGCCTGTTATTAACTATTCATGGAATTCACAGTGGAATCTAATGTAATTGTGGTGTTTCTGGGCTGCTTACTCTCAGGGAGAAGCTTTCTCCTGCCCTTCCCAGACCCAGACCTCCAGCTGACAGTGCAGTCAGCCTGCTATCGGCCACAAGCAGGTGTTCTGAGAAACCCGGAGCAAGCCAATAAACAACTGGAATTGAACCTACACTCTGAAGAAACAGATAGCTTGGGGTAGTGCTGCAGCAGTGGTGTCTGAGCACAGCAATCCAATTCCTCTTTGTAATGGATGACCAGAGGGGAAGTAAAATGGATGCAGAGCAAAGTAGGAAAAGAACAAAAAGTTCTCCAGAGGATTGGATGTCAAATGAATGTATAAGGGAACATTTACAATACATCTTATTTACCTGGAATTAAACTTATCTTTAAGGACATTCCTAAGAATGACTGATTATCTTTATTTAGTATAATATTATAAGATATCTACTTAAACCAGCTATTAATTAATTGCAGAAGTATACTATAATTCGCTTTTGATGGAAAGTACTTATATAGATAAGTATTTGTATACTCAATATATCGATTTAAAGTTTAAGGAAGAGAAAGGCTCAGGCCAATATCTGCAAGACCAGTCAATGCTTCTTTAATTATAATTTTGGAGGGATTTGCACCACCTGTTTTTAAAAAGTGAGGTGTTCTGTTCCAGTCATGACTCTAGTCACACTGGCTTACTCTATGTTCATCTCTGTAAGTATCTTAAGAGTTAGGTTTGCCTGAACTAAGTTTTCTTTGTAGTTTTCCTCTAGAGATTAAAGCGCCCTGCATAGTAAGAATCAATATATGACATCTTTTACGGGAACTGGGCTTGCTAGACTCATTTACTAGAAATTAGTGACTGGAATAGTAGAAATCTGTCCTTCACAGCTAAAGCTGAGGAAATTACTGTGCAAATAGACTGCAAATGCTTTAGGAATCATGCCAACAAAACAGTTCCCCGTGACCCACAGCGTAAAACCATGACAAAGGCCTAGTGCCCTTGAATATACTAAATAGGAGCAGGTATTTGGAGGTGGAAAATGGTTTAGCCACTTCAGCTTGTACTAATTGTGCCAAACCAAGCTGCTGGGTCTGGTTTGGATCTTGTAATTTAAAAAATTACTTAAGAAATTCCATGCATCCCACCTGCAGTCCAAAAGTTCTCTTACAACGGAAAACACAGAGATTTAAATCTCATTAATTTGTCCAGAGGAGACCAACATAAGTTTTGATTTGATGGCATGCATGCCATTCTGAAAAGAAAACCACTGCTAGTGAGAATTCTAATCTGCTAGAAAAAGGCACTGTAAGAACTAGCACCTAGAAGTTACATCTGCAGATTCAACCAGAAGGAAGGCACACAGGTGCTCAGCATGCACTGGAAGAGACTGCTGAAAGAAGTGCTGAATTTTTCATTTCTTGGAGCTTTCATATCAAAACTGCCTGCCTGTCTGGAACAGCCTGAGTTGAAATCACATCCTTGTGTTCAATAAAGGCATGCCTGGATGTAAGGCTTGATCAAGGATCTCCTACTAAATAACCTAGTGGTCCTTGTTGACTTTAAAATCAGGCAATCAATTTCTTCTACAGGCTGAGGGGAGAAGAAAGAGATAAAGATTATTTCCATATTTTCATTTTGGGAAGGTGCTCAGAGAAGTGTGATGCTGCGGTATATATATATAGATAGGTGGACAGATGAGAATTGATGACTTCTTACCTTGAAAAGAGAATTCTCATACTTGCAATATAATAAAAGAAACATCAAAATAAAACAGATTAATTTTTCCTTTAATTATCACAGTTTCTACAGCTGTTGAGCAAATTATATCTTCTTTAATAAGCCGAATTTCATATTATAACCAGCAGACAACAAGGGAATAAGAGTAATTGGAATTAAATTTATACAGTGGAGAATTCTCTGGTTTAATGTTGTCTAAATGGGTTTTAACATATTGAAACTGCCTGAAACTCACATGTGAATAAAAACTGTTAAAGAAAAAGAAAAGGAAAGAAAAGTAGGATATCAAGTAAATACAGTTCCATAAAACTTTTGAAGTAAAACAGTGCAGTGCAACTGACAGCTCCAATGAAGTTCCACTACCATTGATCAGTGCTCAGTTAACATAAGTGCTAACACTGATAAGGAGTAGATAAGTCTCACAAAACATGATTCTCCTGGGTGACAGGTTATTCTCCTCCATGACATTAGTCCTTTATTTCTTGCAAGATGAGAAACTTCAGAGGAAGCTCAGAGGAGAGGCAGGAACAGCAATTCTCTCAGAGAACAATCTATTTTGATGCTGGTATTTGTTTCAGGCCAGCAGCAGTCATGCTCAGAGCTCCCTACTGTGCAAAGCTCTCCCACAGAAGCATGGAAAGTGACCTTACACAGTTGGTCTTACAGCTGCAATCACCAAGATACAAGGTGGGCAGTGAAGGAAGCAGAGGCTGAGGTGACTTGCTTGAATAGCCAAGTAGGATTGAATTCAATCCTGGGGCTCTGGGATTCTGAACACAGTGTTGTTTGCTATCCCTGACTGTGAGAACTGGGATGTGAATTACCACTGGCGTCCAAGGCAAATCCCAAGAGCACAGCCTCTGCTAGTCTGCAGCATCTTCCTGCTGAGGGGTGTACTCAGACAGACAGCCACCTACCTCACAGAACAAGAACCATTTCATGATCTTGTCTTTTCCAGTTTTTTGCTGAAGGAGGTGTTATCTTGGGTTCATACAAATCGTGAGCAAAATCCCAGCTGCATGAATATCAGTGGGAAATGTTCTGTTGACTTTGGTGGGAACAGGATTTTGCCTCTCAGGCTCATGGATCAAAAACAATGCAAAGATAGCTTTGAAGGTGTGGCTTTTCAATGGCATCAGCAGGAAAGGAGCCTTTTCCTGGGCCATCCAAGATACTAACTTTTAGGTTTTGGCCAAAATATGTGGACAAAAATAGTCTTCACCTGCATAGACATCAATGGTGGACACATCTGCATTACTACCATTTTCTTTTCTTTCTCAGGTGTAAGAAACAAATTTGTAAGCAAATCTTCTGATTGCCCCTCATTTCATCTGCATTTGTAATCAATTGTAGAGTGATTTTGAGCACATGAACTAAATGCCTTATAGGTGAAACAAAACCAAAAGATGGGCTTGGGGAGAGCCCTGAATTTGTTCTAAGTACTAATAGGTGCTCAGTCCATGGGGCTAGAAGAGAATTACTCCAAAATAGACCGTGGTCAGAGTGTTTGTGGGTGCTGCTCCGCATCATCAAAACTTTTGCTCTGCAGATTTCGTCCTGTTGTACCACATTCCTTGCTAATATAGGCACAGATATATTTTCAGCAGTTATATGTCCAGGTTAACACTATATTGAAACTGGCCTTTACACACCCTATGTCTGTACATGACCTAAAAAATTTAAATCAGTGCCCACCATTAGAAGTCTTGTTGTACCTGAGGCAGTGTTTGAGCTATATCTCTATAGGTATAAGAATGACTTTCATTCATGTTGTGACCCACAATGATTCCATAGATCTTCTGGATACCTGAAAAGTCAGATGCTCTCTAAATTAGGGCTCCCATAGTTTTTTAAATCATGTGATCCCAAAATCACTTATATAGTCAGAACAGAAAGATTGCAAGTCTTGCTTTTTTTTTCTCCAGGCCAGGACAAACAAATAAGAGCAGCACCTTAATCCAGGGTGGGTGTTAGGTACATGGGGAACTGCTAGTGCCTGGTTATACCCACACTGTGCAGAACACATGAAGTTCATTGTGTCTGTAGGCTGGCCCAAGGCAAAACTGCCATGGATTATCAGAAAAAAAAATTCAGCTGATATTATACCATGATATAACCTGAGGCAGTAATGAAAGGAACTTCCTTTTTATGTGCTTTCATTTGAATCTTGGCTTTTGTAAGAATGCACTGAAAATAGATGTTACCCTGCCACCAGATCATGACAAAGATTTTCCCATCCCAATACCTTGCTCTGTACATTGCAGAAAAATAGAATTTTGTTGCTATTAGCTTCAGTATTTAAAATTCTATTACAAAACCAGAAAGCTAAGAAGGAAATAAGTTTGCTGTATAGATAGCAATCCCTATGTGGGAATAATATAAATAATTAATACTTAAATGAAGTATATAATGATGGCTGTATCACTCTGGACGTCTAGCTCCTATGTCCATTTCATCTCTATTTTACAGTCAATAAGATTTCTGAAGGGCACAAAAGCGCTCCACTTAAGTGACATGATTTCTAGGAAGCTGTTGGATATCAAGGAAAAGAGACAATGCCACCTGGAAAGATCAGAACACATTCTCAAGAGAGTAGGTGAAAAGACGATTTTATGACATTATATTCTGGCACTGTATGAATCAATTTTAATGAAGGATATACTTGCTTTATTTTGTAGTGAAGAATCTGAAAATATTTAACACCCTAAGCCTAAAGTAAAAAAGGTGTTTTTAATGGAGTAAAAAGGTGCTGTATCTCTGTATTGAACATGAATTTGAGAATTAAAACTAGATAAAAATACTTTTGTTCTCATATTTTTCTCACAGAAACTGAATAAAAGCAAGACTGTATACTTCACCTTTCTATCAGTAGCTGCACATGGTACTTTACTCAGATTTTTCAAGGAGGAAAAGATTCCACTTCCTAAGTCATCCCAGCTTCCAAGGGGCCAGATAAATATTTTTTTCAGAATTATCAGTTATTCAAATCATCTTACAGCAATATAATTTAAAGATCAAAGCACTTCTATACATACATATACAAAAAATGTCCAGGACTTGTGAAGTGCAACTGTTTCTGCAGTGATATGTAACAAGATATTAATAGTAAAAATACATGACAGTTGAGACTACAGGTGAATGAAACTTCTTCCTGTCGCAACTGTGTCATGTTATAAGTAGAAAAAATGCCATTATCCAGTTGGAATTTGAGAGGGACATTAGAATTAACATAATTGTTTCTCTGAAAAAATGGGAAGATATACATGTTACAGAAGAAATGTAAAATACCTTTAAAGAGACTTGCTACATAAGGGCTTTGGTTTTTGAAATAAACCAGCTTTTCTCACTAGGAAGAAAGATTGGTTGATCACCAATGCAAATATTCCCTCCTAACACCTTCATTTCTAAATTTGTCTTAACTAATATCATCCTATGAGTTCTGTAATCATATTCTCATGGATATTTATGCATTTCTCTGAAGTAAGAACAAGCCAACATGACACACTACCTCTTCTTTCTGATGGAAATACTGGCTGATGCCTTTATTCTCCACAGTGGACTATTTCTAAATTTTGTATGCTTTTGGAAGTAAAAAGACTAAACTGATTATTTCTAGTCATTTAAGGTGATTTATGGTTTCTTTGGTGTTTGGTTATGCTTTATAAAAGGTAATGATAACTTATAAGATCATCTCCATCCTTCTATTCTTTCCACATCTGTTTGAACAATTTTGCCTAAGTTACACAACAAGTCTGGGGTTGTTTTGGTTTTTTTCTTAGTTGAGCTGTTTTCTTCCCTGGCTTTGTATTTGGTTCAAATTATGATGAATTCAATTCTCATTACAATAATCGCCATTATTGTGATTATTTGCTGAAATGAAGAACAACCAAGTTGTCCCAGAAGATTACACACTGCAGTACCCAAAAAAACCCTATAGTGTAGCACCATAGATAGGAACAGATGGAGAGATGAATACCATGCTACCAGTGATAAGAAGCCTCCTTAGTCTCATAGTTTTGATTTCCTTTTCTAAAAATATCAAAGAATATCATACAAGCTGAGCGCTATTTGAAAACTGCTCTTGCTTCAAATGCAATTCACAGGTATGGCTCTGTATGTATTTGATTCCACTACAAGCATCATATGTATTAATGGAAAAGCTGTTTATTAAGCTTTTACAGTCCTTAATGTTAATTACTGCAATTAATGACTGGAACTAAAATTAGAGTTCAACTAAGGGTTTTCTAAACTAATAATGGGGCCTCATTAATACTGCTCATGACAGTCTACTGGGAATTATTTAACAGCCATGAGACTTATTATGTATAGGACCTCAGCCTGAACTTTCATGACTCCTCTTCAGATAAATTAATGATGTCTCACAAACTCATAGGACCATATCTTCCATGGGGTTTTTTTTGGAAGAAAGACAGTTTTAAAGCTAACTTTGCACCCAACAAAATCAAAATGAAGACTTAGAACACCAAACACATCACATAAAAATGTTCTAGATGAGAAAATCTACTTTACTTTTCACTTTGTAATGCAGAACCTTACTCGGAGAACAAAGACTCTAGAACCAAGCTTCAAGAACAAAACAGCTAAATTCTTTTAGGTCACTACAGCCCTAGAGAAGTTTCACAACAATAAGGTAAATTATGCCTCATCCTTTCAGCTACCAATGTTCCTATAAATTTGACTTCTTTATGAGCATTCCCACCATAAAACTGCTTTTGTTCTTAGAAGATCTGTGTCTGGTCAACAATAGCATAGCACAGACCTCCTAAATGCATGTCTGCAAAAGATTGTGTACATACTTGTCTCCAGGCTTGTCAGTGGATTCTTGCCTTTGAATTACTACATCTGTCAAAGCTAAGCCTGGGCTCAGCAGCCTGTGTCTGCAGTCTTGGGTCCCTTACCAAACAAGAAGATTGCCAAGGGCTATTTGGCCATTTCCCAACTTCTCTTCGAAAATGGGACCCAGTCAGTTTGATGCACTCCTCCCCTGCTCACAGATCCCCATGAAAGTGGCTCAAACTAGTACTCAGCTCATGTTTTCCTCAGGAGACTCTCTTCTACTGTACCTCCAGAAATGCCCACCATATGAGCACAGTTTGGTGTGCTGAGCACATAGGTTTTAAGGCAGCTTTTTTGCCAGACTACAGTAATGATGACCATGAGCTTCCTCAAACTAGCCCTCACACCAGACATTCTTCCCATAATAAACTCTTAACAATGTTTTTTTTTTTACAAAACATTCCTTTCATAAAGTCACCTTCATTTATTTGGCCTGATATTTTACTTACTGTAAGCTTTCAGCCTAGTATCCATAAAAGAACTGGAAGAAAAACCAGAATTCCTATCTCACAAGGGTACCAATGTTTCAATACAGCTCATGAGTTTGTGAATTTTAAGGAAATCTGAAATCTCACAGGGGTTTTTCATAATTATATCCCCTCAAAAATTATTTCAGTGTCACCGGTATAATTCACTTGGTAGCCACTGCTTTATCTGCCTTGTGTCCTCTTATGAAAGTGAAAATTATGAGGTGGAAATAATCTATTTCAAAAGTTCTCAAGTAAAATCCAAAAGGATCTGTACATTTCTATCCAAAATTTTTATATTTGAATTCAAAATTTTGTATTTATTTATTCAAATGATATTTTTTAATGTAAAGTCTGGAAGATGTAGTGCTATAAACAAAATTTAAATGCAATGTATAAAGACAATGAGGTTTAAATGGCAAAATGTGACCTGCACTTAACTCTGCACGATGGACACATATCTAAGGTGGACACATTACCCAGGGTGGCTTTAGTGTTCCTGGGTTTTAGTGAGAAGTCTCTTTCAAAAACTGAAGTAAGGACTGCTCATAGATGCCTGATCCAAGTGTAACAGGGAGGGTCTATTCAGAGTAGGTCCTGGCTGTGTGAAAAGCTGATACTGAGCTGATGTGACAAACTAAGAACTTTTCTCCCATTTCTGTGTGTTTATCTGCACTGAGCTGTGTCATGCGGTAAGTCATGCCAGGTGAAGAATGCAGAGATTTCCCAGATGTGGGAACAAGGAGATAGAACAGATGTGTCGCCTTTGTTGCCTGTAATGCATCTATAAATGCAGTAGCAACCTGCTGGCAATTCTGTACCAGAATTACATAAAAATCAAAAATAAACTGCATCATAATAAAGCAGAAAGGAAAAGGTAATTTAGTCTAAGAACAAGTGAACAGGCCCCAGGGTTTAATGAGCTAAGTTACTTGAGCTAGCACAGCAAATTTCCAATGAATTTACCATACGCTGATAATTCACTCTTGGTGCATTTACTCCTCTGCCTGTTATTTGTTTGTTCTTTGGGGGAGTTTTTTTAATAGGAGTGGTGGTTAATGGCCTGCAATGAGGATCAGGATATCTAAACTAAAGTTCTTGGTCTGCCATGGATTTCCCCCATCATTTTAAAAAGTCTTCTTATTTTTTAAACATCCCTGCATTGAGAGCTATCATTTGGAAATGCCAGTAAGTATAAGATATTGGAGACAGTCTAGCTACGATAGCACCCACAGAAGAACTTGTTTAGAGCAAGTATCTTTGGTATCTTTGAAATGAATGGTTATCTGCAGGATCTTTTATCAGCAGCTTTCATCAGAATTTCTGTAGTCCTAAACTAGGACAGTTCCAGGGTTGGAGAGTATACTGACTCACAAAAGATGTACTGTTAGCTGAAGAAGGGTAAAAAAAGAATGGTCTGTTGATTACAGCAGGGAGTGACCCAGGATAAACAACTGATTGTGTTTCAAGCACTGTGAAAGAAAGGACGGGTTTCTGGGACCATGCAGGGAAAGAACAGGTTGGGTTGGTTCACCTGTTGCTTTGTGTACAGAATCAGCATTTCCTACACTAAGATGGAACCTACAAATTCTCTGCTGTTCAAAGACAGAAAAGGACATTGATCTTGACATTCAGGCTACTTATTAATATGCAAATTTAGATGCCTAATTTTATATGCTCCTTTAATTGTATGGGATAAGGTTATAGATAGTGCTCCCATACTGAGACAGAGCTCTGACTGTAAGTAGGAATATGCATGAATGAAACTCTTGGCTAAATGTTCAGGAAAAGTAGAGGGTGAACTGAGGGCACACAGGAATAGGATCTCTTTAGTGGCACTAAATCCAACGCAACAGCTATTGTTTACATGGTCCTGAATTTCCCATCTATCAGTAATGCTGACTGTCTTTTAATACCAGAGCCAGGTACACTGTAGCTTTGCAAACAGGTATAACAGGTATAGAATACAGTCTACCATGTAATGCCCAGCAGGCACTAAATACTGAAAGGGACAAGTTGAAAAACAATCATCTTTAATACCATGCGCAAACCCACTCCATTGTCACTGACCAGCAACAAGTCTATTTAAATAACAACATCTCAAAGCACAAAAGTAAAGTAAAGCCTCATGAAAGTCTCTTTCAGGGAGGACTGCATCACCCCAATCCTTTTGCTTTGCCTCTTCAAGGAACTCTTTTTCCCTGATGTGGAGATGAAGAATTAATCATCCTGTTACATAAAATGCATACTCCATGGGGAAGATGCATAAAGCACGCAAGAGACGGATGGATTTTTTGTAGAGTAAGGTCACCCTCAGGGGGCGAGAGCACAGGGAAAACTGCTCACTGAGTAATTACTATTTCAGGATCCTCTGGAGAATTTCAGGCTTGATACCATCTGAAAGAGCCTATGATTTTCAATTAACTCTTTGCTCTTGTAGATTGGTAATTAACTCAGTATATGTTGGGGTGTTGGTTTGCACGAAACTCAGCAGGGAGCAGAGGAATTGGTTTCATTTGACTGGTGGTCAATGTCTGCCACAGGTGTGAAGCCCAGGCAGGGCTCTCCTGAATTGGTTGTCAAGAGCAGGGGATTCTCAGATTTTGAGGAAGACCTCTACTGCAAGGTTGGGATGAGAGACAAGTAGAAAGTAAGCTTCAAGCTTATTGTCTTCTTATCTGTTTCTAGCTATGTCTGAAAATGCCTAGCAATGTCCTGCTGACCAGGTGATGCTGACAGGCTGAAACCAGTGCTGGATTGCACTGTGCACTGAGACTTAGGGGACAGAAGCAAATGTTATGTAAATTCAGTACATGCTGAGGCAGCAGGCAGCACCAATGAAATCAGGATATGATGAGCAAGATAAAAGACTAGAAGATTTTTGAGTTAAAAAAAGGGATGGAAAAGAGGATATTTTAAGGTGTATCAGGTTATAAAGGCTTCACTGTGTTTTAATTACTTCAAACTAAATCTCTGCACATTCTATAGTTTTAATTAAGTAATTAGGGAGTTTGATGAAGAATACAAGGATTTTAGAATTTAAAGTATTCTGGAGAGTGTATAGGCAAGGGAGTCTTTTTTCTCAGGAGTCTCCATATTATATAATGATTAACCTTGAGTGAAATGTTACAGGAAGAACTAAGAACTTTTCATGAGTCACAAGCATAAAACGTGACCCAAAAGTTCTTTGAAAAAACTCTGCAAGGAGCGAACTTTGTTGTTGTGTGAAGCCTGTAGCACTTAGGTCAAAATATGCATTCAGGTATCAGGTAAGGTATAGCAGAACAACATTTACCTCTTAAAAGGACAGACTTAATGAGAAATAGCCACAGAAATAAGAAGAACTTCCGTGCTACAGTGTGTTGAAGAGATAATGCAGTTGCATTTAGGTTATGTGTGACATAAAGTTTCAGATTTCTCACTGAAAGGCCTTGAAAGACATGAAAATAGTATGAGAAAATGAATACAGCTGTCCTCATAGCTGTCACTTCTCCCATCATTCACTGTTTAAACTTATGGCCTTCTGAGTGTAATGTCATGGGATTTTCACAGAAAGGACAAATACAACCCTATGGAAAAGATATATCATGCTTACTCTCTCTTGAGACAGCAACTGGATTTGTCATGGAGATGGGAAACCCAAGGTTCCCAGGTTAGCACCAGTGCAGAATGTGCCCCTAGAAGTCTTAAGGTAACTGCATGAGAGCTGTTAACATTGTTCAGTTGGGAGAGTACTTCAGCTTTTTGAGGTATAAAGAGTAATTCCATCCTCAACAACATAAACTACCTAAAATCTCTTCAAAAGTGTATCTACTCAAACATATGAATTCTGAATAAGCAATATAAACTCTGTGCTGGTAGCGTGCATTTGGTAGCAATTTAGTTTGTTATTAATGAATCGGTATATTTTGCTCAGTGGGGCACAAAGACACATTTAATCTTGAAATATCATTAGTGTTGTGTTATTTTGTGGCACATTTCACCTCAAAGATTACTGCATTCACTTCATCTTGAGTAGAAGGTCTAATCCATCAGTTAGTGCCATCTCATTATAGTTCCATCAGAGGCACCTAATGACTATGGATACCTAATACAAGTTTGTAGGTGATTTCAAAATGTGGCTCAATGCACTTAGGAGGCAGCTCTCTTACATCTGAGAAAACTAAGAAAGGGAGAAAGAAAGAGAAGCTATAAAAAAGGAAACAATTAGAAAGAATAACTCTATGGCTGCTGAAAATGAGTATTTTAAATGACAACATAAGTAAATCCTTCCATAATTAAATACTTAGATAGTTCTTTATGAACGAATGTATATTATTTTGTTACAAGTATGACACTGCATAGCAATTATAATTATGTCTATTTACATCTATCTCTATATTACCAATTTTATCTACAGATCCATGTTTATATACACTACATACAGAAACACAGGCAGATTTAAATGTGCGCATTCTTAGAATGTGTAAATACGTAAGAATTGCATTTTTTCATCACTAAATACAGCCAGTTCTATGCTGGAATTAATTTTCTATTGCAGCTGAACAAAAAGTATTCAGAAAAAGAGGAATTGACTATTGAGTAAAGGAAAAGGCAGAATGTTATACTGAAATAAGATAGACTGCTGTGGTCCAAGTACTGCAGAAATGCCAATGCAGTTACAAATAGCCTGACACAGTCCTGTTTCTTACTCATTAGAGATTACAATTCTGTGAGAGTAAAATTTATCTCTGTAGTGCAGATTTTGTTCGTTGGTCTGGGCTGGATCTTAAATCAAAATAAAACAAGCAGAACTGCTGGGAGGGTAGTGATCACCTTTGTTTTGTACTCTGAAGTGACCCCCTCAATCCATCTGGTTTGTGGGGTTAGGGGGGCTGGTTGGTTGTTTATTTATTCTTTCTGGTTGCAGTCTCCTGACAACATGAACCATCTAAGTGTCTCCATCTAAATTTAGGAAATGATTATCACTTCTCTATCAGAGTATAAATATGTCTGACTTCTGCTACGAACTCTGTAGTTTGAGACCACAGCAAATTACCCATAAAACCTACGGAGCCTCCATCTGTGGAAGTTTGCAAGTTTGCTCAGCTAAGAAAGGGCATAGCCACCCTGCTCTTGGGGTGGTAAGTGCCTGCTCAGAGCAGAAAAATGGTCTTGAGACATACAGAAGGGTCTCCTACAAGCACAGTTTCTATGATTCTATAAATATGTTTGACTTGTGCTACAAACACTCCAAGTACTGGGAAAAAAAAACACTCCAAACTTGTTAAAATATTATAATAACTTCAGCCAGGGAATTTTGAATGTTTTCAATTTCTTGTTAATTTATTCCTGAGCTCCGAAGTGTTTGAAAACCCTGAAAATAAATGTCTGACTCACAGAGGATATTTTCTATGAAAAACTACCAAATTTACAAATGATTTCTTTGAAACTAGGAATTTTAGACCAAAATGAAAGTAAAGGTTGTCATAATTTAGAACGAATGCCAGTACTATGCCAGATTGCACCATAAGTGAATAAACGGGATGACGGCAACAGAACAACAGTATAATTAACTCAGTTTAGCATTTTCAGGGTTTTGCATCAGTAGCTCTAGCAGGAAACAGACAGCTCCACTTTTTGGCCACATCAGTATGCAACCAGCACCGAAGAGATCAGCAATAACCAGTGAGCTGAAAAAAATAGTTTCCCATGCACACATCTGCTAATCTGAGGCAGAAGGTATTTGGCTTCATACCTATGGAGTTTGGTGTGAGCTCCTGGTAGCTTTCAGTGGAGAACAGCCCCCCTTCTCATCACCTTTGTTCTGCAGCATTAACCTGCAGCAATTGTTTAGAAAATGGATGTGAATATCTTAGTCTTGGGAAGAGATAAAAGAACACTGATCTGAGGCTTTATTCAAGCCTTTGGATACGCAACACTTCTTCTCAGTAAGAATGTCCTGGAAACAGAGCTAAGGACATTTCCAAAGATTGCTTTTATATGATCCAAACCATGACTTTGTTACAAACTCACACTCAGCCTAGAGCAGCAATGTTAATATTTGAGGTTTTTCTTTAGCAAAGAAGCCTATTCTAAAAAAGGTGGGAAAATAAATTTGTAAAGTGGGATTTCAAATTGTGTCCTGTAAGTGTTAGGATCTTTACTGTTTGGTAAGTGTATTACAAAAAAAAGGCACATTGAGGTTAATGGGATGTTTCCCCAAGTAGAAAGTCAGAATGGGTGATGCAGGACACCTGAGACCTTTATCTCTAAAAGCGTTGGTGTAACTGAGGATACTCAGGATAGGATTTCAGAAGCCTTAACTGACAAGATGTGTAGTAATACTCATGTGCTCTTCCACAAGAAATTTAGCTTTGTAAGTGTGACTACCTACTGCTAGAGAACTGGAGGAAGAAAGAATCCATTTGTATGCAAAAGTGGGAAAACGTGGTTTATTTTCATGAATTTGAAGTAACTAGAGAACTCACCCAGCTTGCTGTAGCCTCTGCAGTCTACCATGTCATAATGCACTGTATCACAGCAAATTAGCTCATAACTCACTCAAATCTCAGCTCAGTATTACTTGACTGACCACACTTAGTTTGCAGCAAAATCCTTCTATTTGTTTTGGTGTTGTTTTTTTTTTTTAAGAAATGGAACTTTGAATGATGCTTTGTTGGCAGATATATTTTTCTCCCAGGGCCATGAGTTGCATGGGTGTAAGCGAGGGCAGAGCTTGGCTCTAAATGACTAAAATGCTATGCTCCCCTGGCTGTGAGATGCCAAGGCAGTATATAAAAATAACACAGAGCATGAAAGCTTCATAATAGCAGAAAGAAGGGTTTGAGTGATCTAGCATGCCGCCTGCTTCCCAGGGGCCTGCAGAAAGGTTTGTGTGCCTTGAGCTGGTGTGGCTGAGCTGGAGGACACAGACCAGCTCCGAGGTGTGGCTGCACGGCTGGGGAGGTGCCACACCCAGAATCCAGCAGCAGTTCCCTCGTTGACCAAACAGGCTGTGCTGACACTTTGCATGGAAAAGGGTGGGATGGACCACGAGTGTGGGTGCAGGGCTGCTGGTGGTGGCAGGTCCCAGTCATCCCAGTCACCACCTTTCCAGTGTTGTGTCCATGCTGATGCAGTTTTCCTGCAATGTGACAAGAAGATGAATCTTCTACATTTTGAATGAGTTATAGCTTCTATGGCATATTGTCATAGTAGCAATCAGATAGCCTCCCTGGACAGTTCAGTCTGTGCAATTGTACACTCTGCCTCATAGAGGGTTTCTGTTTTCATTCATTATACCTACTGAATGTTTCAGAATGTGTGATTTTTAGGTAAACTGAAAATGGAAAAAAAAGTACAAGTTAGGTTCGATATAGAGGAGAGGCAGTTTAATGAGAGAGAAAAGCTAACACTGCAGTTCTTAAAGCACAGGGGAAATTTAAGCATAGACTACCAGAAATGGGATTTCAGCCTTTGTTCTTAATACATGTTGCATCTAACAATTCCATTTGTTCCACTGTTCTTCAGTGCCAGAACTAAGCAAATAGTTTGCAATAAATAATTTAGCCTTTGAATTTAACCTTCATTCCTGCTCATGGAGTCCCAATGTGCTGGTTGCACTGTTTCAAACTTATTTGCAATTCAAGATCATGCAACTTTTAGGGGTGAAGGGAAGTTGGAGATATTTATTATTGTGATGTGCCAGTGTGATATGACACTCCCAATTGATCACAAGGTACTGCTTATCTTCCCTGATCTGACGGTTGCAGTGGGACGGTGAGAAGGGAATGTGAAAGCTGTCATTTTGAGATGAAACATGAATTTCTCCTTTTGAAAAGATTAACATCTTGATACTTTTTGAGTGGGAAGGTTGACATGGAGTTACTACAAGAAACAGAAAAGACTATTTCTGACTGAGTGAGTAATTCTAGAAACTCAGTCTAGGGTTACATCTAAAGGGGACGCTTTAAACCAGGGCACCCTAAAACCTCTTCCAAAAAAAATTTCATGTTTTGCATTGCATTGTGAAATGGACTTTTATGTCCATGAGGAAAGTAAAGGATTCCTTGATGCTTCCACTACAAAACAGAGGCCAAAACCAGGTCACTTTGGGTTGTATTTTTTATCAGCCTTCCATTCCTACCTCTGGTAAATCATATGGCTGTGATTTCAACCTGAGAGATTGTTGGCTCTGCCTCAGACAGGGCCATTATTTTACAATAAGGAGTTACAAAAATTCGGCTAGGAAATTGCACAAAAGAGCTTCTCATACTGCAGCTCAAAGCATGCAGAATAAGCTGTGAGGATTACTGCTGAGCTGCTTTTCCAATGAGAGAGAGGGAACAGCAAGTTGTACATATTTGACATCATAAAATACTACTATGGCAACAACTCACTGCTTATCTGCTTAACATCCATTTTTAAGCAAAAAAAGGGTACAAATATGAGAAACCAAATTATATTTTATCTGCTGTTCTTTTGGTGGGTAATTTTAAGTCTCAAATAAATATGTAAGTTTTCAGAATTAAAAGGGAAAGCTTTGGCATTGCCAAAGTGTTAGTCTTTTCTGGGTGACTACATTGCGAAAAATAAAGCCTCACAAGTCACCGTGCTGAAAGACTACAAAGTTTTGAAAGATCTCAATAGTGCAGAGAAACCTCATGTATCTTCCTTTCAGTCTGGAGATGAGAATCAACAATAT
Organism: Dicrurus megarhynchus; assembly: GCA_013399195.1. Taxonomy (NCBI): domain Eukaryota; kingdom Metazoa; phylum Chordata; class Aves; order Passeriformes; family Dicruridae; genus Dicrurus; species Dicrurus megarhynchus. Next base: position 1,520,624 of record VXAD01005617.1, read on the forward strand.
TTAGAATGGGTTTGGCACAGTTCATTAGAGGAAAAAAATTTAAATTCTAGATGCAAATGGGAAAAAGCGCTAGAGTAAAACAGTAATAAATTGGCATCAATCTGAAAAACGAGAGGGCTAACACAGAATTTAATTGATCTCTCAGTTTGTAAAAAACACATACATTTTTTTTAATAAATAAGGATTAAGTGCTTAAGAATTCAGATAGGTTTTTTACAGGCATCCATAACCAATTTCCCTTTAGCCTTAGTGACAGATAAGTATCACAATTTTCTGGACAGAGAGGATTGAAATCACAGAAACAGGTCTTGATACTCTTTTATTTTTAGAAATCTGAACTCAGCTGGCAAGAAGTATTAAAAATTCCACTGTTTTTAAGAAAGAGAAGAAGTACCTAGACCCTAAAAAAAGATTGAATCTTTTTTTAAAGGTATGAAAATGCCACTTAATAATATTTTCCTGCTCTTCTATCTTTATGTCCTGTACTATTTTCCTTTTGAAAAGAGATGAGATCTCTTTTATCACTTGCTGTCTTAAGTTTTCTCTCTTCATTTATTTCCATCCTTGAAAACAATACAATTCATTTTTTAGCAAAATTGGACACTAGAAAAAAGTAGAATGAAAAACATCCTCACATTTTAATGCAGAGATACTGGCATATGCAGAAGTAAATGCCAGGCGCTATGCACATTCCAAGGATAATACTTTTGTGTACTACATGAACTTGTGAAATCATTATCCCAATAATTAACCAGCATGATTAATGAGACAGGGGAAAAAAAGAATAGTTGCTGCTGCTATTCAGTTGGTGCAGAATCTAAATGTCCCTTGACTTCATCTATTTTACTGTACATCTTGCTGGAGTGTCTTCAATCTTTTAGAAAGAGAGGCTGCCATGAGCCTTGGCCCAGCTATTTTTGACTGTAGCAAACATTACATTGATATTGTCACACTGTCCCAGCTACCATTCTCTTTTTCTTTCCAATGAATGCACCAGGGTCTTATTAAATAAATCAAAATTAAAAAAAAAAAAAAGGGAGAAGGGAGGGAGAGTGAGCGAGGCACAAATCAAATGAAGCCGAGTGGGCTGTGTTTGCAGGCTGTGGCCTTGCTCCCACTGGGCCCACGCAGCACGTGCCCTTTTATCTTACTGCCTTTAAGCTATGGTGGTCTGTTCAGCCTTCTGGGGCTACATATGTCTCTGCGCCAGGATAATTGTTCTCAACAGCATGAGCTTAACTCTATCATCCCTCCTGCCTCTTGACTTACTGTAAATTAAACAGTGGCTCTATGAAAAAAATTGAAGCTGGGAAGTTTCGGCAGCTCTTTAAGACTACCTTTGTAAAAAGAGACCTTATTTTACTGGAAGTGTGGAACATTTTTCTGGTTTCCGTGTGATGACATGGAAGTAATTTTAAATATGTCCTTTGCTTTTTTTTGGGCTTTTTTTTTTTTTTTTAAGGCCCCTGAAGTGAAGAACAATTAGAAAGAAATTAGATTAATGGGAAAGAAGACTAGACATGGACAGACAATATATGCATGGAAAACATGCAGGAAACCAAATTCCCATTCAGAGTTTGCCAAATTACCCACAACTTCTCTTTCAAAGCCCTGCTAATAATGCTCCATTGTATCTAAAGCCTATAAGAATAGAGTTAATAACAGTGTATGAGTATCAATTACACATTATAGATGTAAATCTTACAAGCCCCCTCTACTCAGTAGGAAAGGGGCTATCTTTGTGCCATGCAGAGTCGAGAACACTCTGTTAGCACTGAGCAAATAATAAAAAATAGTAATAACAGGCAGAAAGCCTCTTCAGTTCAAGTCACATTTTAACTGCTTAGTCTAAAACTCAAGCAATACAAAGTTTTCACAGATGTTGTCACCCTAATCTGTACTGAAAATGTTCTTTAACTCCTTAGAACCCCTTGGATGTCTTGTTCTTTTTACATGTATTTCTCTTCTCAACAAGAACAATCAGGAAATTTTAAACTTCCTCTGTCTTCATCCTAATGCCCTTCCCAGCACCTGTTTCAATTAAAATGACAATTTTTGAACGGAGACTTATGTTTAGTCAGATGACATTTTACCAGCACCTTTTATGTTGGCATCCTTATTCTTCTGTCTCTGGAAATATCTGCGTGGAATGACTGATTTTATTTTTGGAAAACACCAAAAGAAGTTTATCTTTTTTCCAGAAGAACACAAAGAATGGAAATCATTGAGTCATAATTTTTATGTTCTTCGCTGGAATCTGTCCAAACTGGGATTTCAGTCAAAGCAGATAATATCATATGAGGATTTACCTCTGCCAGCTGGGCAACTGCAATTTTCAGTGTATACATTGGTGTAAAGCTCTGTGCAGGGGCAACAGTGCTGATACTGCTCAAGATTTTAGGTGTTCCTTGCAGAACAACCATGACCTCTCATAAAGACTTTGTGTCTTCTGTAATTCTGATAATTGTTTCCCTTAATCTACAACAAAAAAATTACTTAGTCTGAAGGAACACAGTTTACTTCTTCTTCAGATGATGTATTAAGATGCACAGTTATACTGCAGCGTAGCAGGATTCTTTACTGAACTACTCTCCTTGGGTCCTATGCTGGGCTGCAGAGGCCCCGTGTGGAATTTAGACGATGTAAAAGTAGTGTCTCTGTGTGTTCCTTTGAACTCAGGACTGTCAGAAAGTTGTTGTGTCCCTTTCATGCTTTTTACACCAGCCATTTGAGGTTAAGCTCCGAAGGGAGCTTTACCAACAGATCTTGAAGGCTGTATGAGAGTCTTGCTCAGGCTGCAGAGTCCTCAAGGCCAATTCACAATCTGAAACTTTTTTATTCACCCAGGTTTTAAAAAGGGCTGTGTTGGCCTAAGCATCTTCCGTAAACAGGTCTTAAACAGTGTTGCATAAATCCTAAAATAGTTCCTCTCACAGAGTGAAAAGGTCTTCTGGAGATGAAGTTTCTAATTTTAAGCAGTGGTTACTGACCCTCCCAGTCAAGTTATAATTTCTTTATTAGCAAAAAAGACTAAAAGTTCATTATTAACTTTTCCACACCCTTGCTATGCTGGTATCTGTAAAGACAGCATTTTTCATTACCTGGTTTGTAGCAGAGGCAGTAGAAACTCTGGTTCACTGATTCATAGCTATCATAATGGCATTCCCTATAGAAATCTGCTGTAGATGTTTTTGGAAACATGTATTTACTAGGAGTATATACAAACATACTTAAGTACATGTGTAACAGTACACCCACACTTAGTGCAAAACAAACTCATGGTAAAATGTCCAAGCCTGCAATGACTGTTGCACACCTACAAGCTGAACAAGTTGTGGACACCCACGATCCCAAAGCTCTGCAGACCTTCCTTTCCCAACACCTCACCATTTGAAGCCCAACAATGACATGCCTGAGAGTGACATGCATGACCCCTCTGTTGGACCTTCAAAAGAGGGTGGCAGGACATGCTCCTAAGGAATTTTAGGAGGAGCTGTGAAATTCTTCAGAAAAACCAGAAAAAGAAATGTCACATTCCTTTGGGCCTACAGCAGGAAGGTGAAACTGGACTTGGCCTCCCCTGTTGTCACAGTCATAGTTCAATGTTTGTACTATCTGTATGCCTGGACATGCAGTCTGACCTGGAAGACGCTCCTTGCTCCTCTCCATCACGTCAGGGATCATCCAAGGCTAACAGGAAGGCACACAGTCTCTCACGTGTTAGCTGAAAGACCAGTCTTTGGCCTCTATCTTAACACTGTCTTGTTCCTAATCAGTGCAGATGAGCTCATAGATCTGCAATTAGACAGCTGTAGGTTTCCTCTGCTCTAGTCAACGAAATATTCATGCCTAGCATGTAAAACAGATTTAAGCTACATATTTACTACAGATTTTTTTCTGAGAAAACATTTGGCCTCTTATATTTGCACATTGCTGTATGCGTGGAATTTGTTGATATCTCCTGCATGTAACCTCTCTAGATCCTCTCAGTTGGCTTTGTTTAAGTATCTGATTCATCGAACAGCTTTGTACAATTTGGGCATGGTGCAAAGCCAGTTTAAGTCAACGCTAAAGCAAACCAGGCCTTTATATACTCTGCTTCAGGCCTTCTTTTCCCATGTCTCAATTTCTTGGTCCTTCAGACTTTTTGAGGTACAAAGTTTCACTAAAAGGCTGTCTGGTCCTATTCAGAGCCTAGTTTTCAAGGACTCCTTTATCACTTATTTTCCTGAGACAGAGGCAGACAAAATGCTGTGGTTGGTGCATTCGGAGTATAAAGTTAAGTGGGCAGAGGTCACCTAAAGAAGTGACCACCACAACCTGTGAGCAACTGGAGGGAAAGACAGCAACTCACAGCTTGACCTCTCCATGATGAAAGCAATCGCAGAAGTACACAGCAAGTTGATTTAAAGGTTTCAGAATGTGCAGCTGAGGGTCCAGCAGTCTGTTTTGTTCCCAGGATCTGGGTGCACTGGGGGCTCCTTCTCCTTGCTTGACTACCAGCTCCTGTCACCCTGGCTCAGACTGAGCACCCTGCCTTGCAAGGGAGCCCAAAGGGGCAACAGAGGGGCCCAAAGCAACAACAACCTTCATGTACTATACAGAGACAGGTTTCTTCAATAATGCAAAACTCTTCAGGGTGCTCTGCAGATATACCTTATACCTTGAGGGACTGTTTTATCTTTAGGTACTGCAATATGGAAAATATTTTTTTTAAAATCTGTTGTTCTACAAAGCATGGTACAGGAATCAGGAATTTATAAGGCTTGAAATGCCCTCTTCATGTTCTGTCACAGATATTTGGTGTAAGTTGAAGCAACTCACTCTGGTGTAGTTCAAGGGAGTTTATATGCTTGTTCCTATGGACAAGATTGGATTGCAACCTTTGTCTTCAGAGGAAGTTTTTTCCTCCGAATCAGTCTCTTTATGGGGAAGGGGGGCTCAGTATGGATTTATGCATGATGTTTTAGGCATTCACATTAAACAGCTCTAGCCCAAATCCTTGTAAATAATAAAAGCTGTTTAGAGTATAAATGAAGTAGTAAAACTTACATTTTAAGAGCTACTTGGGATGTAGCCAAAATACTAAATAAACAAACCTTACACATTTAACTGTTGACCATACTGAGCTTACTGAGAGGCTAAAAACAAAGGAAAACTTCCCCAACAAACAAAAATCCTTGCTAGGCTAGACAGAGAAAGAGAGGCTGCAAAGTTGTAACAGGGTGAAATAGAGACTCAGAAGATAGTTAAAATGCTACTCTTGTCTCTAGCAAGAAACCTGACTACAGAGCGGTAAGAATGTCTTTTTATTTCCAGAGCTTACTAAGCTTGTGATAGATGTATATCTGGAATATATTTCTTCTTGTGTGAGCAGACTACATATCACTATCATTAACAGTAACTCAGCATGTTTATCACAGTGCATTTCAAGGAGGCAGGAAAACACACAGGTTTCTGTTCTAATACTGCAATAAGTCAAGGAACTATCAACTTACTCATTGTTTTTAGTGTAAATTTCATATTTCACAAGGTTTTTTTCTCCTTAGAAATGGCTTATGCAAAACATAATAGAAATATATTGAATGCCATGCCTGAGACTTGGTAGCATTTCTACAGATCAGTTCAAAGCAAAGAGTATTTCTTCACTCGAATGTGTTATGTTGACTGAATAATGCGTTAGTGCAGTCAAGAATACAGTATTTGTCATCCCTGACACTTCGAGAAGATATTTGCTCAAATAGAGTTCAGCCTAGTTCTGCAAAATATTTGTTTCTACACTCACATTCACTATTTGTGGGTAAGGTTGGATGCCTCTATTCTTTTTAAATTTGTTCCCTCTAAGACACTGTTCAGGAGTCTCACTGTTTTCAGCATCCAGATTTCATATCAGTAAGAAGTGATTACCTCCCTGAGAAAATCCCTTTTCGTCCTGATTGAGGCCATGTCACTGCAGCAGAAATGTTATTCAGCAGCTACTGGGCATCCTTGGTGGTGACATCTGTTTGGTTGTCTGGTGAGGGATTGAGGTATAATAAGTCATATAGGTGTTGAATAGTATTGGCTTCCTGACAGACCATCAGAATGGCCATAGAAGCAGTTTAGAAATCAGCCTTTTTGTTTCTGCCATCCAGTGAAACACTGTGATGTCTGGAGAGCAGTTTTACATACAGTATTGCACAAAACAGGACAAGAAATTACTTCCAAGACGGAAAAATAATATGCTAACAGGGAAAAAAGAAGAAATTGCTTTACGTATCAGATTTTCCTTAACTGATTTGTGAATGACCAGCTGACTAACTCATCTATGGCATCAGAAACAAAGAGCTAAACCATCCATCTTTTCTAGAATTTCTAAATGAATTACATATTATTGCCTAAGATTTAGATGAAGGTAAAGCGGAGCTTACAGTTCTATTGACATTCATATTGACATAGTGAATAAAAGATGAAGATTAGCATGATTAAAGGGAAGTGAAACAGGGGTTCAGCAGTATTAACTCAAGAGAGTAATTCTCCTGGACACTACTGGGACTGTGTCCATGACTGAGGACAGAAGAATTATGCTCTAAGGAAAGTAAAAAGCAGACCCTGTCTAACCAATCCCCTAGGGGAATGGGAATGATTACAGGGCATGCTGTTTTCTCTTGTTTTACGGGCACAGGCAGCCACCTGGAAAACATGTGAGGAAACCAAAGCAACTGGCATCAAATCTAATGTAACTCAGTCCAGACTAGCAGGTGAGGGTTATTTTTTGCAGAGCTGAAAGTGAAAGCAGGGACCTAGGTACTGAGGTTTTGTGTCTCAGAACAAGACTCACAGTAAAGAAGAGTTGATATACTTAATTTTCACTCAGGGAAGAGTATATGGATAAAGGAAACTGAAGCAGAGATTTGGTGAGTATAGCCTTGGCAGGAAAGCAAGCAAGAGAAATTTGGGGGATTCATCTCACATAACTGTGGGCACTACACTACAGATGGCTATATTAGAGCAAGTCACCCAAACTCCCTTTAAAGTCAGTAGAAATAAATAGTTGCTTTTAGAGTGTAATTCATCTTAACCTCAAGTAAACAACTAAAATGTCAGCGATTGTGCCCCAGAAATGTCTGTTTCTCTGCTTTAACCATGCAGCATTGCTCAGATGAGACTGTGCACACCATAGATGGAGGTATGGATCATCCCATGAGATTTCAGAGGGACAGCAGGAACAAGAGACCGACAGGGTGCTGCACACAGAAGGGGGTGGTCCCCCATTCAGCTCTTCATAGGCAGATGTGGAGGAAATCTGCAACTAACCCAGCATTTCTCCACAAACTTTAATTTTCATCTTTGCTATAATTTGCCCAGTACTTCCACCTCTGCAAGCTGTACATAGAGGAAAACAAAACAACAGAAAAACATATAATTCTTTCTTGATTGTTATCTAATTTAAAAATATTAAAATATAAAGACAGTTTCTAAGTATAACAGCATTTCAGTACCCATCTTCCAAAGTTAACACCATTTATTTACATGTAGACCTAGGTATGCAACAGTCTTGGCTGCTATAAAAGAGGCTGGATTCAAGCCACAACCCAGAATAAATGCTTTTGCACTCAGTTCCAATGGTTTCATTGCAAGCTCTGCCTAATGAGTTCTCCAGACTTACTGCAGGCACCACACTCAGCTGGGTTGGTGTCCAGACTTTATAGCTGCTGGACTTGAAAAAGTGCAATAAGATCTTAAAGCAGGGAAACTCAACTTGCATCAGATAGCTAGCGGGACATATTTATTGCACAAGTACTCTTAGGATCCATTAGGGTCTCCATTAAGACCAGTATATTGAAAAGACTAAAGAAATGGCAGAGAAACTTACTTACTTGATGTTATGAACAGCATAGGCAGTACCATAAACTTCCAGAAATAGAAACATAAATCATAAGAAAGTTATTGTTCTTTTGGTAATAGGAAGCTAAGAAAATGTTTTTCTCACACTTTTTTTGAAGGTATTTCTGGCTATGCAACTATAAAAACCAAGACATTACAAGGTCCTTGAAGTAAAACTACCTGATGATACCATTAAGGAAGATATTTCTTTGCTGACCTTTTCTCTAGCACTTGAGTTTAGATTTAGCTGCTGTATAATACCACAACATTTTGAGTTATACAATTCAGATGTGTTTTCTGTGACTGATACAAAGCTTCTGTGAGTTATAAAAAACTGGTGAAGCTACATGACAAGAAAGAAAACTCTTACATGGTACTTTCAGAAAGCTGTACTTCAATGCACTGTGAATGTTACTTTTCCGTCAGTGTTTGTTTAAAAAAAAAAACTAAGGAAGCTGTGATTCTTTGGGCCTTGTTTCATTAGATATTTAGCAAGAACTTAAGAACCAAAAGGACCATTCACTCCTCTATCCCTGTTCTGCAAGAGGCAGTAATGTAAGACAGTTTCAGCCTGAAACAGTCCTAAAGAACCAGATATTTATTTTTTCTGACTTAAAGGGAACAAGAATATTTTAATATTCATTCTTTTCAGAAAGAGAAAGAAAATGCATCATAATGCTTTTTACTGGGCACATGCCAGAAAGGAAAATATCACCCTCTGAATATTCCAGTCTTAAAAGTCATACTGGAAATGATGCTCTCCAGCCTTGCCTTCCTGCTTCCCAGCAGTCAGCTGAGGCCTTAGAGCTCACACTCATACTGCTACATTTAAAAGCCAGTCTAGTCCCTCACCGATTTATATTTTCAGCTTTCAGAACTTTCTGTGGCCATGAGTTTTACAATTTATGTGTTTTTTGAAAAAGTACTTCCTTTTGTTAGGTTTAAGTCTACTGTCTAATAACATTTTGTATGACCTGTTGTCAATGTGTTGCCTCTGCAACTTCTGCCTGGCAAAACCTGATTTTATAGACTATTATATTTTCCCTTACTCATTGCTTGAAGAGTCATACTTTATTTAGTCTCTCTTCCCACAAAAAGCCATTCAATAATCTGATTTTTATTGCCCTTTTCTGTACTTTTCCATCTCTACTCTATAATTTTTGTAATAGTGGGACCAAAAATGCATGTAGAATCCAAGAAATGAGTGTGCCATTGATTTCTACAGTGACATAGTAATTTCTATTCTGCTTTGCTCTTTATTCTTATTCTGACAATTCAGATGATGCTTTTTGCTCTTGTAACTATCAGTAGGCACTGAGCTGACATTTTCCAAGAGCATCCACAATGAGTCTAAAATCTCTTTCCTGAGGCTTATTAGGTAATTTAGAAGCTCTTGAAGTATACATCCAGTTGAAATTGTTTTTCTCACATGCACTGAACTTAGCAGCACTGAATTTAATCTAATGTTTAACCACTTGGATGGTTGATATTGTGAGATGTAGCTGTAACTTCTCACAATCCACTCAGGGCTGACTTTGCCATCTCACTATCCACCTCACTTTTTACTGCTCCATCTGTAAAACCTATCAATCTCTGTCTAATTTACCAGTGCAGTTAATTTTTTTATTAGCACAGCTTATCTGAAGTCTTGGCATAAATTGCTTCAGGGATTCCTTTAATGTACCTTGTTTTATATTGTAACTTTTTCATTGTTGTGTATGCTTAGTCTTCTGAGACAAGAAGACCTGTTTGAACATTGTTTTGTTCTGTAATTTTTCTTTTTTTTTTTTTTGCTTTGCCCTCTTTTATTTTAAAACTTGAATTTCTATTTTATGAGATAGTACCACGAAATATAAAATAATAATATGGGTCTAAAATCCATTAATTTGTGAAATGGATTCAGCATTTAATAAAGAGGAAAGTGAATTAAATAACGATAGACTGCCTGTCAGAAAGCAACTAAAAGATGACACCAGAGTGCATTCCATATACTACTTCTTGTACCAAAGCTGTAGTGAAAACAGGCTGCAGCCTACCTCCTAGGCACAATCTCCACTCACAGACAAAAAATTCCTCAGAAGCTGTGCCACAGTACAATTTGCATTTTCTTCATTCTTCACAAGCACAAATACCTGCTTGAATTATGACTTTAGAAGTTTAAATATGTCCAAATTCTCTAGGAATATGATATTTTGAGTCAAAAACCTTCCTCATGCACTAGGACTTAGCTGAAGCCTGCATTTCATTACAAATCCAAATTTTCAGGAGCTTTTCAAAACTGAAATGTTCTTTGTTTGCTGTTCTCACTGCTGTTCTCTCCTTGTCAGCTCTGGAGAAATTTTGAAAACTTCTATCTCTTTGATTCTGATGTAGGTTATGGAGTGGGAGGTTTTGGTACTACAAAAACAAAGTCATTGCTTGCCTACACTATAATGAAAGCTACTGCATGAAACATGACTATCATAAGTGATGATGGCATTAACTAAAGCATTTGGGTTTATATTTCATTTTAGTGATTGTGCTGATTATAAAATAAAGAGTTCAATTCTAATGATATATATGCATTCACTGGGGAAAAAACTTTATTCACTGCCACTGCTCCTTTCTGTGCTGACATTTCTGAATCAAATACTAGCTATGAATTGTTGGGCCTGATACTCTTCTGGCTGGGCAAATTAAGAATAACTCCAGAAAAATCTATGAAACCGATATAGTCCTAATTTTTCTCTCTGTCTGTTCAGGCATGTTCCCCTCCCTGTTGTTTTTTGCTTCCTTTCTCCTCACTACAGTTTGACTTGGGGCAATTTTGTACAACTATAACTAACAAAAACAAATTTTCTCAAGTATTTCAGGGGAAAAAATATGCAACACTACATCAAGAAGAAAGAGCAGTCTCATATGGGGGTAAAGCAGATCTATGTTTCATTCTGGTCCAAATGGCCTTCCTCTGCAAATGGCATCATCCACTTGGGACTAAGCTTTTACACAGGATAGATTATATCTCATCTTCCCCATTCTGTAGTGACTATTTTTTTCAACATTGATGATAAAGTTTTTGCAGCTCCAGTTCCTGTGTTACATGGCTATAGGAAGATATCATCTTTGTGTAAATTAAAAACAAACAAAATTTTTTATCTGTCATACCTACAAAGAAGAGATGGAAACACAATGCAGGTGCATCTTAAAATATTAAAACTCACAACTGGTTTTGAAAGTCAGCAGGTTTTGGAAACATAATTATAAGGCAAATTTCATAATTTCAAGAAGAGAGCAAAGATAGTGAAAGAGGTCCTTGGACCTGATTACAAACTTACCAACACCACTGTCAGCCATCAAAAATTTTCCAGTGTTTTACTTCTTTCCCTAAAGGGAGTCTAATGCCAAAACCTGCTGGTTTCTAAGCAAGGATGAGTACAGAGGAATTCTGAGCTTTAACACATAATTTTATTACAAGATTCTAAATGTTAAGCTTCCTAATGGAGCTCTCACACTACTGTATGACATGCTCTCTTTTTTGTTTTATCCTCCTACCTTAGAGCACAAAAACTTCTTTTTTAGAAGACAAGAAACAGAGAGGCCATTTTTCATCAGATCAAAAGGACTGAAATACTTTATACTGTCACTTCTCTGTCTGTTGAAGTTTGTCTGTGGCACTTCAGAGTCTTTTACAGGGTGCTTTTTCTTTATTCTGTTGTGGGATAGCTTCCCAAAATGTCCTTCCAGTTTTCCATTTAAGAGATGTGAGGGATAAGTAGATTTTGTAGCTGTTAAAGCTATTTATTGTTTTCCTGGATGTGGATTATATTTTGTTGCCTATAATATAATCATGGAAAGAGATAATATCATCACTTAATATTTATGAATGGATAGTTTTCTTTTAATGGTGAAATCGATACTTGTCCCTAGAACAGTTTGTTTATTTCTAAAACAGAACAATGAGCAGGATCATCAGATAGCTTTTCAGATTCCATAAATGAAAAATATCTGCTTATTAGCTCTTTTTTTTTATCTAGCTTTTTGGATCTTGTTCTTGAGCCAGTTACAGAGTGTTCAAGAGAGATTATTCCATAAGCCTCTAGTTTTATCATATTCTCCTTGGTTGTGCAATTCATTTAAAGACCTATTCCATATTTCACTGAAGGTTATACACATAGATGTGGTTATGGATATGTGCATCTGTGTGTGTTTATTTATGGAATTGTCAGCCTGCAGAGAATTGCCTGTGCTGTACACAGATTTATTTATCTGGTTATTTGGAGCATAGTTTCAAAATAATTGCCAGGTGAGATTGAGATTTTATTGCTAGTCCTCTCTATTTCACAGCTTTGCTGAAGTGGTTTAATTATCAGCTATTAGAGGTGATAATTCATGCACCAAATCTGAAGGGAGCTTTAAAAAAAAACCAACAAAACCCTCAGTGCGCCTTCAATGCTAGAGAGAAGAGTTCTGCTTGCTATTTATACCCCTCAAACTTGCTTTTGCCATACCAAATAAGCCATGGTGTAGTGCTGCCTCTTTGGGATTTTTTTTTTTTCATTTTGTCATTTTGCCTTTCAAGCTGTGCTCATTGGCTGGGATTTTGTCAAAGGGCTGGTGGCTGGTGGGCTGTGTGACACCACAAAAGGTGCTGCAGTGGAGACACAGGCTTACTGCTGATGGTTCACACTCCCCCAGCCAGCTGGCCCTGGGACAGAGCTTGCTGCTGCTGGTGCCTGGCAGAACCCTACTAAGGGGGTACACAGGGGATGTCTCCTGATGCTTGGGCTCAGGACTGATGAATACGTACAAAGTGCTGACCCTCCTTCAAAGATAAAGTACTTGAGCAAGGTGTTTAGCTGAAGCTGTTGGATATGGGGATAAAACAGGGGAAATAGCACCCCCATAGGAAAAACTGCCATGAGGAATATATGAAAGAGCAGAAATATATCTGTATTTTGAACTATTCTGAAATCATGATACCAGTATCTATGCATCCTCCTTGGAACCATGTTAGTTTGATGTTTATGAAGTTAAGAATAATGCCATAACCTTACAGACATCATCTGTGTCTGATGTGAGGTATTGGTAACGTCTAGTACATTGATAGGGTAATACACGTGAATAACTACTTTTTTTTTCCTTTTTTGGTTCTTTTTTCCAAACAAAGCTGAATGTCTTTGAATCCAAGGCTCCTCAAGCCAGGATGGCTCAGGCATCTTGGTTTTCTTTTGTTTGTTTTATAAAGCTGTATGTACCCTGAAGATGCACTCTCTACCTTTCGCCCTTGTTCCTGTCTTGTATTCTTTCTCGGCTTTTCTCTATTTACAAAACAAATAGAAAATCTGTTTTGAGACCTAAGGAGCAGGGTGAAGGTCTTTGTAGATTATAATTACTTGAATTAAAATTCTTTCTGTGTTAAAATAGTAATGCTTTGCATTAGAAAGTGTCTCATCTGGAGAAAAGTTGGTATTTTTTCTCTGTCATAAGCATTTTGATGTAACCTTATATAAGCATATGAAGTAATAAAATTATCACTATGGTTAATACCTTAAAATTTCTAATTAATTTTAAATGAAATGTCTTCCATTCTAAGCTTCCATTAGAAAAAAATTAAATCTCAAACATCATTCCCTTATTTGTGTTGAAGTTTCAAATATCCAAAAAATATGTACTGAATTAAGAAGAGAGAAAGAACACTAAAACAAGACCAAGAAGTAGAAAATCAGAATTAGTTTATGCTTATAGAATAAAATATTTTAATTAGTAAAAACAAGATAAAAACTAAAATAGAAGGAATAGAATAAAAAAAGATACATAAAAATGAATATAAGCTAAATGTATTATTTATGATAAAAAGGAAAGTAATTAAAATAAGAAAGCCAGGAAGGTCACATAACTTCAGTTTTAAATTTATTGATATTACATGTCAAGGAGGTTTTTTTAAATTATACATATTTCAAAATCTCAATTTCCTCCTGGTTTTCTTTGCTTTTTTCCATCCTAAAATGAAATGACATCTCCTCAGTCAATCTTGTCTTCTATTGTATTTCAAACTGTGGTTTAAAATAATATTCCCTATTTCTCAGTTTTTGCAGCCACAGTCAGCGGAATTGTGTGCTACCATTTATTTGTTCTTCTGACTAGCATTTGAGAGAAAGAGGCTGCACTGAAAGCCCTAATACAGCTTCAGTGACACCAAGGACTCCATCATCCTGAAGTGGCCATTGAGGGATCTATTGACAGACCAGAGGAAACACCACAATTGACACATTTCTTCAGTGTTATTGAAGACAAAGGGCAAATTATGCCCTTGACATTAAACATAAATTATGTGCTCTGGATTTTGCTCATATGGATTTGGCTAAAAACCTTGTCCATATTGGATGATAGTACTCTGAGTGTATTTTAAAGAGGTAGGGAAAAGGGAAGCAGAGCAAAAGTAGAGAATTTTTGGGGTTCTTCTATGGATAAAAATACATTTTTTATTGACTCATTTTACCTCAGATGAGTATGTTGGGAGGATTTTTAGTTTAGCTTCTTATTGCAGCAGATGGGGATCCCAGCTGCTTGTTTCTTTCCATCCTGACAATCTGGTTATATCAGTTTTTCTAGCAGCTTGCACATCGAAGGCTTAATCACAAAGAAAGAGGCTAGAAATATCCTTTCTTTAGAGAACAGAAATGAAGCTAGAAATCAATTTCCACCTTTTCTTCTGACTGGGTAACTGGTAGTGGTGATACCCACTAAGGACATAGGTTAGATTTGTTAATAGGAGAGTGACCAGCGTATGCCATGGACACCTCTCTTCTCATTAAGCAGCCTGTAGTCCCCTTCTACAAAATATAGGTGACCATCAGTCTAAGAGTTTTCTCATCAGACTGGGACAAGGAAGTCTTTGCACCTTGTAGCGGGTTCAGTTTGGGTAACCGCGCAGAAACACCAATTTTAGTGTAGTGGTTTGGTTCAAAATGCCCATTACTTACTTATTTCCTTCTGTGAGATAAGAACCAGGAGAAAAGCAAAGCAAGCACAAAACTTAAACCTTAAAAGCATAAAGAAGTTTATTAACAGAACTAAAAGGCAGGAAAAAAAAAGTTAGACTAAACCTTCAGAACACTTCTCCTCCCCCCACCTTCTTCCCTCCTCCCACCGACAACATGAAAAAACAACCCTCAAGGTTTTCCAGAGTCAGTTTACCATCTCTATAATAACCTTTCTCAGTCCACTTAGGGAGAGGAGTCTCTCTTGCTCATGCTATGGAGACATCTCCACACGAAAACAGTTAAACAGTTCTCTTGTGGCTTCAGTGTCACAGCAAGGCAGCTGCCGGGGATGGTTTCTCCTTGCCTGTGAAAGTCCCTTCCCTCAACTTGCAGCTTTCCCCACAACTGCTCGAGGGTTTCATCTTTAGCTAATGGGGTA
>VXAD01005617.1:1536029-1744671 GCA_013399195.1 Dicrurus megarhynchus
GCCTTGCAGCTGGAATTCGCTTATCTCTCCTTGCCGGGCAGCAGCAGTGGGTGAGGGGGGGCATGGCCCGTCCGGAGCAGCTGAGGGGGCCTGGCCCGCAGGTCGGAGCAGGGCTGGGGGGGCCGGGCTGGGCCGCAGGTGGAACAGGGCCGCTCCAGGGTGGTCTCCTGGCCGGCCCCGCTGGGCCGTGCCCCGGGCCTCCCCCAGTCACCTGTCCGAAGGCCGGAAGTCAGAGAGAGCTTCCCGGGCTCTGTTCATTCTTAAATGTGTATCACAGAGGCGTACCAAGCTTCTTAAGTGGCTTAAAGAAGTTGTCAATATTCCAACTAGCCAGTTGATTGGTTAGGTCAGGTCTAGAAGAAGCTGTAAGCACCTCTTTGCAAAAAAATCACTTCCGAGGCTGAAGGGGTTTTCCTTAAAAAAACCTCAAACTATGCTAACCCATGACACACCTCTAAGCTGAACCTTGAAAATTTGCTCAGTTTTATAAAATTTGAGGATTTTATTTAATACCAAGTTAAGGTAATTGGACAATATGAACTGTATGGCTCAGCATCTAAACCCAAAAGCTGTAATGACAATTTATTTAAAAGGAGACCAGATATTAAATTGCAGCACTGATGGCTGTGACTCTCTAACCAATTGTCTTGAGAGACTTTACTTTTGCTCTTAAATGAAGAGGGATTGTTCCTAACCTAATGTGGCAGAGTCTAGATGGTACTGAATCAGGGAGAAAGATAACATGAATTATTGAAGGATTTTGAAGAGTGAAAGAAGAAAGGAACAATGAAAAAATTTGAAAAGCTAGATAGTCACATTGAGAGTATCTTCTCTGTCTGGAAAAGGAGACATATAAGAAGAAAAAAACCCAAACAACTGCAAGACTATTTTCATGAAGCTTTGTAGAGCAGAATTTCAAAGTATTATAGGTAAGGTCTTGAACCCTTCTTCAGCTTCACACTTAAAATATAGTGAATAGTCTAAGGACTGAAATCTAAAAGGTTTGTTTAATGAAAAGTTTTCCATAGGGCCTTTGCAGAAATGGGAGGAAAAAAAGCATCAACTGTAGTAAGAGGAAAGATTTGCAATTAAGTCATTTATCTAATGATACAAAGAAATCTCTGTCTCTCTCTTCCATTACATTCTCTTTTCATGCTAAGCAAGACATTCAAACCAAACCTTTTACAGCAGCTCATGAATTTAAAAAAAATATTTCTTTCCCATTTTTGAAACATTTATCTAGGATAAAGCATTCGAGGTCTGCTTTTTGAAAGTCCTGTGGATTCACTGTCATGAGGTAAATTGACAAAATTTGTTTCTTTTACATGGAAAATTCTATATAGTGGTGTGTCTTCTGAAAATATCAGGTGATAGCTATCTTAGAATGGGCACTCAAGGCTAGTGGAGATTTTGACCTTTATACCTCTGTGCTGCTGCTGCAGTGTGTTCAGCTCCCCAGTACTGAGCACTGGCTGGAACCGCAGGCAGAAAGGAGCAGTCCTCTCTCCAGAAAGTGTTTGAATAGTGTGGAGCATGGGGCCACATATTAAACAACTCTCCATCTCCATAACACTCTGCTTCATCTTCTCTGAGAGGTATATTGGGCTTTAACTGGATGAATGTTGCTGCTACGAGTGCAGAGCGAGTGCTAATTCCTGAGGGGGCTGTTGGTAGCCTCTTTAGAGCTGTAGTAAATAATGACTAAGTCCATGAATTACACAGAGTTAATGCACTGAGGCTTGTGTTCTCTATATGCCTTGTCTTGCTTTGTAGCTGGTCTGCTATTTACTGTACTACTCTGCAGTTTCAAACAATGTTTAGGCAATCTTTGACCATAAAGAATCTCACGAGTGCTCTGCTCTGTCTGCTGAACCCCAAAGTGTGGACCGTTGCCCAAAATTTGACGGAACTATTCAACATCCTTTACTTTTTCAGCCTGGGAAAAAATCTCATGGGAACTGCTTTGCAGCAGAGCCAAAGTTGATTTTCTTGTGCTATTTCACCACTTCCAGTTCTAACCTGAAGTGGAAAACATGTTGGTGCATGAAAATTGGAAGATGATTTCCAAACACTTTCTCACTAGCAAAAAGGTGCAGTCTGAGCTCAGATTAGATTCCAATTGCTCTGCTTATTTGTCTTAGTGAAAGATTTGTCTCTTCTTCTAATGTGATAAATCCCAATGAAGGCCAACATAGTATCCAAAACCAGAGTATACCTACCTGTGGAGTGGGAATCGCCTTACTTAACTTTATCAGTTATTTTCTCCAAGTTGTCTATGTTCCATCTGCAGGCAAAGGAGAGAAAGGAGCATTTCTAAAAGCTGATTCATCCCATCCTGACTGTTTCATGCAGGTGAATAAATTGCCTGCCACTTGCTTTTTCTCCCTGTAAAAGCTCTAGAGGGAACCTAGGTAATCAGTTTAGACTAGACAATTTTTAGATGAATGAAGATAAGTGTGATGACTCCTATGTTCAGGTGTGCATCTGTGTGAGAGAAAAAGCATGGGTGGTGGGAGAGCTAAAAGATGGGCACAGTTTAAACACAGTGTGAGAGTTATCTTACAGTCTTTCTGTATGTATTTGCTTATCTAGTGTCTGTGTGTGGTTTTGTTTGTGTGATTTTCTTTTGCTCCAGGATAACCACAAAAAGGGGTTGCAGAACAAATGATTTTTCCAATCAGCAACAGGTAATCCTGCCAGCCATTGGATGCTGCTGAATATCCACCCACAGGATCACCAGCCTCTTGGAAGTCTCATGAGCAATACTTCAAAGCACAGACTGGCATCATGTTGCATGGCACCTTAAGGGTTCCAATGGTTTGGAAGTGAAATCGCTTCCATGGCTTCTGTGATTTGCATGTGAAATTGATTTTATTGGATTTATTTGATCGGGAGGCACAAGTGTTTCCCAGAGGAGTATAAATAAACATGTTACTAGAAACTGAGTAGATGTGATGAACCATAAATTTGGGAAGTGGTGGCTGAATGTTAGCAAATTTTACATAACTGCAGTTATTTTATAATGTTTTGATTTCCTGTATCAGTTCATGTTAGAGAAAGACAAAACACTTTGAAAGGACAAATTGAATGAAATTCTGGTGGATGCCAAACCCCATCATTTTCAGAAGTACATTCCTGGCTTTGAAATCTATTAATATTTTGTGCTTGAAACCCAGAGACATTGCTTCCTCTGACTGATTAATAATTTTCTTTGAAATGAAACATTTATTATTTATCACTGATCCCTATTTAAAAGCCCATTTTTCTCCTTCAGTTATGACAGTGGAAAGCTCAAATCTATTATGGAGAAGCCTGTAGTCCTCAGTAACTTTAATTGCTCGGTTGTGGCCTGCACCCCCCCTTGCAATGCAGTGTCTCTGTACAGATAAAATGAAGCAGTACCAGCTTCTGATGCGCCATTTTAGAAAGAGTAGACTGCTTGTCTGCTGGAAATGCTTGTGAAGAACAGGGTCCGTGATACTGCTTTTTCACATTCCTGTGACTATCTGCCTAAAGCCATGTGGTCTCTCTCACCTTAAACCTCATTTCTAAGCTTTTGAGGGTCTTTGCCATATCCATCACAAAAAGTTCTGGTCCCTGACTAGAATTTTGAGACACCATGGATGTGAATAATAAATGTCCTTTATCTTTACAGAAAGTGACTAATCTTATGGTGGTCTTTGCTCACCTTCATTGCCTCATCCGTCAAACTCTTACCTACCCTCATGTTTAAAAGCAAAACCCACAGAAAACTAATCATCAGCAAAACTCTCTCTGAGAAACAGAATGACATGAGCCCCACAGAGCCATTGGAAAACAAGCCCATTGCATTTGCTGAGTTTCATCTATACTTAGCATTTTTGCCATGACTAATCCATTCTTTCACTCTAAATTTGCCATGGCAAAACAACACGCCTGGATCTTTATACTGAACACCAAGCACAGCTAAACCCTTCACATGTGCTATCAGAGAGCTGCTTGCTTTCACCACCAGAAAGGTCATGCCAGAATGGTCAGAATACAGAACAGCCATGGATAGAAGGAAGTGACATATTGTTATGCAGAAATCACCCTTTTCACTTGTGTATAAAATGACAATGTCTATATGCATCACTCTCTAAAATAAGACCAAACCATATGGAGAAATTTTAACCTTCATCCCATAGCAAAGTTGCATTACACCATTGCAATTCTCATCTTCTTTTAACTCTTGCAGTTACTGCAGTTATGTGCACAAACACTCTGCGGTGGGTTTTTTTCCTATTGCTTAGTTGAGTTTTCAGTCTCACGCACAATTCTATGAGAATAATATCACATCAAACTCCTTAAACTTGAACCAGCAAACAACAGAAGGAAGATAACCTCTTACACACCCATGATAGAAAATCAGAAAAAATGAATAAATGTGGTTATTTGGCCTTCCATCTGTTCTGTTTTTTCTAGAAAAATAAAACCCATGATCCTGGACACTGCTGTGGTTGCTTGATTTGACACGTTCCCAGTTTTTGTGAGAGAAGGCAAAGTACAAATGAAGTTCATTAGACTCTCTCCCTTGAACAGTCCATTTCTGCTCAGACTATGGAGAAAAGAAGCTCTACTCCTAATATGTAGCAGAATACCCAAGCCAGACTTTCGCAATGAGTAGAAGTTTGGACTTTCTTTATGACCTTTCTCTTGATTAAGCTTCTGTGATGATAATGAGAGAATAAATCACCTCTGTTAATTATGAAGTACAAGCTCAAGTGCTTAGCTTGTACAACAGAACAGAACAAGAGCACAGCCTAATGTTTCCTGTGCATTGGAGATACTGTCAGCTTCCACCAGGACTGTGTGTCTTGGCAACAAACCCTTAGGGGATGTGCTGCGCACCTACACGAGGAGCCCACCTTTTCCTACTTGTTGCTGGGGGTTGCACTCATATCTTGTGATAGCTTGGAAAATGTACAACACCTTTAAAATGTGCTGTCACAGATGGTTCATTGGACAAGTCTCATGCCCTGGCTCACAAGCAGAGGAGAAATTTATGTTTCCTACATTTTTCCTATAGCTGCTCAGCAGAGGTTAGGACAGAGCCCCAGGCATGTTCTAAAGCTTCACTAATGTTTTCCATATCTGCAGAAACAGGGCCAAGTCCGAGTCCCTTAGCAGTCTATGGTGAAACTCACTTTGAGTATTGGGACAGATACTTGGCCTATGTTCCTTAGTTTGTGTTATTTTATCTGGTAGTCCCTTGTGCTTGAGGAATAAACCATTAAGACTGGATTTATAAATCCCCTATGAAAGAATGAGAAGTAACTCAGAAAACATTGAAAAAAGTGAAAAAAAGAAACCAAGCTCCAAAACACTTTATCACGGTACTGACAGCCTACATTGGAGAGAAATAGGGTTGCTGTGTTGTGCTCTCGGTCCTGGAGGAGCTGGTGAGGGAATCTGAGCATAAGGCTTGGCAGGGCTGCTCTGCATTGCTGCAAGGCAGGGTGGAGCATCCTGCACTGGGTCACACGGTGAGCAGGACAAACTTGTAAACTCTTCTTCCTTCAGAACATACCAAACCAGTGAAAGCATGCATAGCCTTAAGCTCGACTGTATATGGCAGTGAGATACTTTCTGTAATAGCTTGCTTTGCTTTCTTGACTTTTATTTCCTTTCCTGATGGTAAGTTTCAACAAAAAATGATTAGCTTTATTTAGATTGCATAATACGCAATTTTATCAATCTCCCTTCTCGAGGGTATAGGAGAATTGATAAGGTCCAACTTAACTGGCCTGCCTGCTGTAAGATATTGAAACTGAGGTCATTCTTGTGCACCAGAGCAGCAAAGCCAAGAACATGCTTTGAGACAGACAGCTGGTGACTCAGGAGGAGGGACTTTGAGGCTGCCAGGTGTCCCTCTCCCTATGGGCTTCCCTGAAAGCTACAAAGTGTGGTCATTTTATTTTCCATAAAGAACCCTACATTCCTTGACATCTTGATTAAAATACTGGACACTGGGGTAAGGGGTGTGTATGTGTGGAATTGTGATTTGGCTTTTGTTTTCTGCTTGCATAGATTTATCTTCTGTTTGGAGCTGCATGAGCTCACTCAGAGCAAATCCTATTCTAAATCCACCTAAGAGGTGGTTGCCAGGAGTACAGTACAGGATGTCTGTTACTTCTAGAATTGATTTGTTACCTTCATTTGCCCACGTAGTCAATCCTATCATCCTCATCAATGATGATGCAGAGGAAATTAGGAAAATAATTTTTAGGGCTTTTAGAATGTGATCAAGCTATCATAAGCCTCAAGACAAATGGTTCCTCCAAAGGCATCATTTTTTGGGCTTGACTTGTGGCTCTGTCCTGGCTAAGGAAGGGAAGTCTGTCCAATGCAGCAGGGCTTCTCAGGGCAGAAGTTATCTCCAGCCACCTGGGAAGGTGTCCCAGGATGCCAGTTGTGGGTCCACGGAGCACTGCCCCACCCTGAACTGCAACTCCTCTGTCTTCACTAAGTTTCTACCACCATTACTGTCAGACCATCCGAGTATTTCAGTTAGATCTATGTGGGCTGAAAAGTATGTGAGTCTTTTTTTCCCCCTCTTTCTTTAAGTGTGCATGTTATTTTGTGTTCCTGTTAGAGAAGGCAGATGGAAAGATTTACGCCTTGCACTTGAAGCTGAATGTGTTGACGTTTGCTGTAGATCTTAGAGACTTTATGTGTCTCGACTGTCTCAGACTAAGCTTCAAGGAAGTCCTTGCCCAGACAATCTTTGTCTCCTCAGAGAAAGTTCTGCTCCATTAGGACAACGGAGCTGATGCCAGATTGGAAGGAACCTTAAAGATCATCTGGTTCCAACACCCTTCCATGGACAACATTCACTAGAACAGCTTGCTCAAAGTTCCATCCATCCTGGCCTTGAACACTTCCAGGGATGGAGCATCAAAATTTCTCTGTTCCAGTGTCTCATCATCCTCACAGTAATTTTTTTTTTAGTATCTAATATAAACCTACTGTCTTTCAATTTAAAGTCATTCCCCTAATCATATCACTGCATACCCATGTATAAAATCCCTCTCCAGTTCTCTCATAGTCTCCGTTTAGGTATTGGAAGTTGCTATATGGTCTCCCTGAAGCCTTCTCTTCTCCAGACCGAACAGCCCAGACTCTCAGCCTGTCCTCACTGGAGAGATGTTCCAGTGATCATCTTCATGGCCCTCCTCTGGACTCACTCCAACAGGTCAGTGTACCTCCAGTACTGAAGACTTCAGACCTGGATGCAGCACTCCAGGCTGGGTGTCAGCAGAGCAGAGCAGAGGGGCAGAATCATCTCCCCCAACCTGCTGGTCACTCTGATGCAGCCCAGGATATGGCTGGCTTTCTGGGCCATGAGTGCACATCATTGAGTCATATCCAACCTCTCATAACCCATACCTACCACGAATCTCAGAGCTTCCCTTAATCCATTCTCTTCCCAGCCTGATTTTGTGCTTGAGATTACCCTGACCCAGGTGCAGCATCTTGCACTTGGTCTTGTTGAGCTTCATGAGGTTCACATGGGGCTGCTTATTTAGAGGCTGTAATAGAGATCCTCTCTTCTCTCTGCTAGTGTGCTGCATCCCAGTAATGTCATTTTTACTGTGGTTGGTATTTGCATGAAACCAGCAGATTTCGTTGAACCACGTACCTCTGTTATGAGTTGAAAGCAGGTAGGGGTATGAGATGTGGAGATTTTCCTATCACATTTGTGATTTTATTTTGCAATATATGTTTCTCTAAACAAGCAGAGAGATTAATTTTCATATGTGAAAATATTTACTACCTGCAATATTGCATTGAAGTAGTAATATTTTTTGACCACTCTCAAAGTGAAATGTTTTAGTTCATATTTTTAAAGACTGTGAGAAAGTCAGAAATCATGGCAATAAAATAAAGCTGTTTGTTAGTCAGAGCAGGATGTTATTAATCGGAATATATTACAGATAAGGGAATAATTCAGTCACTGTACTAACTAAACGTGCCTCTGTCAAGGGCAGGACTAAGGTGAGGTATTTTTTTTTATTTCATGTTGGTTGTGAACCTGTATATAGCAATGTTGAAACAGGAGTGTATTGCCTGTGAAGACAGACATGGAAACAGGCACAGGGATGAGAACTGATACTATGTTACACAGCCATGCTGCAGCCTTTTCAAGAAGGGCTGCTTCTATAGTATTAAATAAAGTCTATCATCTGCTCCTTAGGGCAAAGAGCCTGATGTAATTTGTCTGCATGGTTTGTACTTTGGCCATCGCAAAATACGGTGGCCACTGAGTACCTTTCCTGGGCCTCAGGTCCCCCAGTGCCCTCCCCTTGCCCCCAGAACTGACTGGGCCATTCCCAAGTCAGTGTAGCACCAGCCCCAGAGAGCCATGGGCAGCTTGTGACAAGCTCATGCCTGGACCCTTGGCCCTCTTCCCTGTGCTGATATAATTATTTTTGAACTTTCCAAAGTAGTGGATATTGATTTCTGTAATTGTTTTCTATTTAAAAAAAAAAGGCCACTGAATATGTGCTTCATTTGCATCCTCTTTTGCATCATTGGTGACAATTTTATCTTGACATTCAACATGTAGGTTCTTGTGTAATGTAGGTTAATTTATGTACTGGAATTTACTTTCAGCCACAGCTCTATGATATGTACTTACAAGAGGCACTTTTCTAAGTTTAAGTGTCCTCCTGTAATGTGTGGAGTGAAAGGGAGACAGACACAAAGAGTCCTTAGGGATAAGTAAAAATAAGAAAACTGGGATTTTGCTCTAGAATAATGCTCTGGATGAGCTTATCCTTCCCCATTGACATAACAGAGAGTATAGGAAGATTGACCCGGTTAGCTGAGGTTAACCACACGTGTCCTGGGATGCTGAACATCCCTTATTGTTGCTTTCTGTGAAATTAGTTTCACAGTTAGAATAATTGCTGTTAGTCACATTTTATGTCTCATATTTCACATTACTGTTATTTTGCACTTACTGGGTCACATTGCCAAAATTAATTAATAAACCACAGTTCACAACCTGTCATCTCATGTGCAGCTTCAGCTGGACTGCTCTCTTCTGACACTTGCCTTTGGAATGTGTAGTGTCCCAGTGTAAACAAATGAGGTCACTTATGTGAAAAAAATGTTCCCCAAAGGGAAAAAAAGGTACAGAGTCAGACTTTTAGTTTATTGTACATGTTAAGATCTGATTATTAGAGATACTTCTACCCAAATTAAGGTGCAAATGAGACCATATGCTGAAGCCAATAGTATGGATTTTATTTAACAGTAATGTGAGATAGAGATAGAAAGAAAAAGGAAAGAGGGGAGAGGGGGGAAAAGAGTGAGACAGATTAAGTAGAAAATAGTCACCACTGCAAGGATCCAGACAGCATCCCATTGGTCCTCTTCGCCCTGGCTTCTTGGGGTCCTGCAAAACAAGAGTTCAGTGGGTTAATATACCCTCAGGTACAGTGGGAACACCCAAGCACCTCCCCTGGAGGGGAGAGGGTTACACTGTCTTTTGCAACACTGTGGATCTTGCACAGTCCTCTGGTGGAAGGCCTCAGAAATCAGTCTGGGGAAACTTTGGGGGTCTTTGATGGCTTGTGACACCTTCTGAGACATGACATGTCAGCATAGTTGAGCCAGTTTGCCCCATCATAGTTTGAGCCATAGTTGCCCCATCAGGAGGGATGAATACCCTCAAGCCTACCTGTGAATGTCTCTTGTGAATCTGACCTGGGATGGGGGGAATGAGAGGAGGAGTTTTACAACTGAGCCAGTTGTGTAAGGGGGGACAATTGGCATAATTGGCATGGTAAAAATCACCACACTACCTCTTCAGGATTTGCTTCCTATCTGGCTCAAAACCCAACTTGTAACTTCTGGGAGTGGGTTATGTGGACCAGAGGCTTCACCACCGCGCACCCAAAAACTCTCCTCCTTCCTCCAGCGGGGCAGGGGGAGAGTGTGCAAACCTGGCCTTCTCAAATGGCTGATTGTTTTGATTCATTAACCATTAACATTTCAGTCTTTCATAGTCCAAATTCCCAGAATCCAGCAGGCAGATTTTGTGGGGGGTGGGCCTTGGTTGCTGCTGAGCAGTTGCTTCTTTGCATGGTTTGCTTTGCAGGCAAAGTCCTTTGGCGACCTTAACAGTGTTTGAGGCAATTGTGATCTTTAAGTCTCTAACAACATGCTTGGAGCTAAGTACATTACTGAAGAGAAAAAGCATCTTTTTCTCTTTTCCTGCAAAATTTCTAATTGTAAGATGTTTAATTTTATACCCTCTAGGCCATTTATGCATGTAGCAAAATTATTTAGGAAAAATTTGTAAATTTGAACGACCCATAAAGCAAAACAGTAACAGTGATTCTGACAGTAGGAAAAGTATTTCAGAAGGTGTTTCACACACTTCATACAGTGAATGCTCTTTTAACTATGTTTGATTAGCTGGATTAGATCTCCTCTTTCTCTAAGAAGAGAGGCGTGACATGATACGTAGAGGGGGACACAGTTCCTTCAACGTGACAGCTCAGCCCATAGGTGAGGGAGAGGACATTGTTCAAGTCAACGTTAGATATGAAGCTGCATCTCTAAACTGCATCACTAAAATTTCCCATGGTGGTATCACAGAGAAGATAACCAGCTTAATAAGACTGCATAACCTTCTCAATCATATCACCTTTGACCTTACTGGCATAACTGGATGTCAGCCACAGAGTTGATTCTTTGTTTCTCTGCATATGCGCACATGGGATTCCTGTGTCTTTTTTTTACTGAACGCTACTAGCACAATGAGTCTTACGAAATCCTGTGGATTCCAAAGTACTGCAGTTAATAGGATTAATAAAGACTGCCACAAAATTGACATTTTTTACTGACTCAAAACCAGTTTTATAGATTTCCACTTTATTTTTATGTCTGACACTTTCCACAGCATGATGGATAATGTTACAGTGACAGTAAATAGAGTTGACAGTAGAAAGACTCCTCATGGAAGCAAGATTTTTTGTTAATGGCTCATCTGTTGGATATCTCTGCAGAATTGACTCCAGGTTGTAAACATTTTCATGCTATAACCAGAGGGTCATGTGGACTGTGATTCTACCTTGCAGGTTTAGCCAACACAGAATCACAAGGCTTGTGCAAAAGTGATGTTTATTGCCATCCTCTGAAGAATTTTTACTACATTCTGACTTTCTGGGGCTTTTGACTTCAAACTTGCTTTCCAATAGTTATCCGTAATGGTTGCAGGTGTTTCATTTGAGTCAGCTGCAAACCAAAGAAAGAAGTCAGTCGCACAGAATAAAGAGATTCTGATACTGAACCATAAAATAATAATAAAACCCAAATCATATGGTAGAGGCTGCCCAACTTAATTGATTTTACAGAAAGACTTTGCAGTAACCAGCCACATTATAATGTATCCAGGTGTTTGGGCACCACAGTAATGAATGCTAGGGAAACACAGAAAATTTGTATTAATTAGCCGTACAAATAGATGATTGGAAAAAACTCTCAAGAACATCTTTTCAGTAATCCCATTCCTTATGAGTTTCTGTGGGGCTGCCTGGACCAGTCTACATGGGAGATTGTAACTGCCACTACCATGGAGAACTAAGGCTTAAAATTTGCAGAATGATAAAATAGAATAAATATTAACAGATTAAAATTTGCAGAATGATAGATTGCAGATAAACTTGAGAAAGTGCTTATTTGTCCCTTATGGAATGATGGCTTAGCCAAAATGTCCTGGAAATAAATGTCTGTACTCCTCTTTTTTACAGCTGATTTTTGTCTCAGCAGACGGTGCCACCTGATGTTATCCCAAGGCCTGTATGAAAACAGTCAAGGGAAGCTCAGTGTATTCATATGTAAAAATGATTAGCCAACAGTATGATGAGTCACCACACTGGATCTGCTGTGTTTTACAAAGTTCAGCTTGTGACCTTTTCTGGGTAAATATGATGCGATGGAAATGTGCAAGACATCTACATTAAATCTTGGATTCAGTCATTTTACCTTCAGCTGGAGGTTTGATGAATTTTATGAAAATTGCAGTGCTCGAGAAACATGCACACGGCTTGAGTGCTGTGCTGCTCATGAAGGTACAGACTGCCAAAGCGTTCCCTTTCCTAAGCTCCGAGCAGAGCTTCTAGGATCCGCATCTTGGTATAAATCCCAAAATGAGCTTGAAATACCACAAACTGGCATTTCAGAGGCATTCTTTTTGCTTAAATTCATATTTTTCTTTACCTGAATACAAATAACCGCATTTACTAGAGTTAATGGAAAACAAAGACCAAAGAGGTGCGAATGTAGAAACCCAGGCAGGTAACAAGGTGAATATATGCCTTTTCTCAGGGGGAATTTCTTTGTGGTTTTCTCTAACTTGCACACCTGCTTAAATAATTAATCTTAAAAGTTTTTCTGGGTTTATTTGTTCTTTTCATTGGCACTTCTACTTATTGCCAAATAATATTTGGCATTTGAGAAGGACTTCAATTTAATGAAAATTTCTGGGCAAAATTCTAAAGTTACACACACTGCTGCACAGCTGAATTATCTCAATTTATGTTTTGTATATCCTCATATTACATAGATCAAAATGTCATTTAGTCCTGCTCAACTATAATCTTGACTTTTTCTTTCTTCTGTGCAGATTAATGAAAGTTTTTCCAAAGAGTCAAGGGGGATATTTTTTTAAGCCTATATATATATATATATATCCACATATATATATAACATTCAAAAAGACCTTCTAAAGTGGCATTATTCTGAGAGTAAAGGTATCCTTTTCCATGAATCACCACAATTATTTGCAGTTACAGGCACAGAAGGTTCAGCATTTGTTATATATCCTCAGCATATATTTATAACTTGATCCTGACTATGAAGTCATTTTGCATCATTTTCCCCTTGATATTACTTCTGGTTCAGTGTCATTTTCAGTAGGACCTCAGGAAGTGCCAGCATATACACACTCATGAATTACATATTAATTAATTAATTATTCAAATTTTGCTTCTGTTCCTCTTTATCACTATGGCATTTTTAAAGGAGCAAAACAATGAAATACAAGTAGCAGCAGTTCACAAGTCATTGACACTTGTTAGACTCACAAAAGTTTCATCTAAATACAAGGAAGAGGCAATTATTTAATTGGATTTAGAATCAGTGGGACTGAAAGGAAAAGGTTCATGTAATCTAGTGATCCAAAATCTCTTGGATTACCATTTATGACAAATCTCCATACATATTTTTCTCTTTAGCTACTGAGTTGCTGAATCTGTTTTGAAATGTGAGATTTTATTTTCCTGTAGCTGATCACATTCTGATGAACACTTGTTCATGAAAATGACAAGAATGACGTAAGAAGGAGAGGCACTGCAAGAGCTAAGAGGAGTTCCCAACAGCATCAGAGCTGGTGAGAGTTTTTCTCAGGTGAAATGCCTTATGTGATGATAGCATAGACTGAAGGTTTTTCATCTGTGAGTGGGATTTTGAAGAGTTGGGAAAAGGGAGTATGGGGCTTTCTTTGGGATGATGCTTGTTAGCCTTTGGTTGGTCACAGAATATAGCTGCAGCCGATTAAAGTGAGAGTGAAGGCACACTGGGGGCTTATTTAGTGCTGGGACTTGCTGAGCAGGGTAAAATGAAGAGCTGTGTTGTCATATTGGGAACAAATAGTCCTGTATCTGAAGGGAAGTTTGCCTGTTTCTAGAAATGTTTTGTGGTGTTTTGAGGGCTGAAAAGTCCAAACACTTTGTGTTTGGGTTTTTTGTTAATTTGCACACTTACTCATTTGTCTTGTGGATAGCATGGAGATCTTTTATTTATCTGATGCAAACTCCTGAGCTTCTAAACTTTCTCTTGCCTAATTTCTTGTGTCGGCATTTGAGACAAACAGATGACCTAGAGAACAGTAGGATAGGCCTACGTGGTCCTGCCCTCTCTATGCAGTTTTCAGGAGTTACTAGCTTGAAGTCTTTCTGAAGCAGATATGGCTTCTCTGAGGGCTCCACAATTCAGCACCCAGGGAATGAAGATCACCCTCCTTTGTATTAACTTCAGCTTCTCTTTGCTCCTGAACATTTGCAGTGGAATAAAGAGTAAACAGACACTTCCCAAACACCCATACTAGTAATGACTGTACACAATTTTTAGTCTACAGGCTGAAGACCCTTCATCTGTTTAGATATTCCTTACACAGAAGTGGTTTTCCATTATGTTCCTCATGGAGTATTTCTTGGGTTGGTTGTTTTTTTCTACTTTTCAAGAACTGGGAGCAAGTATAAAGCATAATACCTGAGACATGGGCAAACCATGGATTTATTCAGCAAGATTGCGTACATACTCTTCTTCTTGTCTACTCCTCTCCTAATGAGTCCCACTATTTAAATGACTTGCTTGATTGTTATTAATCAGTGAGGTGATAGATCCATGAAATTACCTATTATAACCCCATGATCCTATTACTAATTAGCATCAGTCAGAGAAGTGGTGTTGAACCAGATTTTATGTATGTTTGGTTAGCTTTCCCTCCACGTGCATTAACTTACATTTTTCTACACTGGTCAATAAAATGACTGATGAAAGTCACTCAGTCCTGTAAAGGAATGCAACTCTTCAGAGGTGGACCTCAGCTCTGCTTTTGTGAATATTATAGAAGACTTTTAATCTTTTTGGATCACTGCAATCTTATTTTCTGTGACCTATGTGAGTAGGGAGACAAGAATATTATTATTGCACTAGTGGCTGTCAGAAATAAGAAATCTGATTAAGTTTGTCTTCTAGGTGTGTGTATTCTGTCTTGGGGAGGTAGATGTCAAGATAAAGAATAGTTAAAGTGAAAATAACAGTGGTTTTGTCTGGTTTAGCAGCATTCCTAAAACAAACAGGGCCCTTTTGTCCTTGTGGCTGCAGATACCATCTCCAGAAGCTGCTATGCAATGCCAGCCTGGCAGCAGGATGACACGGCAGGGTCAGCGGTGAGGGATGCCAGGGGACATGGGTGAGTTGCAGCCCACCAGCCACAGAAGGGGCAAGCTGTCAACAGCCACCATGCCTGTAGGGTTTTTCCAAGAACTGCAGTTCATCTCTGCACTTTTGGGGTAGACTTTTGCCATGTTTCTCTAAGGTGTAGAGCCTGGAAAGCTACTGGGTTATTGGGGTTTTCTCTTTGGTTGGTATTTGCATACAAAGCATGTGCAAAGGTATAGCGTAGAGGGTGTGACTTCTTGCTTTTCAGTCAGATTCAGAATTTTGGTTACAGGCAGCTCAAACCTCAATTTCTTGCACATCATCGCAGGCCACAGCAAAGAGTTATTCAGGACACTTCTGTCAAGGGTTCCTCTGAAATTCTTTTCCACCACTTCAAATGAAATACGGTTCATTAAGACTTTTTAAATCAGTCTCTATGAAGCACGGTTTGAAAACATGAAAAATGAAATTAAAACATTTCATTTAAAACATTTAAAATTAAATTAAAGTGCTTCACCAATTTTGGAACGATATTTTGATTTGGTATTTTATTTTATCTAAAGGGGCCATTTCTGATTAAACTTATTTTGTCTATATATTAAAGATGTTCAGAAACTTGAAAACTAGGATACAGCATTAGTGTTCTGGAAAAAAATACTCTAATCAGATTATCATAACTTTCTGGTATCTTTTTTTTTTTTTTAATCGGGAAACATTGAAACATTTGTTTCTATTCCAAAAATGGGAAGAAAGAGAAAATCAAAATTGCAAAAATGCCTTTCTCGTAGCTCATTTCTATATGTGGAAATTCCTGGCATAGTCCCTGAGCTCCTGCTGAGGCTATAGTCAGCAACTTGGGGTTTACATGGAACAAAAATACTGTCAAGGTTTTAAGAACATTAAATAAAGCAGTTCATCACATTTCTTTTCCTTACAAATGATTCAGATACTTGACAGTAAAATGCCGGTGTGTTTAAAAAATAATGATAATAAAAAGGCATCATGGAATCTTAATATCACCAAGGGGAAAAAATCAGTTCTGGAAGACCTCAGTCACCAAAGAGATATCTGATTTAAGCTCTGATATTAGTTATGCTGTAGCTACTTTTTGGCACCTTGTTCTTCCAACCACTGTGACTGAACTATTTCAAACAATGAAAACTGTATCTTTCTCAATTTAAGAAAAACCTTTCTGGACTCTGGAAGTTTGAAATAACTTCAGAACTAAGCTAACGGTGCAGCAACAGAGCCCTGAGCTTTGGGCCTGATGAACAGCATCCAGCCGGCAGAGGTGTGCTTGCTGGGGTGCCAGGTGGATGCAGTAACCTTGGGCTGGTTCACTGCTCTTAATAGCTTTGTGCCTTCACCACTCTCCTGCTGTCATCCCACTAGTCCAACATGGCAGGTGATGCTAGACACACAACTTTTTGTATGCTCTCCTGTGTCCCCTGCCAATTTCCTGTAATTAAAAACCCCAAAGCTTTCATAGGAAGGTGTTTCAGGATGTTGTAATTAATCAGGAAAACTATGAAGGCTGAGGTGCTGAAATACATGCGCAGGAGACAGTACGGAGATGACACAAGAGGTCTTTCCATTCTCTGCTGGTGCCTAAAAAAAAAAAGAAATTACTGCAAAATGGCTCATCCCCAACAATGTCAGTTAATGTGAAAAGAATTCTTACTTACTTAATTTTTTCCCCTGTGTTAGGATAGTATAATGGTGTTGGAGCTACATTGCAAGTTCTACTTTAACTATAAAAGTGCTTCATGAAGAAGCAGGTGAGGAGCCAAGCAGTTTTAATTTTTATGAGTCATTCTGTTTAGCTGTAAGCTCTGTCATACACTCGAGTGTTGAAATAATTCAGACTTTGGTCTGAGAAGACTGTTTATCAAAAGAATGTGTATGACAATTCTTGATTAGAAAAAAAATCGGGAACTTTTTAAGCTTTTAATGGAGACTTATATTATATGATTGCCTGTAATAGTAAATAGAAGAACCTGATGCCTCAGGTTATTTTTTGAAATGTAGTCAGGTCTCCCATGTCCCAAAATTTATCTTGTATTTGACACTGAATTTGTCTTTTAAGTGCTGCCTTGTGATTTATTTTGAAGTCCTTCTTAAGTCTGTCAAGCACTTTTGTTGTCTGGACATCTGGACAAAGTGTTGTCACCTTCAGATACTGATATATCTTTTTAGCTCTTTTCCAAACAGTTTTATTAACTGCTGTTTCCAAAACAGCTCAGCATTTTTCCATTATAAGTTTCTAATTTGGGAGTAAGTTACATACTTCTATCTGCTACGGTTTTGTCAATCACTTTCTGAACTACAGCAGAGCATTCAGTTTTCTTTCATGATTACTTTGTTTTCCTAATTGGTTCCTGGGGAAATACTTTTTCAATTAAATACATTGTCTTTCAAGTGAACTTATTTATTAAATGGTCTTCATCATCCATTGTTTAACACTCTTGATGCATTACAATAGATTAGACAAGTACAATTTTCCTTACTAGAAGCTCTGTCAGCTTGGCCTCACAGCATTCTCATTTTGGTGATTTTCTACTTTTGTCTGAATTATTGTTCCAAAAACTTTTCTGAAGATTCATAGCATGTAACTCTGAGAATTCCCTGGTTTCCCTTTCTGGAAGGAAAGAGCAATGTTTGCTACCCTGCCATTCTGTGGTTTTTAATGAGCTATTCTGTATTCTTTGTTAGAAACAGCAGCTATGCTTCTAAGAGATCTCCTGGAGGGTTGCCATCAGTCAGGTGACATGCTGCTCTTTAATTTATCAGTTTAATTTTCCTACTCTTCTTATTTTGACAGATCAGCCTGACATAGTGTGCTCTTTATTTCCTGATAAGGATAGAGCTTGGATAGGTATCTTGGCTGTATTTTCTAGGGTGAAGACTGATATTGAATCTGTGGTGTACTGTAATCCTGTTCCTAATATCTAAACTCAACTTCTTTCAGCCTATCTTTCTCTATGGTTTATAGACGGGTTCTGTGTTATTCTGTCAAATTCTGATTTGGCCATAGGTTTCTGAAAAATCTATTACATCATGACCCTATTACACTGTCAGGCAATGCAGTTAAGTGGCTTCTGCTTAAAAGCTGTTGTCCTCAGTATATGGACACATAGGGGTTCTTTCCCAATACAGGCAATGCACTTGCTCCTATTTAATTCCCTTTCCTAACAGTGGCTATGACCTGTCCCTTTCCATTTCACCCCAGCTAACCTTGTATTTCTGACATCTCTTGCAGGTATTTGCCTGACCAAAGCTCTCCCTGGCTCTTGTCAATATTTCTCTTGTTCCATATCAAAGGGTAGTCTGAGAACTTGGAGAGACTGTGCCAGCAATCTGCTTGCACTTTGGTTTAAGGTGGATACTATTTCTATGCCTAGGCTTTTCTTGTGCACCTTCCCTAATGTCAAACAGACTTAAACCCTCCCTGGACACCAGCTGTCCATATGTTCACTGATTCCGTATGGGATACCTGGTGTAACTTGTCTGGTTCCTGCTGTGGGCACACTGGGTCAAAGCATTTTCCCCAGCAGTCTGAATCTAACTTACATGACCCTATCTCAGTTTTCCTGGTATATTACATTAACATGATGTAACCTCTCTGAAACATTTTTAAATGCTTGCTGCTTTTATTTGAAATATGGTCATATTGTTTAAAATAAAGGGTTTAAATGAATAATGTGTTAATAAGAGTGACCTTTCAATTTCCAAAAGTCTAAGTAGAAAACAATTGTACAAAGAACAGCTTTTAATGGGAAAGTCAGTTTTACGCCGATAGCCTATGTGAAAAGAAGATGGCATTATTTCCTGCAAAACCTATTACTGTATAGGGAGATTGTCATTTATCCCAACACAGACTGTGCAAAGATCAATGTTTACCCTTCTCTGAATCACATATAAAACAAATGATGTGAAGAGAAGATTCACCATCTATTTAAAAACACTGGTTTCTATTTTGGACATAACATGTAAAATTTCTGTTTAGCAATTTCAGTTAATTGTTAGATTAACATTTTTGGGAACAGATTGCAAACTTCAAAATGGAAAAGATCATTTTAGGGAGGGAACCAAGGCAGCTGTCAGTGAGCAAAAATTAACATAAATTTGCATAACAGATGTACAGTAAGGTGTCTATGACAGACAATCGCTGAATATTAATGATACAGACCACGACATCATTTGCGTAAATGCTGTCTGCTGGGTATTGAAGCTGCTGCGCTATTTGCAGAAGACAAAGGAGCACAGAGCTGAACAGATGCACCAAATACATCGATGCATCTTAATTTATGACATCCTCATGAAAGACCTTGTGGTGCGATTTCAGGTTTTATTACAAATAATTCAGAGATAAAGGAACTAAGTAATTATCTTTTCCACTACAGTCAGTTCTTTCAAAGGGGAGGGAAGCTTACTTGTGACAACCATTGTGATGATTTTTTTTTTGTGGAAAGCCTCTTTAAAAAAAATACCCCCATTACAAAGAGTCAAATATTCATCATCATTAAAAGATTAGTGCATATTAGCATGCTTCATGGGACTTGCCACCTAACGTACCGTCACCACCACAACTGGAGTCCTCCAACAGACAATGCATTTCAATGACTCTGCAAGGAGAAAAACTAGAGAGAAAAATAGAGATGATACAGGCTATTCCAAAAAAAAAATTACTAATGTAATGATGTTTTAGATGACTGTTAATTAGACTTCATCCTCAATCTTTCCTGCCCTTAGTCCTTGTTATAAGCTCCAGGTACAACTGGAACCACCCAAAGATTTAAAGGTATCTATAGATACACAAAATACTCTTACTATGTTATTCCTGCAGCTGGAGAAACTGATGTAAGTTATTTGCTGATAACAGAAAAAAAAGAAAAAATCTGGGTCCCTATCACTATGTAATGCAGTAAAATTAATAAATGAGGAAGGGATAAATATAAAAAACATAACAACACCAAACTAGACTTGTAAGCCATATGTATAGAGGCAGGGGATACTTCTCTTCTGTGCTATTAATTTATTTGGGCCTTAATGGATTTCTCTCCAAGCCCATGCTACCATAAGAAAATGAATTGCTGACATGATGGATCTGTTGGTTGCACATATAGAGTTTTATGTGCATAGTGTTCAATTTCATTCTTGTCAGCTAATCAGCAGCAGCCAGACTTTTTATTTCAAGGGATTTCCTTTTCCCATTTGAACAGAGAATATAGCCCAGTAATCACTTTGCAGAGTCACTCTGTGAGCTGTTATTTCCACCTGCTTTTTCCTCAGAATCTCTATCAAAGCCCTAATCCAGTAACCTGATAAAATCCTTTCAAGGTCCTGTACGGTCCTTTGTGAAACTGTTCATCTGAAAGGATCGTGAAATAACAGGAAACTTACCATGTCCCCAAAAGAGCCATATGGTAATTATTTTAATGGAAGCTTACTGTATGGCCAGAAGGCAGTTAACATGTTATTTCACATTTTGTGTGAAAGAATGGAAAAACTGCAGTCTGACACTCTTCTGTCCAATTTTTCTCCCAATGTCTTTTACAGAAATGCAGCTTTATTCTGTGTTTCAGTACATTAACAGCAGGTGATAGGCTGATGCCCAGACATGCTAACAAGAGTTAATGGCAACAATCTCCTTCCTTTTAGACTTTGTCTGCATTTCCATTCGAACTTCTCCTGGGGAAAGAGATGGAGTGCTGAGTGGAGAAGGAGTGTGACCAAGGTGTACAAAATAGGGATGAACAACGGAACTGGAAACTTTCTTTGACGTGATGGAGACCACTGTGCTTTATTGTCTCAATAACAGGAAAGGTCTTGCTGACTACGAGTGGCTCAGCATTTAGGTGGTGTGAGGTTTTGCACAACTGTAGATAAGCAAGTTGTTGATATTCCCTCCAATAACTTCTGAGCCTTGTTGACCAACTTCAGTCAACACTGGCAGAGGAGATGAGCCTCGAAGACAGCTGAGACTGCACTGAAAAAGTCTGTTTCCCTCCTGTGACAACTACTTTAGGACTCTTCCTCCTAGTCTGCCTCGCTGGACCACAATTTTCTTTTCATATTGTGAGTAACCAGCTGGCAGAGTTCCTCGGGCAGCAACTTGGCCATATGTAGCTTGCAATGAACTGCGTCTCACTCGGCTGTGGGGGTATGTGTCATATGAAATCACAAGAGTCAGGGAAAAACAAGGCTATTACAACCTGGATGTTGTAGGAAACCTGCAAAGATAGCATTTGTATACGTTACAGCTGTTTGAATGCTTCAAGGTGAAACTCAGACTCAGCCCTCCCCTCTCCATACCAATTACAACAATTTGGTCTCAATCATGCTCATACTTATTTCCTGGTTGTTCTCTTGTTCTTTTGCATGGTGCAAAAAGAAAAGTGAACATCCCTGTGGCTGAGTCATTTAGGACACGAGAACAGGTGAAACCAAATTCTCCAGCTGATAGGTTTGATTTAAAGTGGATGCTTACACCTCCTGCAGCTGCATTAGAAGAAAAGTGGCAGTCATTGTTCTATTTAACCAGGAACAGAGTCCTACATCTGCATTGGGTCCTACTGAGGAATAAACTGTGTGGTGGTTTGACCTTGGCTGGACACCAGGTGCCCACGAAATCTGCTCTGTAACTCCCACTCCAACTTAGAAGGGGAGAGAAAATACAACAAAAGGCTTATGGGTTGAGATAAGGATAGGGAGAACTCATCAGTTACCATGATGGGCAAAACAGACTCAACTTGGAGCAGTTAATATTACCAATCAAATCAGAATATGCTAATGAGAAATAAAACCAAGTCTTAGAAACACTTTCCCCCCAGCCCTTCCCTTCTCCTAGACACAACTTTACTCATAATCCTCTCTATCTCTTCCCACCCAGTGTGGGAGAGACAAGGAATGGGTGCTGCGGTCAGTTCATCAAATGTCTCTGCCATTTCCACCTCCTCAGGGGAGGACTCCTCACACTCTTCCTCTGCTCCAGCATGGGGTCCCTCCCACAGGAGACAGTACTCCACAAAATTCTGCAATGCGAGTCCTTTCTACAGGCTACAGTTCTTCATGAACTGCTCCAGCCTGAGTCCCTGTCATGGGGTGCAGTCCTTCAGGAACAGATAGCCCCAGCATAGAACCCCCACGGGGTCCCAAGTCCTGCCAGAAAATCCCATTCCAGCCTGTGCTTCTCTCTCCACAGGAACACAGGTTCTTCCGGGAGCCTGCTTCAGTGTGGGCTTCCCATAAGGTCACAGCCTCCTTCAAGCACTCACCTGCTCCAGCGTGTGGGGTCCTCTGCAGGCTCCTGGTGGATCTCTGCTCCACCATGGCCTTCCATGTGATGCAGGGGGGCAGACTTCACCGCGGACTTTACCAGGGGCTGCAGGGGCATCTCTGCTCCAGTGCCTGGAGCATCTTCCCCTCTTGGTGTCTGCAGGGCTGTTCCTCTCGCATATTCCCACTCCTCTTTTCTCTGGCAGCAATTGCTCCTATGCAGTAACATTTTCCCCTCCCCTTAACCCAAAGGCACTGCCATTGTTACTAATGGACTCAGCCTCAGCCACGGGTGAGTCCCTCTTGAAGCCGGCTGGCACTGGCTTTTCCCATTGACATGGGAGGAGCTTCTGGAAACTTCTCACAGAAGCCACTCCCTAAGCTCCCCCTACTACCAAAACCTTCCTATGCAAATCCAATACAACAACTATGCTTCCATGGAAGCCTGCAGGCAGCTCTGCCAGTGTGCTGGCTTCTCACTGCAGCTGGAAGGGCAATCTGGCAGCCACGGCTTTCTGACCCCTGGAGGGGAGTGGTTCAGTAGTGGCAGCACCTTCATGTGGAGTGACAATTTGGAGAGCTCTTTCAATCTAGAAAACAGATTGTGGAGCCCATCATTTCAAGAAGTTGCATTTACAGAGCTCAAGGTCATTTTTTGATCTGCCCCTTGATTCGTTAAGCATAAATGAAATTAATTATGATAAATGACTCCATATTCTTTCAGCAAACATAGGTTGTTAATAAATAATGTAAGTAATTTAATGCAAGGTTGAAGGATTATCTCCAAAAGGAGATGATTTGTTCTGACTGAATGAAGGAACCATGATCCTGGGCACTCTGCAAGTGTGCAGAGTTTGAGCCCATGTTTGAAGGAAGGAGGAAGAGTAGGTGACAGTTTTTTGTAGTTTCTGTCTAATGTTCTTCCTTCATATTTGAGGTTTAGTGGAAAAAAAAGTCAACTGCCACCTCAAGGAAGCATTCAGGATGCATTTTTCCTTACAATGTAGCAAGTATGCATGTGAGGACAACAAACCAGTGAGAGGAACTGCTGTGCTTCTGGCTAAGGAAGTACAGTTCTGGTAGCATTTGCAAATGGCTGCATTGTCATGGGGTATAATAGGGCTTCTTTGGTGCCTGCCAAAGGGCTCCCGAAACCTGTACATCCTGTCACTGTCCATTTGCCAGCGTAGCATAAAACACTTGGCAAATAAAACATGAAAAGCTTCAGAGCTTGATTTGTTCGCTTTTACACTATTATAAAACCGTTGATTTCATTGGATTTACTCTGAATTTATCCTGATATAACTGAGAGGGAAAAATGGTTCTGTAGAGGTAATATATGTTATTTTATTCATTCGGTTTTTTCTAAAACAATTTAAAAGCCTTGGCAAAAGAAGCCCTAGGTTGATGCATAATATACCAAGCTGAGCAGTAACTAAAATAGATCTTTTTTCCACTGCTGTAATTCTCCCTGGGTCACTTTTTGAAAACTGCTACAACATATTTCAATAAACAAATACTTTTTGTATTCATTTGGATTCAGATTTCACAATGAGGTCACCTTTGGAGTGGTATCCTGCAGCTCAGGCGCTCTCAGCAAGATGCGCCTGAGGAATGGGCTGCAGAATTCCCTCTATTTTGGACAAACAAATATCATATTTGTTTAAATGTCATGTGAAGATCTCCTTCCATTTCTGAACAGACAGAAAATATAGGGTAGTGATATCTTTCTCTTTTTGTCTTTTTAGGTGATACAGCAAGTTCCTCTGCTTTCTGGTTACCTTGTAAACAAACTTTTATTGTTAGCAATGATTAAGTTATAGTTAAGCTACTTTATTACCTTGCTACTTTTGTTGTGAGCTCTCAGACTACTTACTGGCCCATGTTCCACCCAGTATGTAAAAATCCTCTAGTGAGAAACAGCCTGGCTGAGCATGGGGAGTGTATACTCTGACTGGGAGCAGTGATCCATTTGCTAAGCATGGTCCCCTTAAGGAAGCAAAAGAGAGCAAGATTTTTGATGAGAGACAGGAAGGATGCCTTAAAGCTAAGATGTAGATGTTATCAAAAATGCCTTTTCAGTACTTTGGAACCCACTGTCCTGATCATATCTACAAACTCAATAAAATAGTTTTGGGAAAGAAAAGACTGAGATGACGAGTATCACACTAGAGTGAACGAAGGCAGGCAAGGATCTCATTGCTGTGGTTAGTCAAATTGGTCATGCAAAGGGTAGTTCTGGGCTTTGGAGGAAGTGAGGATGATGTTAGTAGATATGCATCTGGAGGTATTAGGAGGGAAGCATAAGGATGAGCAGAAATGTAGAAAAAGTAGAGCCAAGAAAACTCCACAGAGGATACAGAGATGGAGACGGACAGGGGACGCATCAGAAGCCAGTACAGAAGTTCAAACTAGGAAAAGCGTTCAGTGAAACAGGAAAGGCAAATGGTATCAGGGAATTATGTCTAGTGAATGAATAAAAAGAAAATGGTGAAATAAAGTGAGAGAAGGTGAGTGAAATGTGAGAATGACTGGAGTATAAGCTTAGTGTTCGGAGAACTTAAAATGGGAAGGTGCAAAAGAGAAAAAACAATAAATTTCACATAAGCTGTGAAGGTTTAAAGAGGAAGAACTTTTTGGTGTGAAACTGATTAAATGCTAAAGAAAATGTTTGGTCTCTATTTTCCATTTAAGATGAAACCCTAGTGAAACATGCCAACCCCGCAGCCTCAGCAGAAGTAAATTCCAAAACCGGGAAACTTAATTTGAAATATCTTACGCCAGAGCACAGTAGCCATAGTTTATGGGCAAAGTTTAGAGCAGCCCAAAAGCTTGATGCATGCAGTAGATAACGAAAAATAAGAATGTGAAATGCCAGAAAGATAGACTGGGCTACGAAAAAGACTTCTGCAAGAACGTTACTAATAAAAATATGAATAATGAGAATGGTAAGGAAGTGAAAAAATCTTCTAAAGGAGAAAACTTGTATTAGTATATGCATTAGTACCTTTATTGTAATCTTGAACCTTCCATCCAAATCAAAGAACAGATTGCAGCATAAAATATTATCCCAGTTTTGAGAGGCTGATAAAATAATAAAATGGAATTTATTTGTTCTGAAACACAGTGGGCAAAAATCCACTAAACACCACCTACCTACCTCAAGACCGAATTGACCCATGTTACTGCTATTAACTAGTGGAATGTTCTTGGGAAGCTCAGCCAGGAATAAGAAATGTAGCCCTGAGACTAGGGCATATGTGTCAGGAAAACAGCTGTGTAAATAGTGAATCTTTTGTTTTGCTGGTATTCCTAAAAGTAAAGAAAAAATAATTTTGGTTTAGTGTGCAAAGGAAACATTTTTAAGGTAAATTAAATTTCTTTGGCCAGATTACTTGCAAAATGCATTGCTTAAATGTTTGGGGTTTTTTTTGTTTATTTGGGTTATTTTAGTTATTTTTATACTTTTATAATTTAAAAATAAGTTTGTTCAAAATTTTCTAAATGTCAAACAATTTTGAAAGAAAAAATATAAACACACAATTTTCTTTAAGTATCAAACTTATTTTGGGGAGTGGGAAGGAGGACTGCTTTAAGCCTCTTGTGTCTCAAACTATTCAGTAAATTCAGTGTGACTAGTTGTTTTATTTTGCTGTTCATTTAATAATTTCTTCCAGAGATACTTTAGCCAAAAACTTTCACAGAAATTTAGTCTAAGTTAAGCCATAAATCTGTTTTTCACAATAGGAGAAGACATGAATGTTCTCATAGAAACAGATAGTAGAACTTAAAAAAAAAACAAACAAACAAACAAACAAAAAAAAAACCAAAATCAAAAAAGTAGTTTACAGATATCCAACAAAAGAAAATCACTGGATCTAGAAAACTGCTGGCGTTTCTTCACTCTCTGGCTTTCATGGGAAATTGATGCTGATTTTTTAACCCCATTTGAAAGGGGCCAAAATGTCAGCTGGGAGCCTTGCCAAGAGAGGCTGGAGGATGGGTGGGTGGGGGTTCCCCCCAGGAAGGGTGAGCAAGGTCTGTGTGCTGGAGGAGGAGTCTTGGGGAACAGGTGGGACACAGACAAGACAGTTGTCAGTTCTGGGATCTAGTGATGGCAAGGAGAGAAGGAATAGGCTATAGGAGAAAGAATAGGCTATAAAAAGTGAAGTTTATAATATTTCCCATGGTCAGAAATTTAGAAAAAAGTTCCGTGCCTGGAAACATGAAGATTCAAACTACACAGGGCAGTTTTCCAGCTAAAAGCAGTAAATGTCTTCCAAATAGCACTTTCTCAACTTCTTTCTCAAAACCTTTTTTTCAGAAGAACTGTAGGGTGCCCCATTTAAGATATATAAAGTTTTCTTTTCTGACAACTTTGTTTTCTCATCCCCTTTCCCCCCCAAAAAAAATCCACCCAGGCCAGATCTCTTTGCCCAAAGCACCCAAACTCCTCAGCAAGGCCATGCTTTGATGGGAGCCACTGTTAATACACACAGGAGTGCAGTGAAATGTTTGGAAGACCTGGAATTCGGAGTCTCATGGTTGCTTTCCATCCTGTGGTGCCAATGGCTTCTCACTCTGCCGTGGCTGTCTGCAGTTTGCACTCCTGATCCAGTGCCTGAATTCCAGGCAAACCACAGCTTTGTGAGTTTAGAAACCAAAGGAAAGAGTTAATAAATGAATTATTCAAAACAATGGAAGTGTTAAACTGAGTTTGAGAACATTTAAACTGTGGGCTTTATTTCTACCTAGAAAGAATTTAGGAAATTTGTGAAATACAGCTTTCCAACCAAATTTCAATCATGCCAGGAATTATATCATGCTTCTATTTGAGAACCTGATTGTGTCCTCTTAATGAGAAATTAAAGGGTGTTTTCAAATTTTGTTTCACAAATTTTTTCTTCTTGGCTGCTTCTGCTTTTTTTTTCACAGCTTATTCTGTTAATATTTGAGTGTTTAACCTTGGTTTTTGTTCTCATTCCATAGTACTAGAAGATCTCAAGGTGACACATATTCCTTGAGCTATTCTCTGATATGCAGGTGGTACATGTTTAAGGTCACGGGCCTTGTTGAAAGGCAGGAGAAAGGTGAAACACAAAAAATAATCAGAGTAATTTTCTGCTTCTTTTGCTTTTGTTGAAACTGAAGCTTATACTGAATAAGGACCTTCTGCTTCTTTTCATTATAGTACAAAGACAGAGTATTTGTTTTGGTATTACCAGGACTAATTTTCAGTTTTCAAAGTACAAAAAGGAGAAATATGGATATTTTGAATCACAGGAAGGATAGTACATGGCTAGTTGATGTCCTCATTGAAACATATGTACAGTAATTTACTGTCTTATTGTGTTTGCAGAACTGAAAAGGGGGGAGAGAAATGGCACAGGAATGGGAATGAATTAATATTTATACTTGTGATGGTTTGGGCTGGGATAGAGTTAATTTTCTTTATAGTTTTGGGAATATGTTTTGGATTTGTACTGAAAACAGTGCTGGTAACTCAGGGATGTTTTAGCTATTGCTGAGCAGCACTTACACAGAGCCAAGGCCTTTTCTGCTTATCACCCTACCCCACCCCACCCCACCCCACCCCACCAACGAGGAGGCTGGGGGTGCACAAGGAGCTGGGAGGGGACACATCCAGGACAGCTGACCCCAACTGACCACAAGAATATTCCGGATCATATGGCTTTGCATATAGAGCTGGGGAAGAAGAAGGAAGTGAGATGTGTTTGGAGTGATGGTGCTTCTCACCGTGGGGTGTGATGGAGCCCATCCTTCCTGAGAATGGCTGAACACCTGCCTGCCAATGGTAAGAGGTGAATGAGTTCCTCATTTTGTTTTGCACATGGGTAGCTTTTGCTTTACATATTAAACTGTCTTTATCTCAACCCACAAGTTTTCTCCTTTTCACTCTTTCTATTCTCTCACCCCAGGCGAGCGTCTGTGTGGGGCTGAGTTGTCAGCTGGGTTAAACTGCAGATACTTTCAAGAAAAGTTCATATCTAAATGAGAAAGCAACACCTCTTTGTGTTGTTTTTGTTGGGTTTTTTTAATATAAATATTAAAATTAGACAGTGGAAATAAAAAAAAAAGGAGAACTTCAGAAAATTAATCCCTAGGTGTTTGTTGTATCTGTTAACATTACATTTAGCAATACTTCTTTCATTCTGAGACAGCAATTTTTCACCAATAAGCAAGTTTTGTTGGAAAAAAAAATACATGTGCTCAAACCTAGATATTTCATTAGTTAAAAATCTGGCGTCTGAGTTACTGAATCTGGAACTTCATAAGGAACAGCTAGCAGAGGATGTGAAATATCCAGGACCATGCCATAAATGTGTAAACTATGGAGATGGATACAGATTATACTTCTATTTATATGCATTTGTATAGACAAGTATTTTATGCAGCTTTTCCAGGACCAGGTAAGTCTTGGTATCCAAACCCAAGAATTACTCCCTAGTCATGCTTGTAGCACATGTGATGGAGTTTAAGCATAGTCAACTACCACTCCTAGCTCAGGTCTGATCTACTCCTTTGTCTTTCATAGCCCAGTAAGGACGAGCAAGTTTGAACATCTATTTCTGCCACAAAAATGGACCTCTGGTCCCCAGACAGCTCTTGAAGACCTGTAGCTGCAAGGAGCCTAGCACTCCTCATCAGTGATACACTCTCATGTAGATGACTGGAGGCTCAACACTGGAGGTGCTTGATTTAATTTTTAATATGAGATTTTTCTCCGTTTTTTTCTTTGCCACCAGAGGAAAGTTTCTTTTGTATTTATATGATAAAGATCTTGTATTCTAACCTACGTGATCTCAGGAGATGGTTGGTGGCTTTTTTTTCAGTTGCACTGTAAAAATTATTTCCTCCAAAACAATTG
The DNA here is from genome assembly GCA_013399195.1 of Dicrurus megarhynchus. Lineage (NCBI taxonomy): Eukaryota > Metazoa > Chordata > Aves > Passeriformes > Dicruridae > Dicrurus > Dicrurus megarhynchus. The sequence continues at coordinate 1,565,176 of VXAD01005617.1, forward strand.
CCCTGTCAGCAGAGTAGTCAGCAATATTACACATACATTTTGTTTTTCCTTCACTCCCAATGTTATATTGCAGTACATTTTTGAAGCAATCTCCTCTATAAATCTGCTCTCTTCAGTTCTAGAAAAGCAATTTGCAATGTTTGTGCTTTCTTCCCAAACTTCACCAGGTACTGTTGCTTTCTTGGTGCAAAATAAATAACAGGGTGTGATAAAGACATCTATTTCGACAGTACTGATTAACTAGCACAGCCATGTCCCTTTCAAGAAGCAGCTCCTTTTGAGTGAGCAATCCATTTCAAATGGTCTTTGGTCTTGTTGCTCTGCTGTGTAATCCGTTCTCTGTGTGTGTGTGTGTGTGTGTGTGTGTATGGGCTCTTGAATCATAGCCAGCTCCATTGGTTCCAAGTGATCCTTGGAAGTGTGCCAGTGTAGAAGTAGAGAGAGGACAGGAAAATTAGACATTCTTTTTTTTTTTCCCCAAGAATTTTTTGTGCAAATCAGGACCCTTCTTGGAGGATGCAGGCCCATTACCACAGCCATTAGGAAGCCATCAAAAGAATCAAAAGCCTGCAACCAAATCCATTCTACGTATATATTTTTATAGAACAAGGATTAGTAGTTATCTGTTGTTTAAGGAAAGCCCAATAAAACAATTGTTTCTCTCTGCACCCCCCTTTTGAGTTCTGTTATCCCTTTCCCAGTAACTACCTGAGCTGGCTGTTTCTGCAATGGCAGCTTCCTTTTGCCACCACATTCCTTGTACTTTGTTGAAAACAGAGCCAAAATTGGCTTACAAATTTCCATCCTATAAAACCAGTTCCAAAGCATTTGTTTCTAACTGTGGATCCATCTGAAAAGAAGATCTTAGAGTTGTTTAATTACCTGCAGAAAGATCTACTTGGCCATCGCATGATTTTTGCTGTCTTTTGACCATGAGTACTCCAGGATGTCCACAGAGCTGCTACTACCACAGCTATTTCAGGCTTCAGAGATGTGTTTATGAGATGGTGAGTGGGGCTGATAGCAGGTGTCTGGGCAGAACCAAAAACTCCTGTATAGAGGACTTGTGATAAAATCAAGGCAGAGTATGTTAGTTCCAAACAGTGGATGAGTGTTTCTGGAACAGAGAGAAATATTTTCTTCACAGCATTAAGGCAGGTAGATTTGCTCTGGCATAAAGCACAGCAGGGCACACAATGTGCTTAGGGCTAAGCAGCAGCAGACTGTGTGCACTTTGGCATGTACTGCAGAAACAGTCACTTCTTTACGGAGAAGTTTCTCTCTCTCTGCTTTGGGGATTTTTCTAATTATTTGCATAAAAATTCTGGGAAAGCTCCAGTGTTCAGGAACATAACCTCCTGTCATGGATTTACTTGTAATTTTTTCCTTAGTCTCTGATAATTTTATTCTTTTTCCTTTTTACATCCCACTGTAGCCTTTTCTCATTGTTGTCCCATTCTGGAGCATGTTCTTAATTTATTTTTTATTCTGCAATTTATATGCTGCATATAAAAAGAGCACTACAACAATTCTGAGGTCTAATGGGCAAATTCTGCCTCAGCTACTGGCTTTCCTAGGTCTGCCTGTATCATAGATAAATCAGAAGGAATAGATCTGAGAATGAGGGTACATGACTGAAGTTATACTGAATTCAAAGTTACATTCTTTTGCCAGGTAGAGCAACTACTGCTTCCTTGTCCAGATAATGAGAACAGCACAACTCCATCATCACTCTCACAGTCTTGGAAATAGGAGACTTATGAAACTGGAAGATGTCATGTAGGAGTAGGAGAGTCTCCATGACCCATCTAGAATAACTGTTTCACACCCCTGAGAAATTTTTATCAGTCTTGTTTTATACTAGTTGTATTGTTTACTGTGGTCTTGTGTCTGTCAGTACTCTTGAAACCATCTTTCTGTGAGCACTGGTTCCAGCTGAAGTTCTCTCAAACTGACTTCCAAGTTCATGGCTAGCTATGCCGAGGATGTGCTCAGAAGAGAGCTCTGGTTAGACTTAACTAAGCTCCCTTAGCAACCACAAATAATTTCCCCACTGGTTCTCTGTGTTAAAGAAGGAAACTTGGTTTGAAGATTAATTTCAGCTTCTCCTTTTCCCAGGGTGTTAAAGGTCAGTCCCCTGCTGATTCTGGTTTGTCTGAGCCTTCAGGTCATTCCTGCATAGTCTTATAACTACAAAGCATAGTTTGAGTCCTTGGGAGCAAAGAGAAGTGCTGCAATGCAGATCAGCAACATAAGAATATCAAGATGAAAAATGACAGCCCCAGAGTAATTTCATTAGTGTTGTTAATACTTGAGACGGCTGAGGGCAGAATTTGTACCAACCTCATGCATCAGAGTAAGATTAAAACTGAATATCTCAAGCAACATCCTGTGGTGATGGAGAGGAAGGAGCAGTTCTCCATTATGTGTGTACTTGGTAGGGAAGCCAAAAGGGTTGTTGTCTCTTGTTAGTTCCAATGGATAATTCTAGCCTCATGGTGTGACAATTATTTCCTCTGACTGAAGAAAATATCCAGCCTGGATCCAGCCATGTTCCTATATTTTCCTGAATCCCAGGAGATCATATAGTTCCTGTGACTCTGTAACCCCTTCTCCTCACATCTGTAAATAGTTGAGAGAATAATTCTGGATGTATGTTCAACGACTCTGAACTTTTAGCGTAGTTCTTGCCTGTTACCCTGTTACCCCTGTGTGCAAAGAAAAGGAGAAGGAAGGGACGAGTGAAGAAAAAGCATAAATGAAGAGCAGTGTAGGACTGTGGGTGGGACAGCAGATGGAAATGAGTCATTTTGTTTCTCTCAAAGGCTGTCCCGGTCCAACCAGATGACAGCAAGCTGATTGACACCTTACATCAGTTTAAGCTTGGAGTATCTTGGTCCAGATCTTGGGTCAATGAGTTTCTTTCTGCAGGCTTCCACTCATAGCTGGAACACCTAGATGCCACTGTACGACAAATAAATAAATAACTTTTACCAGGGACAACACTTAGATAACGGTGTGCATAGTCTCTATTCTGAGAAGATGGTTTTGCCTATGAGGATTTCACTAACCAATATGAATATCCCTTCTCCTAGTTTATTCCAAATTGCTTCCATGAATTGTTGGCACTTGAATTATCCATGAAGGGCCTAACTGTCATGTAGGTTGTGCCATGGGGAATAAAGTACATGCATTAGAATGCAGTAGGGTTAAGCACGGGAGTCTGCAAATGCAGCAGCTACTCTTGGGCTGGAGCTTTCCAAGCCTCTCAGTTTTCAGCAGCAGATTAAGTTCTCCATTGGGAACAGGCAGAAAAGCAAGTGTGTTACTACTTCAAGCATAAGCTTCTAAAAGACGCAGAGAAGCATTTATGTTGGAAAAGACCTGTAAGATTGTGAAGTCCAACTATTAACCCACCACTGCTATGCCCACCACTAAACCTTGTCCCTATGTGCCACATCTATGCATCATTTAAATACCTCCAGGGGTGGTGAATCCACCACTTCCCTAGGCAGCCTATTTCAGTGCTTGACCACCCTTTCAGTGAAAACATTTTTCCTAACATCCAGTCCAAACTTCCTCTGGCACAACCTGAGGCCTTTTCCTCTTGTCCTGTTGTTTGTTCCTTGGCAGAAGAGACCAACACACCCACCTGCCTACAACTTTTCAGGGAGTTGTAGAGAGCGATAAGGTTCCCAATGAGCCTCCTTTTCTCCAGACTAAACACCCCCAGCTCCCTCAGCTGCTCCTCACAGAACTTGTGCTCCAGACCCTTCTCTAGTTCTGTTGCCCTCCTCTGGACTCACTCCAGCACCTCAATGTCTTTCTTGCAATGAGGACCCCAAAACTGAACACAGGATTTGAGGTGTGGCCTCACCAGTGCCCGGTACAGGGGAACAATCGCTGTCCTGGTCCTGCTGGCCACACTATTTCTGATACAGGCCAGAATGCCACTGGCCTTCCTGGCTACCTGGGCACACACTGGCTCATGTTCAGCTGCTGTCAACCAGCATCCCCAGCTCCTTTTCCACTGGGCAGCTTTCCAGCCACTCTGCCCCCAGCCTGTGGCACAGTTCAGCAGATCAACACTCCCACCCAACTTGGTGTTATCTGAAAACTTGCTGAGGGTACAATCGAACCCTTCATCTGGATATATTCTTTCTTATAACCCATTTCCTTATTAAGCTTCTCACAGAGAGAAAGGCACAGACTAACAATACAAGACTTTACTTGGGAAGCTTCCTTAGCTTTCCTGAAATTGAAGCAGAAAGGTTCCTGTAAAACCCATTCCCTAAATTTCCATCTTAACTTGAGTAAATTTAATGGTTGATCCGAAGAGCAGGGAAGTCAATGGAAAACTGTCTTGACTTAAAAAGACATTGAATTAGGCCCAGGATGATTAAAGGGCTTTCTACATTGGCTGATCCTTCAAGCTTAATTCATGAGAGCAAAGTTCCGTCAAATTTAAGGGTTTTGAAACACTCCCCCCAAAGTTTTCTATTTCAATAAACAGTAAAATGGTATCCCCCTGCTTCAGAACAGTTGCTCTCTGAAACAAGGCCAAACCATTTCATTAACTTTGGATCATCAAGTTAAAAACAACTTTTTTTTGTGTGTGTGAGAGTGCATATGCAGCAAGCCTTGTGAAATAAATTTGTTTCTTTTTCTTTGGGGCAACTTCTGACAATTAGGAAACAATTAGATGTCAAGCTAATTAAAGTAGGGTTTTTTTTTTCTTTATATAAAACAAACCTTATGTTCTGAAGTGGTTCCAATATATTCAAAGCAATGAAATTGGGTCTGAAAGAAAGGACTCACATCTGCCTCTCAAGGTCTACTCTCCCTATAAACTCATGAATAATCATTGTCAGCAGCTTATCACTGTCAGATTAGGGGCTTAGTATTACATTTTATTTAAACCTGATCCAGATGGCTGCCAAGAGATTTTCAGGCAAATGAACTGTGAGGCAGACTATCATCAAGGAACATTTTACTGCTTGTGCCTACAAGTGTGTTCTAGGTCTCCAAAGTAACTTATAAAGCTGACAAACTATTTTTTATTTTAGTTTTTTTTTTCACTTTGGCACCTGTGAACTTAATCTTCATCTGCACTTCATCAATATCATTTTTCTGAAGGCAGAGGAATATTGTCAATGACCCATCCTTCATCAGATATTTAATTTACTTGAATTTACGAGTCATTCAATTAACAAGCGAAAGAATAGGAGCAGGAGCTATGAAGTTATGTGTGGCTTTCTTGACATGCTGTGACTTTCCAAAATTTGACATTCAAAAATACTTCCTCAGCATACCAGGAAAACCCATCTGTTTTCTTTCCTGTAGTTTTTGTGTTTCCCATTACTCAGTGGATATGCTCACTTGTAATAAGTCTGCAGTAAAAGAATTTCCCATCATAAGAATATGGAGAGATTTCTTTGGTAGCGACTGACACAAAACTGCACCTCTATTTGCAAGTCTTTGATAGAGGGCAGCAGAGCTGAGTACACAGCAGCCATTCCAATAGGATATCACACTATATCTAAATCAGCTCCCCCTTGATTTCTGAATGATAGACTGTATTTAACTTCTTTTTAAACAATGCATGTGTGAATGGGTATGATATGTAAATGTATAAAATAAGTTAATGGTTCACTTTCATTTATGCAATATTTTTAAGTCGTATTTTAATATACATTTATGCCGTGTTTTAATTTTATGGTTCTTTTCAATATTAAGTGGTATCACCAGTTCCAAGTCCACCTCAGGAAATGTTTTGTCTGCAAAGAAATAGTTGTTCCAAGCCTCTTCTTTTAAATTAAATAATTTCATTTGAGGAAAAAAATCCCTTGAGGAAAAAATTGTCTGTTTCTTATTTTTTTTAATTTTGTTTTTGAAAAGTTACATTTATTCATTTTTGTTGCATGTTTAGATTAATTTTTATCTCAAAAGTCTCTATTATTTGATTGCAGTGGAAGTAGGTGACATCTTAATTCAGAAAAGATGCCCTTTCTATCAAAGAAGAAAATTTTCCAGAAGAAAATATTTCAGCACTTACATCTTCTTTTCCCACATCAATAATTGTACTATTCCATTCTGAGATTGCTGTGCTAAAAAAATAATGTAAAAAGAGGCTTCTCTGTAAAAAAAACTTAGAAAAATAAATGAAAATTCTGCAATGAAACTGTTAATAAACTATTTTTCCACCATCCCTAACATAAGGAATTTTGAAGATACTGGTTTAGTTTTTAATTTGAGGAGGAATAAGTTTCCCATGAAAGCTTCTGTGCTTGATATTTTACTGTGGTAAAGGCCACCACGAATCCCTTGTGATTTCTGTGACCTTCAGACTTGAAATTATCTTGTACTTCATGTATTATTTTCTCTCGAAAAATAGGTTGAAATTTTTTAAGTGATGGAGGGGACATAGATACATTAACATTAATGGTGACTATGTACCTCAGTCCCCTAGACAGTTTTGAAATTCTCAGCTTCAGATGTCAGATTTGTTATTTTATGATGAACTACTGTAGTATCATTGCATTTGTACAGATAATGGAGTCATTATCTAATCATCATCGTTCCATGTTTCACACTCTGCTTGAACTCATGTATTACTGATTTTCCACATGATAAGTGCATTTTTTAGATATATTTGAGATAGCATATAAAGTCTGTGGCACATTCTGATGGCTATAGAAATCCCAGGACAGTGTGATTATAAAATCCTTGGTGGTATCCAGCCTCAAATCATAATTTCAGCTCGTGATACCAAACAGTGAGGCACAGTCTGTGGGAGTGGAAGACGGCACTTCCTGGCATAGGAAAACAAAATGACAAGACCCCGAAAGAGCAGCACAGCAAATGCCCATGCTCTGACCCAACAGCCCTACTGCAGTGTTAGACAATGCACTCCGCCCCCTGTTTATTAACTCAGGAAGATCTGAGGGTGATGGAGGGACTACAGTTACTGCAGAGCAACTGTGACACTTGGCTCCTTGTATGAAATCAAAAGTTGTAACGACTGCAGCAGGTGTAAGTAGGGGGCTTAGCATGGTTTTGGTTGGCCAAGGGGAGAATGTCAGCAGAGTGTGACTTCAAGGAGACAGGCCCAGCAACTTCTAAAAGTCAAACATCTTTTCCATCCCTTAAAGTGACTCACCTTCCCATGAGAGAAGGTGGCAGAGATGGAGAACTTGTCCATTTTTCTTATTCTGGTGTAAACTGGAGAGCAACTCGTATTTGTGCCATGTGCAAGCCCCAGTAAAAGGGGGACCCTACAATTATCTTTGCAGCCCTGGTCACCTCTCAAACCCAAGATTAAGAGTCACAGTATTGCACCTAGAATGGAGACTGTGTTGCCTTCAAAAACTGACTTTACAGTATGGGCTTCGCATTCTTCTGTCGCATGCTATGTTGTGTTTTGTCCTATTAGCTATAAAAGGACACAGTACTTAAGTTATCAAAGAGTATAATGTAAATTAAACTAGATTTTCACTTGTTTGTGGCTTTCTAAGGATGGTTATAACTTGTGTCACTTAGTATTGTCTATTATTGATCTCACCATGGAAAAAATTTCATTCTTGGTGTTATTACAAAAAAGTACAGGGTCAATTTGAAGTGAAAGGAAAGCATGGCAATTGTAGAAACAGCATTAGAAAACAACTTTGCTGGGAGCAAATTTAGCCACTCCCCTCCATTCAAACTGCAAAGAGTACAATGATGTCTCTTCTTCATCAATTAAGGCATAAAAATTCTCTACTGTCACTGCCTTTCATCTAGTTTGGTATTTCTGTCCCTGCCTCTAAGATCTTGAATGACTCTGTTCTTGTCTTCATTTCCAGCCTGGCCTCAATTCGTGCGCCCTTCATGGTCATGGTCTTGTTCCACCAACAAGAACATCCTAAATGTCTCCTTCTCCTCATCCTTCTGCCTTTTTTTTTGCTCTGTAAAGAATAATTTTCATTTCTGCTCTTCTAGAGTCAAGCCTTGTAAAGCAAGATTTTTTTTGCTGTCAGAATTTGAGTTTAATAAATTAAAAATCATATCTTGCCATCTCAGTGAGTCTCATGGCACCCATATGAGTCCATAGTATCACCAGGGCAGGTTTTGTGGGAGACAAATTTGAGTGCAACTGTGGGTGCTTGGCAAGCAATTATAAACTATGGTGTTAAATCCATTGTCAAATCTGGTTCTTGGTTTCCAAAAGTGGTAGAATACTTGAAAGGTAGGATGTAGCTTCTGACAGCATTGCTCATTTCTGTATATAAGAGATTTAAATGACACTTAATTTCTGCTGGGCTGCACAGACAGAGGTTGCTGTCCATCCTCATAAGCAGAGCACTGACAGGGCTTGACATTTCCCTTCATCTGGTACAAGGTAGGATGCTCAGTCATTCCCTGCTGGGGCTATCGATGAAGCTCGTTTCTTTTACAAGTCTCTCTGGATATACACTGCATTGGGAGGGGCAGGTTTTCTTTCTGCTCTGGGTTGCGAGGAGAGAGCATCAACAATCTCAGAGCTCTGAAGTACTCTTCAGTCAGAAATAGGTGCAACTTTCATGCTTAGCACCTCTCAGGACTTGAAATGTGCTCCTTAAATGTCAGGAGAGAAATGCTGTGCTAGCAACATGTGCCTCAGCATCAGTATTTGAAGGTGATATCTTTCTTTTCATCACCTCAGCTTTTCATGCCTGCATTCATACTCCATTTATGCAATGGGGAATCCCTGCTAAGCACACTTAGTGAAATCCCAGGTAGTATGTTTTCCTTGTGATTAGTTTGAATATCAAACAGCTGTCTCAATGATATGTTGATGTTAGCAAAAGTCATATCTGACATTTACACAGCAACCTGCAACCTTAAATATTTTCTTAGAATTATATAACAAGGAGGAATAGGTTTTTCTTATGAACTCAAGACTATGAAACCTGCTACACTAAGACACAGAGACCCAGCAGAGTAGCACTCACCTTGGCTCCATCCTTCAGTTTGGACACAATGCCTGGTTGGAGTTCACCACCTTTTCTATTAGAATCCATGGCCACTCGTTCTCTCATTCCTCTGTGTAGCATTCAAAATGGGGAAATCCCAAATGGCTTTTTTGACAAAGCCTTCTTGGTTTTCTTATGAAGGAAATTTACTCTGGAAGAAAAGGCCCTATGGGATTCCTAAACAAAAACATATTGATACACCCTCTGACCAAACAGGTCCTTGAATTTCTGGCTGCCAAGTATTAAACTGTATCCTACTGCTACATCTTTTTCGTAGGCATCAGTTCTTGGCCCCCGCTGAAGGGGAAAACAGGGATAAATGTTTCATTTGATCCGGTAGAACGTGCCCTCTCTGGAGTTAGCATTGATCCATTCTACCCCATTTAAATGTGTTTTCCCCTAAAATTCCAGATGTCTGTTTATAGTGGAGTTATAAAATCAGAAGCAGGTAACAGATTGCTCATCTGACTGTGTGAAAGCTGTGATATGTTACAGCTATCTAACTAGTCTTTTTCTCCTCTGAATTTTCTCAGGAAAGGTTTGCTTGGCCCAGACAAAGAGTGGTTATGTTATCTATAGAAATTTGAGTGGAATTCAACTCAACTAACATTAATTATTTAAGGTTAGGTGTCCAGTCTCATGTCCTTGTTTAGACTCTCTGTGTGGTCAGGAAGGATAGACAGACTCCTCCTCTCTAAGGGACACCATCCATCTTCTCCACTGACTCATTAAGGAGTCCAGAGTGTAACTCAGGCTAGATGACTTATTTCTGATGAGCTAATAATAGGTTACATTAATTTCCTTCACTCTCTTTTCTCTGCAAAAACACACTGTTTTCCATGAGAAAGGAGGAAGGAAGCGTATTCTAACCTGGACCCTTGTTTTGCTCATTAGATGGAGATATCTGTCAAATCTCAGCATTTCACCTTTTCCACCAGTATCATCATCCCAGTCAGGAAATGTGATGGTTACTTATCGTCTCGCACAGTTCAGTTTGTACTGCTTGCCTGTGTCCAGCCAGGGACAGCAGTTTTCCTCCTGCAGGACAGCCAGGCGTGCAGGCACTGATTCCCAGATAGTGCACTGTTTGGAATGCTGATGCACAGAGAGAAACAGCAGCTCCTCAGGTGCTCTGTCTCTCTTTATTCCCAAACATGAGGCAGCCAACAAGAGGTAAAGGACCTGTCAGCTGAAACAGACGAATTAAATTTGTAACAAAAGAAAATGTTTTCAGGCAGTTGTTTAGATGTATCACTAAGATACCACGGATTCACTTTACCCTCTGCTGCTTGCAGCAGAGGAAATTAGGCAGCCGTATCCTCATTGGTGAGTTTATTACCTAACGCCTGGAAAGTGAATATCAAAGATGCTGGTGTTGCCAAGCAACTGCCTAAGGATGACAGCGGTCAGAGCACACACAAGGACTCTGTTAGAGGAGCACTGTACAGCAAAGGTCAGCTCCATTCACCATTGTGTGTCACGGTATGTGATTAACAGGGTGGCTGGTTCTGTCCTAGAGATGCACATAGCTCCTTTCTGGTCATGATATGTCTCTGACAGCCAGTGAAGGTAAACTGGAGAGAAATGGAGTAGCAATCCTCTGACCAGCACAATGAACATAAAAAGGAAATCTCCTTGCAGTCAAACGTGATCTGACCTTCAAAGTGTTCTAAATGCAGGATTGAGCTCAGAGGCTCTGCAAGTTCTAGAGGAGGTATGAGGAGATTTACCATGCTGAGGGCAAATCGCTGCCTTTGAGCATGGCTGGCAGGAGATGCCATATGTCTGTACACGTACCTCCCTTCTCCTCTGGAACTGGATGTTTGCCAGGAGGCAAATGGTTAACTAGGAGTGGCTCCTGATCCATGAATGGCTCCTGGTGTAATGAATCGTGGTTGGGGATCCTTTGGGAGACTGCTGGTTGGCCCTGGACAGGTGCACAGCCAGGGCTGTTCAGTTGGTACACGTGACTGCTCTCCAGTGCCCAGGAATGCTTCCTGAGACTAATTTGTTAACACAGGATCCAAGGAGGGCCAAGTCCTCTTGCCTCCTCAGACAGCTGTTAGATCCTGCAATTTCCCCCTTGGCTGAGCAGTGCCATGATCTTTGGGGCCTCTTCTCTTAATACCTGGTCAAACACAGCAAGAGTCTACTACCCCAGCAGAGACCCTGCAAGAGCCCTCATGCACCCCTTTGCTAGACACAAGGCTCTTGCTCTCTCCATACTTTCTCTGGCAATAATGAATCACATGACCTGGGGAAAGATATTTAATATCCCATCCCAAATGGGTCTCTCATCCGCATGCTTACAGTATTCATTATTTAGCAGATAGTGCTGCTATTTAATCTTTGTATTATAGCAGTAGTATCTGGAGGTCTCAGCTGAGAGGCAGTATACAAATACAATGTGAAAGACAATTTCTTTTCAAAGACTTAACGTTGTAAGCAGAAAAGCAGCATTGCAGAGTGATTTGCTCCACATCCCACAGGGGAGTAGTATCAAAGCAGTATCTCCCATCTATATTTTTGACTGCTAAAATAACACTGTTGATGGAACCTTTACATATACAAATAATAGAATTTACCAAAGAATAGTGTTTACTTTATGAAACAATATTTATTATAGCCCAGAGAAGAAGGGTTAGAGCAAAGTTGTCCAAAGGATATATAGGTAAAAGCATCGCTTAAAGCAGATACATTAATGAGACTTCAATTAATAACCTCTAAATATGTTCTTTTAAAGATTACTTCATGAAAACCTGATTTGAGGTGAAACTGATGGAGTAGGTTTTTTGTTGGTTATATATACCAACAAAATGAAGTAGGGTTATGAATATGAATGAAGTAGGGTTAAAACTTTTTTCACTGAGAATTGAAGATACCATGAAACCAAACAGTTTTATAAATTTATGTGTGTTTTGACAAAAGGCACATGCCAGAAAATGCATTAGAAAACAATCAACATACTTGACCAGGTAAATTTGTAGATTAGACTTCTCAATTTTCCTTTCAAAACTGTTCTTAAGAATGATTTATATAAATTTAAAATGGTCACTTTTTTTTCTTTAAGTTAACTGAAATGAGGAGCTAAAAGAAAAAAATTGACTTGTTTTTCAAATTTTTGCTTTCCTGAAAATAATTTGTTGCTGACTCTAAATATACTGCATTTTGACCTCCTTATTCTTTATAGTATATTCTTTGCAGAATTACTCTTCACATTTTGAAGCAGATTGTCTGTGTTTCACATTCAATGGATGTTTATGGTTGTCTGGGTACTTTACTGTCTTGGTTCATAGAGATATCTCTAGTAAGGAAAGAATATAAGCATGTGTATCAAGTAGGGTGCATGTTTTGAAAAGCTTTCCTGAACTGATCTGAGTCCAAGCAATGTATTTTCTTTTTGCATTATATTTTGTATCTCTGATTAAATTCTATTTCACATAGTCACAGAAAATTGCATTTCTCCCCTCTTGTTTTCTCTATATTGTGGCTCGTTTCTTGTGCTTCCAACTGAGGCATATTCCAAGTGCAACCCTGGAGTTTTGTTGGATCCAGAAGAGAATGCTGAGGTTGTCCTGAGCCATCGGAGGTCAAAATGGGAACTTTACATAATCAGGGACATTTGGATCCATCTCCGATGCTTGGACAGCACTGAAGGTGCTCTTTGACTGATGAAGCTACTCTGTAAGGTTGCAATGAATCTGTTAAGAAAATCACAAAGTGTAGTGTGGGAATGAACTCTTTTACTCCTCTGAATAACAAGTCCTTCGAAGTTTATAACCTGGCAGCAACTCATCTGGCATGTAGCATCTTTGGCAGGAGCCTGGATATGCCCATTAGGCATAAAAAAACCTCTATCAATGTCACTCTGCTGGCATGGAATGGGATGGTCATAAAAATGTGCAACTTTGTTGAATTTTAGACATGGTTTTCTTTACTGGTTTATTAATTTTTCTTTGTTCAGATTACATCAAAGTCTACTGACTGCATATAAAAATAAATACACAGAAATAGACAGTAATGTATTTCACAATCAGGTGGAAGTCCAAAACCCACCCCATTCCAGCAAATACAGGTTTAACTTCAGGTGGTTAAGTTGCCTTTCAGGGAACTACTCAGATTTAGAGAAAGCATTTCTTTGGGCAAATGTTTGGAAACAGGACAAAGGAATGAATTGCATGACTAGGAATTTAGTCAAAGCTGCAGAGAATGCTACCAGCAAAAGCCACAGGCACCAGTTTTGCCTTGCATCTCTTGTTAACGTAGTGTCCTTTCATCCAGTTGTCTCCCCTGACTGATGGGTCTTGGTCTGGATACATGATGTCCTATATTTAAAGAAACATGGAGGAAAAAAGAGAAAAGGATTAATCCTCAGACATCTTTTACAGAGATCCTCAGTGCAAGGGACTCTCAGCATGAAGTTGTCGTAATTTGATGAAACTGCATCCATGCCATTTAGGATTGTCTGTCCTTAATGCAGTGTTCCGTTGCAGCCAATGGCAATGAGCATGGTCTGGGAATTAAAGACCTCTTCTGAAAATTTGCTTGAACTGTAACACAACTTGCTCACTTGGTATTTAACTTAGATTTGTTCTCTGCTGTGAGTCAAGGTCCCTGTGTGCATTCACAACCAGGGGACAAGCATCAGACTGAGAGTGAAATGGGGCACACAGCTGGCTGTCCAGCAGAAGTCTCCCAGTCTCCTGTCTGTGTTACCATTGCACAGACCAGTATCTGTATAAGGCTCCCACCAGCAGCTGTTGTTTTGCTGAGATTCACATCATGCAATACTAAATGAAGGTATTTCCATCAGTGAACAAAACAGACCCATGTCGAGACCTCTTGGCTTCAAGAGACTGCAAAGCAACTGCAGAACAGACTCTTTCCACTTCCAGTGCCTGAACTCCTCGATCACCTTTCTTGACTCCTCCACTTGGTCCATTCAGTATCGTTTGGGAAGTATTATTTTAGAGCATAGCTGCTCTTTCTTGTTTCCTTTCTGTAAAGTATAGCAGCTGTGAGCCTGTATTATTTAATACTGTAAAGTGTTTTCAGATACAGTTTATATCACTGACCTTGGACATATGAGGAAATTATAAAAAAATATCCACTCCATAATATCACCATTTAGCCTTAGCTAGGATATAGAATAGGGACTTTCAGAGAGGCTAAAAATTAGCCATCAAAACTGTTTTCAGTAAGGTTATTTCCACATTTTTATACATTTATGGAGGAAAGGATTTCAGAAAGTCATAAATCTCCTCTTCTGAATACTTGCACTTCAAATATCATAGAATCATAAAATTGTTTGGGTTGAAAGGGACGATAAAGATCATCTAGTTCTAACCCCTTAATACAGTCTAAAATTCCTGGGAAATTGTAGATATTTCTGCAATTTCATTACCTATGAAAATTCTCTTTTGCCAAGAGCTGCTATGATGGAACACTTATTTGAAAAAGAAATCATGAGGCATCATAGGGGAAGATGGAACATATTGACAAAATGTGAAGTCATGAAAATGACTTCACTCAAGTATTGTGAAGAAAATGACAGTATTTCCTTATGAAAATGTCTGAGTTATCTGAGAACATATTTGGGAGTTTCAGGTAATTTCTAAGAGGACATGTGAATATTTTTTAATCAAGGCATTTAGTTTTTGAACTGGAAAAAAATAATGAAAGTGGATTCACATAGTTTACTTCTGTATTAAAAGTGGAAAGATGATCAAATCATCAAGCTCCTGCTGACACAGCTGAACCAATGTTACCACAGCTGGGAATTTTTTCCTGAAATTCCCTTGTGTGAAAAGGCTGCAGACAGACGCTAACACTGATATCTCAGAATTTAACACTCTCAGGCTTTTGGGAAATGCAATTTAAACGTAAAATTAGATCTGTGTGGTGGTTCAAAACTTAGATATGCGTTTTTCAATCTAAACTAAGATCCAATTTAAAACCATTTTAGATTAGGTAAATTTAAATATAATGAGTAAAATGCATTGCATTATGGGTAAGATAGCTTTAAAAGCCACACAAATGAAAAAAAGGAAACTTGTCTCAAGAAATTCAGTGTTCTCCTAAGCATCTTCCATGTCCACAAATTAACTCAGTTATTCATATTTTGATTCATTTAAGGTTTTTATACCAAATGCTTTCAAGGTTATAACTAGCTTTCTCTGTTTATTAAGTTTTCCTCAGCTATCAGAATCTTGATGGACCGTGCAATCTACATTGCAGTAACTTCACATCTGGCTTTGCTGAAGTTTGAGCAACACTAGTAAATGCTGTTTCTTTTAAATCATTTATTTATCTGTGTATCTATCTTCTACCTACTGTAAAATTTCCACTAAGAATTTGACAAGAAGTATAGCTTTAAAAGTTTTTAGATAAATGCTCTGCAAAAATCACTCAACATAGAAAATTTTTAGAAGAACAAATGAGAGAATGTTTATTTCTTGGTACAAAAAATACTGTGATGTGAAAAAGAAAAGTGACTTGTCTTAAATTTAAGATTAACTTTATCCCCTTAGCTTGAGCCTTTAATCTGTAGAAAAGCCTGGGGATTTATGAGTGTTAACAGACCTGAATTTTTTATTTCTCCTTCTTTCCTTTTACTTGTTCATTTTCCATCTGTGTGTCCCCTAAGAACATGAGAGCAATGATTGAAAGGAAAGATAGGTGATTTATTTGATACGTCTCTATTCTGCCACACAGACAGCAGTACAGTTAAAACCAAGGTGATGGCTGATGGTTTAAAAGAACATAAAATTTTGAAATTCGGTGGCACTGAGTTTGCAGGAGATAACAATACCAGGAAAGGCACAAATTTTTACATGAGCAGTATGAGTCAATGATCCTTGTGGGTCCCTTCCAAGTCAGAAGATTCTGTGATTCTGTAAATAATATTAATCTTATAGAACTGTGTTAATTATATCCTGAGAGGTGAGGCACATCATTTGATGTTCAAAATTCGCAAGGAATTTTCCTGTTGCCAATAAGACTGCTAAAGATAATTGTTCTAAATGTGAACATTTTACAGTATATGTTGAAATATGCATTTACAATATCTGTAATGTGTTGAATTCTTTATTGAAAAATAAACTATTGGTCTGTGATTCACACATTTCTCTGGTATGTGAATTTTGATTTTAATTTTCTAATGGAGAAAGGAACTGAACAAGGTCTTAATGAGACTCATTCCAAAACTTGCAAAAAGGTCTACTATGTAAAGAATTCTCCTCTAATACCCACATTTAAAGACTTTTGAGATTATTTCAAAGTGATTTTTTTCCAAGAGAGGGCATGAGGCTCTGCATCCTAAATTAATTGAGGAGTTTGAGCTTCTAAGAAAAGTTGATGTTTCAAATACTTTTGTGCTTAGTGTTTCCTATTAAAACAGCTTCCAGTCCAGTAACTTTTTCTTTTTTCAGTCACTCTTCTCAAGCAGTGTGCTCATGTAGAGGTTATGTCGTAACACACAGATTCCAAACTGAACATTTTGCCTAAGATTTATGTTTTGTAACATCTGACCTGTAGCACTCACATTCCTTAATGAACCCAGTCCAAAAGAGGCCATATGGCTTTTTGTTCTTGCAATTTCACTGGTGTAAATAAGAAAGTATCTTACTAAGTTCAATGGAGTTACGGTGGCTCGATAGTGTTTTGATAGTGTTGGATTAAGTTTTTCATAACAAGTGCAATTAGCACCTGATTGATCTGGGAAAAGCAATTTGATAACTAATGAATTATTGGAGAGATATGCTGTAGGAATGTAAATGCACTAGGAACAGATTCACTCAAAAACAAATGGGAAAAAATAAATTAGGGGAGGAAAAAAAGTTATCTGTGTAAAGACAATAATGAAGAAGTGTATTTAGAAGTCAAAACCTTTTTTTTTTTTTGAATTGTATTTTCTGTGAATATCCAAAAAGCCCTTCCTTTATGTCTTGTATTATTTGCTTATTTGGATCATCCTGAACAATTTTAGGCTTCCTCCACTAAAAGCTCACTTAGAGAAGCAACTGCAAGCTTCAGTTTGCAACCCAGTAGATGTATGGGAAATGCATGTGGGAAATCTCAAGCTCATAAATTGCAGCAGTAAGGGGGAAAAAGAAGTGTTTTAATTGCAGATTTTCCCATGTTTGATCTCATATCTGTAGAAGAACAGAAAGTTTGACTGTGGCTTTAGATTAAGCAAGTATGTAGAAAACCAAAGGGAACAAAATTTGAAAAATCAAGTACCCTATGTGGCATGAACATCAAATGAGGCATTAATTGTTTTCAAACTGAACACATGAAATATACCCCTTTTCTAAAATAAATGTTTCTAATCCTCACCTCAAAGCTGAAGAGTAGGGGAAAAGGAAGAGGAAGAGGGATGGGAAAGGGGAAGAAACAAGGAACAGGGAGGGCAGAACATCTTTGCCTAGTTAAGGCAAAACAAAAGCTGAAATGAGCTTTCTGTTACAGCCTCAGTGACACTACTTCTGAAATTCTGTTTGGAAATGGAAGAGATAGTTGCATTTTGAACTTTGAACCTTTGCCATTCATTTCTGTGCTGTGACCTCAGTAGTCTGTTTGATTGCCAGCCTGTTGAGGTACCAAGAGCAAAACAGTGAGAAATGACACAGCAGAAATCAAATTGCATGAGTCATTTTTTTTAAATTTCCTTTATGTTCCTTATATAATTCTGATGGCAGCAGAGCTAAAGTTAATGAACAGTAGTAAAAGCATCTGCTGAAGCTGTGTCAGTAGATTCACCTCTGTGTTCACAACAGCAGTGCTGCAAAATTTATCCAAGGTCTCTTTGAAACAAGTTTTTAAATGAGGTGAAAAGTACTGGAATTATACAGCTCATGAAGGAACCATATAGTGTCGTGGTACCATAAATAAATGCTGACATTTCCTCACTAGTAACTACAATAGCAGTGGGTAAAAAAAAATTGAAATTCAGGGGGTTAGACTACTATAAAATGTTTACAAGGTTAAGCAAAATGAGCAACTAGAGCACTGTGAAATGTCCACTGTACCTTCTACCCAGATTACTACGGGCAAATAACACCTTCTTCCCCTCAGGGGTGCCCAGATTTTCAAAAGTAAAAGAGAAAAACCCCATCGGATTAGTTTCTGGGTTTTGCAGCAGGAGGCATTGCTTGTACGTAATTGCTCAGATTCATTATTCATGGGCTAAGAGCAAAGTGCTCAGGCGAAAGAAAGTGGCAAGGGCTGGGGCACTACAAGGAAGATATTTAAGATTTCATTCAATAAAATACTTTATAATAGCTTATGAAAAATTAATTTCCTGAAAGAGGAAATACCAAACGTCTACTTAATTTGTGTGTGTTGGTATTGTCACGTGCAATCCATGTAAGGATGACCATGGGGGACCAATTGCTTTCTTATGGGAATCACATGAGAAAGGACATGGGTTTTTTTTGTTTCTGCTTTAATTTCAGTGGTTGCTCCTAGAAATTAAGTAGTAAAACTGCTCTAATAGCTCAAATTCCCACAAATGGTTCACTGGAATGATCATTTCTCCCTCGTACCCACGTGAACAGTGACACTGGCAGGATAGCAGGATGCTGGGCCAGGGATTGGGAGCTTCTTGACGATTCTGAGATTTGTTCAAGTTCCTTAGACCTAAATCCTTAAATAAAAAACTTAAATCCAATAACTCTTGCTTGTCTTCAGCTGACTTGTGGAGCTGGTAGTCTGAATAGTTTGGCTTGGGAAAGCTGCTTACCCACATTTGCCTTGATTCTTCAGTCTGACAAATAAAGATAATTAAAAATAAGCAACTTAGAGCAAACTCAACAAAGGCTGGGCTGCATAAAATCAGGTGTAGGTCTAACACTAGTGTCTGTGTTACAAAACTGTGACCTTGAGTCCTCCCTTCAGTTGCTACAAATTCCTGAAGGAGATTGGAAGTCATGGACACCCACTTGCCTTCTGCTGGGCATCCATAGCTCTCTTGAACCCATGCCCAGATGCTCCTCAGGCTTGAGACAAGGCATATTGATCATATTCAAATTCATCATCATTCAGAAACCAGATTTATTGATTTCTTCACTGAGGCCTGGATATAGGCATATCAAATTTGATTACACTGAAAATACACCAAATATTTCGACCAAGTTTTGAATATTTCTCTTCACGCTTGTCCAAAACTGCAGAGGCATTTCCCTCTTAGAGAATGTTTTAACCTGATACTTAGGAAGGCAGAGGACATGGAGAAAAAATCTAGGCTATGTACCCTGTGACTGCTCTCAATTGGTTCAAGAGCTACATTTTGGCTAGAACAACAGTGGTCTCAGCCCCTCCACCCTCCCTTAGAAAACAACCATTGTGCTTCTAACCAGATGACCATATTGCATATGTTTCCATTAGCAACCTGGAAGGTTGGGTCAGGCCAGCACTGCACAGGTTCCCTGCTCAGGGGATTAGTTCGGGATGCTACAGTAACACAGAGGCATAACTTCAGGTGAAAGAGGGATTGGGAATAGCTACATTCTCTCTGGCATGATGGGAGAGGAGGTCACTCTGTGTTATCTTGATATCACTGCCTTACTTGTGCATCAGCACTGGACTGCTCTGAGGAAAACGAAAAGAGGAATATTGTCATTATTCATGCTCTCAAAAAGGAAAAAAAAAAAAAAGGAAAACATTACCATTCAGTGTCTTTTAGGAAAGGTCACAGGCTCTTTGCTTTTATGAATCCTCTATAGGTGTAGGCACCTGAAATGGGCTTTATTTAGGAGACTATTCATGGAGATTTCCTGGTAAACAGTTACAGGCAATTCCCTGTTCAGCCTTGGGAATTTCCCTTGGAGAAAGTGGAAATTATTTTGAAGACTTCTATGATGTACCTTATTTCTCTTAAAAATTGTGTAAGAAGAAGAGGAACTTGCCTCAGTGCTCTGGATTTCAGCCTCAGGAAGGACAAAGCATCTCTCTTTGCCAAAGCACATGGGTGTCAATGTGGATCCTATTTCAGATTTCTATGTGGTTTTGTTTATTTTAAAGATCAAGGCTTTTAGTAACCAAAAGTAACCAAAACGTGCGCCATATAGAATACAAATTGCAAATCCTTTACAGCCTGAAGAGTCACAGCCAAGGAAAATAAACAGTTTTATCTTTATCATTGTCATGACTACTTGAATCTGTGGAGAGAATACAACCCTTGCAGGTGCCGAGACATTAGTGTCAGTAAGAGGTGTGCAATGCAGATATCTGCTGGACAGCAGAATGATGGGCTGCTGTTGGGGCTCACAAGACCACTCTTTGGGGTGGAAAGGATGAGATCACACTGCCTTTTAATTCTCATGGGTTGGGAGCTCCTGGGAATGCAGCTGACCTTGTGCACAGGTCAGAGCTGATCAAATGTGCACTGTGGCTTGTGTTTGCTGTAGGTGGAAGGTTGTTACGGGAGAGGAGGCAGCAGACAAGCGAGGAGTTACGGCTCTATTGCTGCAGAGGTCAGGGATCTCCAGCTCTCTGGTCTGCATGCTGCTAATCCTTTCAAATAATGTCTCATGCAGTAGCCTGGAAATTATAATGGTGCCGACATTTTGTTATCTAAAGTTCAAAAAGAGCTCAATTTGGTTTGGAACTTCCTCCAAAACTCAGCTTCTTACTGTAAAGGAACCAGTGCTTCCTAAGAAAACTGGAACCAACTAGCATTTATTGCACCGTGGCAACAATAAATTGTGGATCATTACTTGCAGTTTTATATCCCTTTCATCCCAAATTTTCTGGATGCAGCATAAGCATTCACTAACTCATAGCCTCATGATAGCACTGAGTTATAGCTGTTTAACAGATAGATTGATACCAAGAGGTTAAGCAACTGGGTTATTTTCACAGAGGGAATAACTGCATAGCCAGCAATGAAAAGATGCCAGAAATTCTGGCATTATGTACTTCTAAATCACCGTGCATCATTCAGAAGACACTGATAAATATTTACCTTCCTGAACACTGAGACACACTGCCCTTTCCTTAAAGCAATGCCGCATTACCCACTCAAGAGTTGTATTGTCTTTTGTAATTCTAAGGCCCATGAAAGGAGATGACTGTGAAGGACACCAGGAGGATATTTGGTCCATTTCTCCAGATTAGTCATTCCTGAGAGATATCTATCAGGACAGGCTGTTTTTCAGCAGTATGATGTCCTTAAAGACCTCTAATATTAGAGATCCCCTGGCTTCCACCTGTAAAACCTTTTCAGTGATTTTCTATTCCTAATTTTTTCAGTACTTTTCATAAAGTCTGACTCACAAGTTTTTTATAATTTAAAACTGTTGCTTCTTTTTCTCTGCTTTGTGTCCATGAGCACCAGACATTCCTCCTCATCCTTTCACAACAACCTTTCACACTCTTGAAAACTGTTATCATTCTCCTCTGCCTACTCTTCTTTACACCCCCTTTGATCTCAGGGTCACGTTTCCTTGACTTCTGATTGTTATTGAGCCTCTGCAATACTTCTCTGGCTGGTCCAACTTTCTAGAAAGTTACTGCCTGAAACCAAGCCTGAGGCATGCCTGAGGGAGGCCTGATCACCACATGCAGTTCACAATAAAACATCTGTTTGGCTACAGGACTGCTGCCTCGTTAGTTGTTCCTTGTCTTCGATTCCTGCGGCCAGTAATTTCTACCTGGGAGTCTGCCTGAGAGTTCATAGAATCATAGAATCACAGAATGGTTTGGGTTGGAATGGATCTTAAAGATCATCTAGTTCCAACCTCCCTACCATGGGCAGGAATATCTTCCCTTATATCAGGTTGCTCAGGGCCCTGTCAAACCTGGCCTTGAGCACTTCCAGGGATGGGGCATCCGCAGCTTCTCTGGGTAATCTGTTTTGGTGCCTTACCACCTTCTGAGTAAAGAATCTTTTCCCAACATCTACTCTAAATCTCTTTCAGTTTAAAGTCATTCTCCCTTATTCTATCACTACATGACTCCAAAACTTCCTTTCTGGTTTTCTTGTAGGCTCCCTTCACGTACTGAAGGGCTGCTGTTCGGTTTCCCCAGAGCCTTCTGTTCTCCAGAGGTGCTCCATCCCTCTGATCAGCTCCCTGGCCCTCCTCTGGACCACGTCCATGTGCTCTAGTCTGTGTCCTTCTTATGCTGGGGGTCCCAGAGCTGGATGCAGTGCTCCTGATGGGGTCGTTTGTTGCATTTGTTACATTTGTCTCTATTGAATTTAATTTTGTTTTTTCAGCCCATTCTTCCAACCTCTCAAGATGATTTTTGAATTCGAATCCTAACCTCCAATTTATTCACAGTCTTCCCAGCTTTGTGTCAGCTGCAAATTGAAAAAGTGTATATTCCATTCCATAACTCAGGTCACACTGCATACACTTTTATAATCTTTAGGAAGACTGAAAGAAATCAGCAGACAATTTGGCAAAAGACTGTGTTCCTGTGTACCGCTCAACTATAGAAAAAGTTTACTTTGTTTCTTCTAAATATATCTGAGACTTCAAGTTTTGCTGCTTTTTTAAAACTTCCAATATTTTTAACCCTTCTTTATTTTTCTGAATATTTTTTTTAATATTAACCATTCTTATTAGTGGTTTTTAAAAGTCTGTTGTGGGATAGAGTCACCAGATGTAAAACACTAACCACTCACATTGTGCTAGCATTTTTTGATGTTGTACTGAACTATGTAAATCACTAATACAATACAAATGGCACCAATATGACAGAGATTATCTAAAACTGCTGACACCAACAGTCTCCAGGGGAAAATTTCTGTGTGATCAGCTTTAATCAGGCCTTTCTCTGAAGCTTTTATGTAAGCTTCCACTCGTGCAGTTTAGGGCATCTGCCAAAAGAGTATTTTCCTTGCTGTTTATGTAGTGCTGCAAGTGACCATTTTAACTCAGACGAAGGAACATAAATCCTGATATTTTTGATTTGCTGGGCCATGGTGACACCTTTTCCATCAGAAACAAAGCTTTCTTGTAATTCAGCTTACTCAGCAGGGTTCATAAAGCTGGATAATCCCATGACTTTGAGCTGCTAAACCTGTTGAGGATATTTAATATAAAATGACAAGAGCCACTGTTCTTTAAACTATTTCTTTGACACTTAAAAAATTCTGAGGCCACTGACCCATCATGAAACAAAACTTACAAAAGTGCATAATGGTATCTTTGTTGCAGATCTTTGTGATTTACATTCATGAGCAATCTGAAGTTACCTGAGAAGCAGACGATTTAAACTGAGGTTTCATAATAATGTTTGTCTTGTTTCTTGTAAAAGGTACTATGAAAACCATTCAGATCTTTAAAAATGTCTTTAATGTGGGAATCAACAGATGTCAGGAAAATATGTTTCTCTTAAGTCTACTAGTCTTTGCAGTTTCACTTATTAATCTTTATCTATATTGGTGATTTTTTAAAAGAGATATTCATTGTGAATCCTTGTTTACATCCTTGGTTACCCAACAAAAAGGAACTTAAATGGATTTTCATAACTGTTGAATTTTATATGGGGTCTTGTACTACTTTTGCTTGTACAAGTTAGCAGACTTTTCTGCAATACCCAACAGCTGCTAGTCCGGGTGCTAGGATGCACCTTCTTTTTCATGCACTCCATGAGAGTTTTTTGTCAGTAAATTGTGTTTCCAGTCATGTCTGTGAGAAGATCGAAAGTCCAGGCACTGGCCCTTGAACTACACTGCCCTGAACTCTTAGCAGGCTTCAGGCTGAGATGGTAAGTCCTAATAAATGTTTAACCAAAAAGCCCATGGTCCTTTTTCCTCAAAATAAAAATTGTCACTTCAGATGTTATCCATGTTTAACAAGTAAGATATATCCCAGAGCAT
This sequence comes from Dicrurus megarhynchus, assembly GCA_013399195.1. Classification (NCBI taxonomy): domain Eukaryota; kingdom Metazoa; phylum Chordata; class Aves; order Passeriformes; family Dicruridae; genus Dicrurus; species Dicrurus megarhynchus. The sequence goes on from VXAD01005617.1 coordinate 1,588,996, forward strand.
AATCTTTAATTTTCTGCTTTCAACAACATTTCTGGCAATGTCATTTAGTTCTGTGTTAGAGCATTTTCTAATGCACTGGCAGATATCTTTAAACTTTGCCTGAAATAATGCCAACTAAAGTTTCTGGGATAACTTAATCCTAAGGAAACCTGAATGTGTTGCCAAGAAGGGGCATTGACACTTACCATTGTGCATTTCTCTTGATACAACCTTAAGCAAGACTGCAAACAGTGCCAACTGAAAGACCCAGTGCAGACAAATACAAAATTTGAGAGGATGGAGCCATAAATAACACTTTAAATGTGAATGAAAAGGAACTCCAGGCACAAGAAGACTTAATTATTTTTCACTTTTTCCTCTTAGAAGGATTGTCCAGATCGTAGCTGGAACTCATGTTCCTTTTGTTCTTCCACAGGGATACTGTAGCCATAGTCTCCATTTCTTTGATATCTGTTTTTCAAGGTCCATTAAGACTGGACACTGTGTAAATTGAATATTAGGTCTAGAGGGACTGTCCTGGTGTTGCAGGGCCTGTTGTAACCCCCACAGGGAGCACATTGTTAAACATGCTCAGGAGCAAATGGATCCACAGTTGCTGCTGTGTTGCCAAACCACTTTGTATTCTTGATTCTTCTTCAGTATTCCTCAAGGGCTGGTCAGCAAAACGGTGAGCGTGGGAGAATTGTTTTAGAGATTTGTTGTTGTCAAGAGTGAAAGGAAACTGGCAGCCCAAAACAAAACTGAAAAATGTATCTTGTATTTCTGCAGAGAGGAATCATTTTGGAAAGAATCAAGAACAGTTAAGTTTGATTGTGATTCTTAGAATAAAGTACAAAAGCTCTGAAACTGGCTAGAAGTGAAAATAACATGCACTCCCAAATATATTCCTTGCCTTCTAATTTGTCATGATACACCAGCTTAGACATATGTATTTGCCTTTTTGAATAATAGTCTAATATTACTGGCCTAAACTAAGAGTGAATAATGTCTCACTTCCTTGAGTCTTCACAGTATAAATCCACAAGCATAAATTCAGTCCCTATCTTGGCACACTGAATGCTAAAATCTCAGTATTCCCACAGGAGTCAACCACTGATATATGAAAAGTTGTTTACAGCTATAGCACAACTACCCTGGGTGGAAAAAAAGAGAGGATATTTAATATATCTATTCTGAGATGCCATGCTGGTGGGACAATAACCACCAATGACAGACCACTTGATGACCTCCATGTATTCTCTCCCATTAAGTAATACCAAGAAAAACCAAGGATGTCTTTACTACCAACAAAAGTAGGTTGAACAACTCTGATGGTGGCACATGAACCCCCTTTAAACCGGTGTTTACTCTTCTACTCCACCATCATCATTTGTAGAGGTGTGTGGTGACTTATCTAAAATAACTCAGATGAGAAGGAGAGGCCCCATTTCCTTTCTACAGGGTATGTGCTTTGTGGGCAAATAACTACCATTAGTCTCATCAGAAAGTGGTGGGTCTTTTCTGCATCATTAGCATTGCTGACATTTTCGCTGGAAAAGCAAGATCTTTGCCTGTCAAACATAAATAAATAAATAAATAAATAAATAAATAAATGCTGAATATTTGACTCTGACATTGCAGTGGGGTATTGGTTTTGCACTGTAACTCACTTGCTTTACTCACCCCTTCTGCTTCCTGACGGGGCTGTCATGTGAAATCATCCTTCCATGTCCCAAAGGGTGTGGTGGGTGACCCCTCAGCAGGGGAGCTGTGGGTGGTACCTTCAAAGCCAGCAACTGCTGCACAGGGTGCTTTGTGCATAGCTAAAATACTTGGCTCTAGAGGAGAAGGGGGTGTATGAGGAAAGTCTGTGACTACCCAGTAGTTCCCCCAAATCAAAGTACCTTCAATTCCAGGCTTCCCTTTCTTCTGTGAAGTATCAGTACTTTCTCTGGCCAATGGGCATTTCCCATGAAGGAGGGATGGGAGGGGCTGGGCAGTTTAATAGAGATTGCATCCAAAAATATGTTGATGAAATATTATGGACAAATTCTAAATATTGTGACTTGTGGCAGTAGTTTCAGTTCAGGAAAGTGGAAAATAATCTGGGGAAAAATTAAGAAAAAGGTTTTAATCACAAATATTGAACAAGTGAAAGGAGATAAGCATCAGACATAAAAGGAAACAGTAAGGTCATCTGATACCTGGGCTGATTTACATGTTCTATATGGATTCAGTGTTACAGACAACTGCATATATCTTTAAAATATTTCTATTTCTCACTCTTCACTTGGAGCTGTTATATGTCAAGTTGTCCACAGCCACTTTTTTCTTTTCCTTATGCTTTGTGGTCCCCCCCAATTGACTGAATTACATTGTATTGATAAAAAAATGAAGAAAAAGGGTGTTGTGCTGACCTCAGCTGAAGAGGTTACATTCATCAGAGGGAACACAGCAACCTGTTTGTGAGAAAACATGGGTAGGAAAAGGGGTTTCCTCCAGCTGTGAGGATAACCCTCTGAACAAGCTCTGGTTTTGTGGCTCTGTTAAAGGTGGGAATCACTGGCAAGATCTTTCTGAGATTAGGAGTAGGTCAGAGTCCCTGCAGAGATGCAGTGGCAGAGAGGTAGCTTTGGGGATTTATTGATAACTCAAGCTGAAGTGGCCAACAGACTGTGTAGAAAGGCCAGTAAAAACCTCTTGACCTACCACCAGAGCTGTGAATGCTTTGTCGAGGTAGAGTACTCACTCCTCTTAGAATATCTAAAAATGCAGATTCATCTCACCTTCATGTCAGATTGTTATTGCTAGGAAAGGCATCACCACAAATGTTATGGCATATGCAGATATCCTGAAAGACTCCAAGACATTTCTAAGATCCTCAAGGATCCAGCTACAAATGAAAATATAAGGGTTGCTGTCACAAGTGGTGGGTTTTGACTAGGATTTTCTAAGAAGTATTTCAAGCATAACTGTTCCAACAAGTGACAGGCAACGTAGGAAAAACTCAGTTATCCTAGGAAATCCTCACCTAGCCATGGGAGGAAAACACCTACTGACAAGATGTTCTCCTACTGTACTTTTTCCATCAGCGAGTGTTGATTTACCTTTCTCCACCTCATTGTCTGTTTGCCCTCCCAGTCCTCCCCCAAGAGATTTGTGTGGTTTACCATGTGAATCCATTGCTTTTAGGGGAAGAAATACCATTCACCTTGTTCCGGTTTTGCATCAATGAGTGGGATAGTGACATTTCATGCTATTACAATGAAATTAGACTTGTGAACAGCATCCTGTTTAACCTTCTCAGTCTTGGCCCTCATACTGAAGTCAAAATTCTTAAGGTTCTAAAATGGTTTAAATAATATTTTTATTTCATCATCACTACCACCAGCTATTAAGATGGGTATCAGAAGTATTGCTGTTCTTCCTGTTGTTTTTATCATGTTGGAAAAACACATGTGAAAATAAATTCATCAAAACATCTACTCATTGTAATTTCTGTCCATTTTTCAAGAGGTCAAGAGAAGCTTTGAATAGAACTGCTAAACTGACATAGCATTTCAGCCATCTGAATGTAAATTGTAAAACACCATTCTTTTCTTGCCACTATAGCTTCCTTTTGTGAGCTTGCACCCAAGCTGTTGAGTTTTGCTTATTCATTTGGAAACTGATACAGTTCAACAATATCTATACTCCCTTGGCTTGCCTGTTTATATGAAATTTGAACATGTTGCTGGGGAGCAAGAATATTTCATTTTCCTTATGGTCCTGTATCTAATATTCAGAGAAACCTTAATTGTTATGAACACTGAACTGTATTGAGGCTAGCATCATAAAGAGAGTATTTTTCCAGGGAATCTTTCATACCAATATTTTGGGCACCTACTGCCCCTTTTATAAAACTAACTGTATCAGGGATGTATTTTTTTTAATCTAGCAATTGATTCATCACTTCATTTAGGTGATGGTCTTCTAGGAATCTTCCAGACGAATGTGTAATCATTTAAGTGCTTTTCATCCTGAAGGGTGCTAAAAAGTCACATCCTCTGGTTTGAGAAGAAAAAGTGTGTTTATTGATGAGACAGTGTATTCCAGTGTCTGCAAATATTCTAAAAGTATGGTTACCGTGGAGTGCATAGTGGACTTAGATAAGAGACAGCCTTGCTGTGCTACCTCATTCTTCTGGATTGCCATTCTACAGGTTATGCCAGAACTTAATTTTAGTCATGTAGATTTTCTGCTGTGAAACATGAACTTTGATAATTAAATGAATGATTGTACAATGTCAGCAAAACAGGCCTTCTGGATAGGAACAAAACTGGTAGATGCCATATATCTTGACTTCTGTATACCTCCGACCACTTATGTGCAAGCTTGGGAAACGTGGACTAGATCAAAAAAATAGGTGAGTGCATTGTTCATTGGAGAAATGTGTATTAAAAGAGTAGGTGTCACTAATTCCACTAATTAGAGGGGTGGTTTGAGTAGGTGTTTACAAGAATTATCCTGAACAGTATGCAGCGCTTCCATTTGTGATTTTTAAGACAGGATGGAGAACACATTTATTAAGTTCACAGAGAGCACCAGCTGGGCAATATATGTATGACAAAACAGGATTAGAACTACAACAGTGGTGATAAATTGGACAAATAGCCTGGAAAAATAGAATGTAATTCAATCAGCTAAAAAAATGCAATGCTGTGCCGTTTTGCACAGATAGTAAACCACACATAAGCTGGAGGGTAATGCAGCAAATCTGCAGAAAGGAACTCAGGTTTAAAATGAGTCACCAATAGAAATACGATTGGCTGCAAAAGAGAGACAGATCCATGTGTGTTCACTCATTAAGTGTCTCTTGCGGTATAACAGTAAGATTTCTGAGTGAGGTTTTGTCTTCAGTATGTGTTCTGTAGCCAGGATGGTTGATGGAGAACGAGAAAGATGTAGATTAGCTGGAGAGAGACCAAAGGGCAGCATTGAGGATGACGCAGATTAAGAAGGGACATTTGGGGAAAAATGAAGATGTTGGATAACTTTGGTCCAAAGACTGGAAGTTTAAATAACAGAAAGCTTAGATGGGGAATGAACTCTTCCCTTTCTCTGCCTGTTGAATAAGAACAAATTATCTTAAATTATGGCAAGGCAAATACAAGTTGAACATAAGGAAGATTTTTCCAGGAAGAAGAAAAATGAAGTTCTGGATCAGAGAGTCTCGGAGAGCACTGGAAATCCCACCTGAGGAATGAATCCCTAAAAGATTTTTGGACAAAAGTCTCTCAGAAAGGCATAAGAATAATTTATCCAGTCTCAGAGTGGAGCAATGACTGGATGACTCTTTCAGTTATTTTCTGGTTTGATTTCATATAATTCCAAATTTGTCTTCATTTTTGACAATGTGTGTATTCCTTTGGCTGAGATAGTCCTACACTTGACTTTTAGTTTTTCTGTGCTTAAGACACAACGATTAATCACTATTTCTGACAAACTGTCAACCAAAACAAAAGAACTATCTCGCTTGACATGTGCCTGACATATCACAGGATCATGTTATCCAATTTTTTTTTCCTGATAAATTATAAAACCAAATGAAAAATTGCATGTACTTTTGATAAATTTTCCCATTTGGCCATTTCACCTCTACTCTGCCATCAATTTCCTGCTCCCCCAGGGACATTTCTCTCATGCCAACAAGTTCAAACAGTTACCAAAACATATCTGCATCTGACAAGGACCCTACAGAGAAGAGAACTCTCATTATGGAAATATATTCTCTGTCCCTTCTTCTCTCCTGAGGACAACAGGTAACAACAGGCATCTCAAGTAGAGGGATACACAATACTCATTCATTCCCAATCTGCCATTAAAATGTTCACTCCGACAGCTGGTGATCATGCTGTTATCTCTCTGCTCATGCCAGGGGTCATCCCTGGCTTTGCAAAAGCATGCAGAGAATTCTTTCTAGTTGTGTAATGTCCTAAACTATTACATTTGAAAAACACTTTCAATAAATTAGGATGAAAACTAAAAATATAGATATCTATGCAATCAAAGGAGAGGCTCCTATTGATTTTAGCAGGGTTGAATCAGATCCCTTACAGAAAACATGCAGGGGTTAGTGTACTGGTTATGAAGTTTTCTTCCCTTGTAATTGGTTCATTTGGTCTCATATTAAAAAAAGAACCTAAAGAAATATATACAAAGAAACAATGCAAGGATATTTTAAGAATACTGTTTATGCCTTCTTTTACTTCTCTCTGAAATATCTGCCATATACCAAGTAATGAATAACTCAGACAACCCAATTTCCAGTGATAAAACCTCTACAGAGACTCCACTATTACAGAGTCTCTTCTTCTCCTCTGAATGTTATTTAATGTGAATTTTCTGCTGGGAAAGCACAAGTAGCCTAGATAAAATGGAAGTATTGCAAACTTGCCTGAGAGTCAAACTGAATTTTTGCCTCCTTCTGAGTATAATAGCTATATCAGTGATCAGTGACATTTCTGCTTTGCATTTTATACATCGTTTGTTTCTGTATTTCCCAAATCCATTTCTGTAGTCTGACGTATCTGTAAAATACCAATATTCTACAGAACACGGCCCAGTGCTACTGTATGCCTACAGTTTCTTTCCTGATACTCACACACAGACAAAAAATAATATAATGCTGAAAAAGTATGAATATCTCTGATTCTAATTTAAGCATTTAAAAAATTTCCTCTGCCTAATAAAATTATTTCAGTCAGCAGTGTTAGTAGTTTGCATTGTACACTGCCAAAGCAGAGCAGTGAAGTGCAAGCTTTCATTTCATCTAGCAAGGATCATTTAATTAGGAGTCAAAAGAAGTCTGCCTGAAGAGATCTCTGTAAGAAATCCACTTCAACAAAACTGGAGTGTGTCTGGGATTTTTCACCTTGTTTGTTTCTGCACATTGCCTTGTTTCTACTGATTAATGTGTGGTTCCTCAAAGCCTAAAAGGTATATGCTGACAGGTAGACTTTTTTTCCCATAGCCCTGAACTTTGTTTGAGGTTTTCTTGCTGAACTAGAAAGTTAAGCAGGCATTGAACTTCTGAATACACTATTTTTTCAGACAGATGAGAGATATTATATTATTCTAATATTTTTTGTAGGTGTACCTGAATCACAAACTGGCCATCATGAGCTGCACAGAAGTGATAAAAAACTTTTCCTTCAACAAGAAGTACCAGACAAAATTTGTTTTCAAGAATTTTAGAGCAGCGGATGGGTTTAGCTCACATTCAGGTGGAGCAAACAGGCAAAGTTCAACGAAACTCTTGCCTCTTACTTCTGACTAAGGGATGCGAACAGCACGTTACCACAAAAAGCCAAAGCACATAGGCAATTTTTGAGTTAATATCCATCTTGCAAATCCAGCTCAAGACTTGTGTATTTTTTGTATTCTGAAGAGGAGCCACCTTCAACCATTACTGGTGGGTGACATATTTGCACTCTCCCTTTGACTAAATTTGCTAAAATTGCTGGGGAAGATGTGCTCAGCCTTCCTAGCTCAGGAAAGCAAGCACTCTGCAGTCTGCCTATCAATGCAGAGTAAAAGAAAATCCCCCAGAGCAGAGGCTGCTCACAGGCATGTACATTATCATCCCTCCAGGCTGATAACCACAGACAGCAGTGTATGAACGATCGTGCCATATATGCAGTGGTTATGCAATATGCATCCGCACCGTCCAGTTCGCATTAGCATCAGTGGGAGCATCTTATCAGGCTGGGCTGCTGCACAAATGAATGCTGCCAGGCTGCTGGAATTATCTGCACAGTCAGATACTCATTTTTAGCTTTTTCATCATGGCTGAAGACAGCTCCACTTGATCTCAGCAAAGTTATTTTAAAATCTGAGAGTTTGCCAATGTTTCTTTTTAAAGGATCACATCTAGTGTGACTCATTACTCTTGGATTTCATTTGTCAGAGCAGCCAAGTAGTCTAGCTTTTACATTCCCAATGGCCATTATCTCTGTTTGCTAACAGCTAAATGGCTGATGCATGAATACACATTATTCCTGTGTTTTCTTGCAGAGAGAGATCTTTTGCTGGAAACAAAACATTAAAACAAGGCACTAGAAGAATATGGTAATGCACAGATTTTAGAGAAAAAATAGTTATTGATTGGAAATATGTTGATAAGGGACATTTTACTGACTGCTAGCTCTAGGGAGTTTAGTCATTGGATTTCTTTAATTTTGGATTATATAATGGATGTGTTGAAACAGAGTGTTATGCTATTGATACTATATGTTAAATAATAATTTCTAGTAGCAATCAATATGTTAATTTTAAATATAACAGCTGGTTCCACAGTATGGTCTTTATTTATCAAACTAGTGCCAGAGCCTGCCTAAAAGTATGTGGAGAACCTGAATGTGTTCAGCCATCCATTTAAGTTGGTTCCACTGGGCACTGAGTAAACCTGATTTTAGGCAAATACTTCAGTGAGTTAGGGTCTGAATCATTGTAAAGTTGCTGAAGAAACCATTTGAATAGCTAATGTGGAGCCTGAATCATATAATTATAAGATCACACACAGCTGGGGTGGAATTCATTAGAGTTACCTTTTGATAAACACAAAGGGTAAAATAATTGTTGCTCCATTAAATAGATGTACTACAGTTTGTGCACTTCATGTCTGCTATATGGTGTTGCTGTGGCTGCCCCCGTGGCAGGGGTGGCCTGTGGGCTGGGGGGGGCCCAGGGGTGGTGAGACAGCCCCAAAGTTTGAATCAACCCCCTTGGGTATGCCTTAAGGCAGGGTGACCAAAAAGGCCTCTCCCAACGTGCTCTGTCACTTTATGTTAATGTACCCCAGTTCTGTTACCCCGATTGGTTTGCTAAGTCTCCACTCTCTGTACCCCTTCTAAGTTCATGTCCTGGAATGTTCTCCTTTCCCCACTTTCCCATTAGCCCTCGGACCTTGGCTCCTGCCTCCTCATTTCCCCACTGGTTCCCGTACCCTGGCCCCACCTATGTACCGCCCCAGTGCCCTCAAACCATTGGTCCCTGATGCTCTCCCTGCCGCTTGTCACCTTCATACTTATATTGTGGACCCTGCTGTATTCTTGGTTCTTCGCCCCTGGAGCTCCTCATGCGCTCGGCAATAAGCTCCTGTGGAGCTCTACGCAAAGTACCCGTCCCGCCNGGGGCCCCGGGGTGGTGAGACAGCCCCAAAGTTTGAATCAACCCCCTTGGGTATGCCTTAAGGCAGGGTGACCAAAAAGGCCTCTCCCAACGTGCTCTGTCACTTTATGTTAATGTACCCCAGTTCTGTTACCCCGATTGGTTTGCTAAGTCTCCACTCTCTGTACCCCTTCTAAGTTCATGTCCTGGAATGTTCTCCTTTCCCCACTTTCCCATTAGCCCTCGGACCTTGGCTCCTGCCTCCTCATTTCCCCACTGGTTCCCGTACCCTGGCCCCACCTATGTACCGCCCCAGTGCCCTCAAACCATTGGTCCCTGATGCTCTCCCTGCCGCTTGTCACCTTCATACTTATATTGTGGACCCTGCTGTATTCTTGGTTCTTCGCCCCTGGAGCTCCTCATGCGCTCGGCAATAAGCTCCTGTGGAGCTCTACGCAAAGTACCCGTCCCGCCTCTTTTTTCTTGGTGATGCACCCAACAGCTATCCCTGTATGTTCTTGGTGATGCACCCAACAGCTATCCCTGTATGTTCTTGGTGATGCACCCAACAGCTATCCCTTTTTGTTCTTGGTGATGCACCCAACAGCTATCCCTCTTTGTTCTTGGTGATGCACCCAACAGCTATCCGGTGGAGTACGTGCGCGTGGCTTCTGTGGGCATAGCCCAGCTCTGTGGTGCGGAGGCTGAGTGCTGAGTGGAGCGGTGCCAGCCAAAGCAGCCTCAGCTGGGATGCTTTCTGGGAGGACGCAGCGGCCTCTAGCCACGACGGGGTGGTGGTGTCAACATGCTGCTGCAGATGCTTTCTGATTAGCAGTGAAACGTGATGATGATGATGATCTACAGTTGCTCGAAACAATTTCAAGTGATAATTAGCTCAGCAGAGAAAATTTCTACCTCTGCTTCAGGAAGTCAAAGCAAATGTAATCCAAAATCTTTCAAGTCACTGAAATTTCACATTTATAAAAAGATCTTCTCCAAAGTGCTCCATGATATGACTAGCATCAACAGTAAAAAAGATATAGACATTAAAATTGTTCATGTGATCTTTACACTGTTAATTGTTTGGTTTTTTAATAAGCAGTGTACCTCGAGTAACCAGTATGCAGGACTACCTTGCTACTAGTTGTAGATTTATTCATGTGAATGATGCTGGGCCAATTTTGAGTTGGTAGGTGTGATATAGGCAAGATTCCTCTGTATAAACAAATGGTAACATCTTCTAAGGTATAGAGATCCAGACAGTGCTGAGACAAAGTAATTGCATATGAATGTGTGACTACATCTGCAGCACAGCTGTTGAGTGGGGTTTGCAACAAACCAGGCAAGCAGAAATTCCATTGTAGTATGGCAATGAGTTACAGTAATACTGTTACCATAAATGTGCATGGTCCAGTCACACAAAGACATCATTTAATCTTTGAAAATGTGACATGTTAAAATATAATATGAATGTATTACTTGGAAGGAAGGGCAAATAAAAGACGAGCAATATTAAATGGTTGGTTAAATAGATAACATCTGCTTGTGATGACAATTAAGTGTTGTCATCAAAGATTTTTTTTGTCATTTGAAAAGATTTCTTGAACTAGACCTGTGATAATTTTATTTTTAAAAAGAACACTACTGTGTACCCTGTGCAATTAAACTATTTCTCTGCTGTTGCAAATGAGTGTTCTAAGGTCACTGAAAGAGTCATCAGCAAAAGCTGGTTTAATAAAAAAGCGAAAGCTCAACAAAGCTCATTGGCAAGGTTCACTCTACTACTCACTAGATGGTTAAAGCACACAGAGAAAAGGCCAGCTAGTATCTAAAATCAACATATTTAAAACCAAAATCAACCTAAAAATTATCTATGTGGAGGCTGGAGGTGTTGGGGGAAAAGGACAAGGATAGGAAAGTGTAAGAATAGAAAGGAATAAGGAAGTTCCTCCTGTTGAGTCACAAGGCTAAACAGCCCCAGACTTGACCAAGGGTTTAAGCCTAGAGGTTTAAAATCACTTGAACTAAACAGCACTTAACTGATAGCTCAAGTTACACAATTTAATAAAAGCTTCATGTAGATTTTACTATAGCACAACAATAACTCACTTACAGGCCTAACTTAAAAATGTGAAGTACTTAAGAATCCAGGAGAGCAACATTACATTTGCTAGGGTATATTCACACCTGCGTGCACACAGACCTAAAGAGTATGTACAGGGTATACTTGTGAATAATTCCCCTTGAATTCAGCGAAGTGCTCATGCCAGATGCCTTTGCATCTTCTAAATGGCCGTAGGGTCGAGCCTCAAAGAGTGAGGGATATCAGCCCAGGATCTAGCATCCTTGTTTGGCAGTGATTCCCCAAGTATACCAAACCTGAGAGTTCGCTGGCTCTGAGAGATGTCCTGCTCAGAGGCAGATTGCTGGTCACCTCCCACTGTGCTCCAGGAAAGCTCAAAGGTCTCACATGGGACCATTGTTTGTAGGGTCACAAGAGGGTTGGCTTTAGTCATGATAATTTTTCATCCTGGCTGCAACTCGGGTTGTTAACTTTCTTTGAAAGTTCAGTAACAAAAATGTTACTCTACTTGGGTTGTTATTCAGGCAAGAAATAATAAGTTTCCAAGGCTGTTCATTAAAAACAGGAGATTGTTAGCATAAGTTCATGGAAGCAGACAGTGTTTCTGATAAACTCAAGAGAAGCTTAACCCAGGTGCTGTTCGTCAAGGCTGAGGCCTAATGAGCATTTCTCAGATCCCAGTGTGGCCGGAGGGAGCGGGGGGAATGCACCACCACAGCTGCTCATTGTATAAACTAACATGTGATTAGAACATTAAAACTTGGAATAATTCAAACAACAGTTACAGGTCCCTTCCAGCTTGAGACATTCTATCATTCTGTGATTCTGTGGTTCTGTGATTCTGTGAACAGTTCTAGGTCAAAAGACTTTTTGTGTGGTTTTGGAGTCAGCAGAATTTACGCATTTCAAATGCCAGAAAAAGGTCATATGTGTATCGACATGTTGGCATATCCGTAACACTGAGCGAGCACTTTTCAGAGGATCCACGAGCATGGCATTTTCTGACCTCTCTTGCATCCAAGCACGCTGGTAAATGTCTGGACTTCAGACATCACCTGTCTGCTTAAGGTGTATTGCAAACCATTATTTAAACAGACTGTACCTGGCCTTGAGAGGGGCCTGTCTGTGGCCCTGAACACACATTTGTCTTGATATGTCACCAGTCTAGCTGTGACTGTGTTACATATCTGGGTACCATTTTACACTAGGTACTCATAATAAGGAGGAGTAGAGAGCTCAAACCCTCTTTAATCCCCCAGTAAATCCCTGCATTGTGTACTTGTTCCCACCAAACTCAGTTCTCCCCACAAATGGGTTGACGTGGTATTTCAGCATGTAATTAGAGGGAAAGAAGCTGATAAATTGATTTCTAATACATCAGCTATGCATTACAGGAGAAAGTCCCAGCTGATGGAGGGGCAGTGTGGCTTGTGGGCAGCATGGCACTAGCATTCAGGGGCTGTGAATCCTCTGCCTGGCCACAGTGCATTTTTTTTCCACTGAGTGACCTTGAACACATAATTTGTCCTGTTATAATATGAATAAGATGATTCAGACTTCAATTTAAAACACTTCAAAATCTATGCTTGAAAAGCTCTGTGTGAGCACCAGCTATTATTGAAAGCAGTGCTAGGATCTGCACCAGGTCCCCTCTGTTTCTGCATCTATTGTTCCTTATCTTCATCTCTCCTTTTGTCTTCACTCTTTTGCCTCCCACAAACCTCTTCTTATAATCAACCTTCATGAAACTGCACTCAAAATAGACCCCTTCAGCAGCCTGAAATAACTACTTCAGTTCAAGGCAAGCAAAGAGATAGAGAAAAAGTCTGTAAACAAGTAAACAAGCTGATGATTTTTCCCAGTTATCCAAAGCAATTATATAAACTTACATATGATCCTTGTGCTCCCATTCCTCCTGAGGTCCTTCCTTTTTCCCTCTTTGTTGTTTTGCTATTATTCCTTCTTGACATGCTACACCTGCTCGAGTCCAAATGGACTTAAAGGCAAGGGCTGCATCTTTTTCTCTTTACTGTGCCTTATATACAAATGTAGGAATGACCATTACATTTGAAACATTTTCAGAACACTTTGATGATTTCCTGTTCTGCATCTTTGTAAACACTTTATTTTCTCCCCTGCAGCGAATCAACTGCCTCTTTTGGATCTTTTGTCACTAATTCTTTCTGTGTGTTGCAGTTTTCTCTGCTGCAGAGCTGAGATGGGTTCTTTTGAAAGCATTTGCTTCACACTCATTTCTTGCAGAGTCATATCACCCCAGGGCTTGATTCTCACTGCCTTTTGCAAACAGTTGCTCCCACTACTTGGGGCTACTGATGATTTCTTTGTGCTCTCTGTCTCTCTGAGGAGTGTGGGTTTTCCCTTGATAACTGTACCTTATTTCTGAAGAAATTAAAGGTTGTAACTGCAACTGCATGAGAAGGAGCAAGGGGCTGTGTTGCACCATGCCCAGTCTCTGACAGGCACAGCCAAACCCCTAAGGAAGATGACTACAGGGTGCCACTTCACTAGGACACCCCTGCAGGTCAGGACTTTCTGACTAGGATTTTTTGTAGTGGTATAATGATGTTTTCTCTTCCTTCTCTACTCTGGACTCACTATCAGTATATGTTACATCTCTAATATACTGGGGATGGGGAAGGAACGCTGTTTGCCATTAACCTCAGAACTAACACTTTCAAAAAAGTGTCCAGAAAGACTCCTGCAGTCCAAGAGATCATATTATTAAATAGCATCGTTTGCATGTAAATCTATCCTTAAAATCATAGAATGTTTTGGGTTGGAAGGGACCTTAAAGACCATTTAGTTCCAAACCCCCTGCCATTGGCAGGGACACTGTTCACTAGACCAGTTTGCTCAAAGCCCCATTCAGCCTGTCCTTGAATGCTTCCAGGAATGGAGCATCCACAGTATCTGGGCAATCTGTGCCAGTATCTCACCACCCTCACAGTAAAGAATTTATTCCTAATATCTAATTTAAATCTACTACTCTTCGTTTTAAAACCATTACCCCTCATCCTATCACTACAGTTCCTGATAGAATGCCTCCTCCATATCTTTTCTGGAGGCCCCCTTTAAGTACTGGAAGGCTGCTATAATTAACTTGTTCCTCTTCATGGAAATCTTTAGTAAAAAGCAAGAGATTTATAGAACCTGAAGAGAAACTAGAGTTTATTTATGCCATCATTTCTGGATCGCTCTTAGTGATACCGTGGCAGATTTGAATCCTTTAGACTGAAGTGTTACATACACAGATTCTGGTATAAATAGTAATAGAAAAGACCATGTACATCTTTTTGTATTATATGTATATAAAGATAATGAAGAGTAGAAACTTCACTATATCATCTAGCTAGAATGCGCTAGGTAGTAGACCTACACAGTTCACTTATTTCAGGCTCTCATTTGATGCACCTAAGGTGTCTTTCCCATTTTCCTTCCTTTCTCAGTATTTTGTTTTGAGTCTTAGTTTCCAATGCAAACAAAAGTTCAAAGTAAAATTCAATCCAAAATGTCAGGCCTGTTTCATGTGCTGGACCTCTCTGGGAAGACTTACCTGGTTCTTCTGGCTCATTTGTGAGTCTTCAGGAATTCTGCCATGAGATATTTGTCTACAGAAAAGGACAGAAAGAGGAGAGAGGACACTGGAAATATGTCAATATATAAAAGATTAAAACAGAAAAACATATTAGCTGTTTCTTCTCCTTGATCATGTATGGCTGTTAGCTTAATTGTGTCAAAAAGTAGATTAGACGTTAGGAAAAGATCTAGCTATAAGTGCAGGGAAAACTGGAATAAACTACCAAGGAAACTGAAGAAATATTTTCTTGGCAAATTTCTGTGAAACAGAAATATCTGTCAGAGGTGATTTAGTTACATTTACTCTACCTCACTGCAAAACAGTAAACTGGACACTAGGAGGTCCCTCTCTGCTCTTCCTTGCCTTCAAATACAAATTGGCATTGAAGACACTTCATCACCAGGCCATAGCTCCCAACAGCATTGTATATGGCTGTAATTGGTTCAACTAGTCCCGACAAACACTTCTGCCCATATTTTTAAAGAGGCAGGCTTCAGAAATCTGTCAGTGAAATAAAGAGAGCATTCCATCTGGGGTAACCCTTTTTTGCCGTATGTCAGTCCCTGTGAAATGTTTTATGTATGTATTCTTTGGAAATCATCTAGCAGAAACAGCTGTGTATGCTGCCCACCTGCTCAAGCCTACAATCTAGTGTTATTTCAATTAGATTTGATTGCAGGAAAAGTTTATGAAACAGCTATCAATGATTTCATGCCATCTGGCTTCCGCTTTTCTTCTGTTTAGAGAGACCCTGTGTTTACATTGATTGGCCTTCTATATATACAAGCATGATTGAGTTTTATTATTCTTTTTATTTGTCTGATAGCAGTGTGCTTGGTGTCTTGAAGTGTGCTGTACAAACTTACAACGGAAGAGAAGCTGTAAAGATTTCATGTCATGAAGTTTGGCTCAGACACACACCAGGCTTCAGTTGAGAACATAACTGAAAAGAAATTGTATTTTAAAAATCCTACTTCATTAATTAGTATATAAATTTTTTACAGAGGGTGAAATGACTTGTTTTTAGCCATGTAAAAGCTAAGTTCTCAAACAAGACAGTAATTTGGTTCCCTTTCAGAGTCAACAGAAGGAGACATAAACTTTATCAGGAGGAGTGGGTCCAAAGTCATGTCTCAAGTGAAGTGGATTGTCTCTGGAGACACTTCTTTCCTCTGTTCATTATCATGGTAGCTTGGACACCTGGCCTAAGATGGACTTCCCTTCTCACCTGCTAAAACACAAATGAGTCATCCCTTGACTACTGAAGTCCTTGGCTACTTTTAAACTCCTCGAATTACAGAAATATTCTCCTTGGTTAATAAATGTTTTCCAATTAGCTATTTTTTTCTTTAATAATGTTTAGAAGTTTACTCTCAGGTGCAATATGAACATAAGTCTTTCAAAATGCTGACTTTATTTTTCTTTCTTCCCCCAGATTCTTGGTGTTTCTGTTGTCTGTGAGGATTTGGTACATAAAAGTCAATCCGAAAGTGGGTGTTTCATTGGTAGAACGAATTCATCGTCTACCTTTGACCTGAATTCAGTTATGGCAGGCTTTAACCCTGGTGTAGTCGAACTTCACATTTCAAACAACAGCTGAAAGGTTCATCCCTGTTTGGGCAAACCAGCTCT
Organism: Dicrurus megarhynchus; assembly: GCA_013399195.1. Classification (NCBI taxonomy): domain Eukaryota; kingdom Metazoa; phylum Chordata; class Aves; order Passeriformes; family Dicruridae; genus Dicrurus; species Dicrurus megarhynchus. The sequence goes on from VXAD01005617.1 coordinate 1,605,438, forward strand.
AGGAAATGACAGTTCAAACTCACACTACCATCTTGTGTGTTTGTGCCTCCTGAGAGGAACCAAATTTAGGTGCATGAGTTGACTTTGGAATTAACACCATCTGCTCACACTGTGCCTGCTTAAGATTTGCTTGTGCTGCTTGCCTCTTTCTTCCCAGAAGGATGACACACTGTGTGGGGCTTGCAGGTGGTCTGGGCATATGCTAGGCTGTCAAACTCAGTGGTCTGGAGGCATCCCTACTGTTTGGAAATACTATAACCTTTTGAAACTCTATAAAAAGGGCTATGATACCATTAGAGCGTCCAAACCTCTTCTGTATTGTCATTACAGTGTTTATTCCATAGCTGTGCGCCTGCCTGGAATGTTAAGTACCAACAGAAATTAAACTAAAAGAAGCAGGATAAAACTGTAAATGCTCTGGTGAACAATGTCTCCCTTTATTTTCTACAGAGCCCACCACAGTAGGGATTTGCTCCTGACTTTCATTGCTTTGTGTCACTGTGCTGTTTCTATTTACATCTGTGTGCAGGCATATAACGAACCTTCAGTGGAAATTAGCTGTTTAAACACCTTGCACCTGGCCTCTGGTACTGGCAGGCTGAGATCCATGCTATCTCATATGTCTTGCTGTCTTCTAAGAGCAAATTAAGAACCTTAGTATTCTATATGTTTTCATTGCTTTCACCATGGCACCAAGTTTCAGATGGTTTACTGGGAAAAGAAAAAAAAATGCACAGGCCATCTGGAGTGGAAAACAATGTACTGTTACCACATTTTTAAACTAAATATTTAAAGAAAGTGAACAATATTCTTCAAGCCCAATGAAAATGGGGGAAGTGGCAAACATATTTGCTTTTGCAGATTTCCTTATGAATTATTTACTACTTTAGTAAAACAACTTATGCTAATAATATTCTAATAAGCAGTGCAGGTCTGACTCATGTTCGGCTGAAGAGATATGTGAGGAGAACGCAGGAAACTTTGCTGTAGATTCCCATAATTCTCTGGAATACAAATGGTATAATTACCCCAGTACTGCTGAATATATATGAATGTGGGCAGCTGTAGAGCATAGCTTCCACAAGAATATGTTAAAAGAGTAGCTACATACTGATTTTACCATTATTCTTCTGTATTTTTATTATGAATTTGCATGATCACAGTGCCTAGTGGCCAGACTAAACTGTAATCAATGCCATCAGTAAAAAGACCATGTGTGCAAGAACCTTTACATGTAAAACCAGTGAGCCCTATTCTGGGAGACACAAGATACTGAGGCATGGGTACCGGCTCACTAACACCATGGATAGGTGTTGCAAGCTCATTGTTTACAGGAGTAGCACCCTGCTTTATTGCAATCACCTGCAAGATTTTTTATCTATATATGTGCAAGAACATCAAGGCACCTAAATCTTTCAAACGCTTCAAACCAGGGAATTAGGAAGATGAACGACTTTGGGTCTATCTGAACTGTAGTGATTTATTCAAACCTATTTCATGAGGCTGTGAAAGAGCCAGGTCTTGACTCAGACTTTCTAAGTCCCTACTCAGAACTTTGCCCCAGGATGAATTCTCTTGTAATCAGCTATTCACTTTGAAACTAACTGCTTAGAGTCTAATTATCACCGGATCAATTCCTTTCGGTTCAGAAATAAAAAAAACCCCAAATGTTATTTGGGTTCTAAAAGTGCTAAGATATACACATGTGCTTAATGCTAATCCTCTGGGCTCAGTGGGACAGATAACATGTTAAAAGTAAGGAACATGGCTAAGTCTTTGCCGGAGTAGGACTTAATTTTTAAAATTTAAAATCTCTATAATAATTGGCTGCTCTTTATCTTGATGAATGGTGCCTCCTGGAAAAACAAAAGACATCCCATCACCAACACAGAAAATAACAACCCCGACAACAAACCAGTACAAAGAGCCTGAAAGAAATGTGTTATTGTCATGGAAAGAAAATCAGCAGTACAACTGGCAATTTAAAGAACAGAGACATCATTAAATAAATACGTGTGCAAAGCAGAGGCTAGTAGTACTGCCAAAAATAGACCTGCAGAATATGGAAGTGATTGAGCTATTTAATTTGAAAACTTCTTCATACATTGGGTGCATCTGATCTTAGGTGTGCAGTAGGAATAAGCAGCATTTGTCATATATATATATGTGTATATATATATGTATATATATGAGATTATATATATATATTCTTGGACTGCATGCAGAATAAACTCAAAGTGGAGGGAAGTGGGTAAGAACCAGTAAAATTAATCTTAGTCCATTATCTGTAAAAAAACCAAGGCAAAACTTCTGTTATAACCCTCAAGATATGATGGTTATTTTAGCAACTTAAAAATCATCTCAGATTTGTCAGGATATGAAAAATGGTTTACAAAATATCTTGAGTAAGTGAAGATTTATTTTTAAATCTCCATTGAACCCATGCAGATCTTTATTTTTCTGCATGGTTTCAGAGCAATGTGAAATAACAGTTTGTGGCTTGACACATTGAGCTGTTTCACTGTAGGAGGTTTTTGTAATTCTGGTTAGATCTTCAGCTGGTGCAAATTTTATTCCAGCTGAGCATCTGGTCCTTATTTTCACTGGTTTTATATTAGCCAAATTAATAACAAAACTGTGAAGAAATATGTTCATAAAATAAACATGGTATTCAAAATATATTGCTGGAGAAGAATTGTTTCAAAACAAATGCTGGATTGTCCTATTGAATCTTTTCTCTGTCTCGTTACATTAGACATACAAAAATTTAAGAGAATGGGGAAAAATAGAAGAACTTGAGGAGTACAGAGCATCTGGAAGGCAACTGAGAGCAAAATTCACATGCATTTCAACATCTCTAACTTCCAGAATCACACTTGTTTCTACAAAAATATATTGTGTGGCTCAGAAACTCTTAACTAATACAGCACTTTCTGTTGCACATAGAATAGAATAGAATAGAATAGAATAGAATAGAATAGAATAGAATATTACAGTTGGAAGGGATCTACAGCAACCATCTTGTCCAACTGCCTGACCACTTCAGGGCTAAGCAAAAGTTAAAGCCTGTTTATTAAGAGCATTGTCCAAATGCCTTTTTAACACTGACATGCTTGAGTCATCAACCACTTCTCTCAGAAGCCTGTTCCAGTGTTTGACCACCCCATCAGCAAAGAAATGTTTCTAAAGGTCCCGCCTGAACCTCTCCTGGTTCAGTTTTGAACCAGTCCCATGTGTCCTATCACTGAATACAAGGGAGAAGAGATCAGCACCTGCCTCTCTGCTTCCACTCTTCTGGAAGCTGCAGAAAGCTTCCTTTTCTCCAAACTAGACAAGTCCAGAGTCCTCAGATGCTGCTCACAGGACATTCTTTCCAGCCCTTTCACCAGCTTTGTTACCCTCCTATGGATGAATTCAGAGACCTGAACACTCTTCTTGAATTGTGGGGCCACCCCAGCCCTGAGCACAGCAGGACAGTCACCAGTTTTGACCAGCTGGTTGTGCTGTGTTTGATGTATCCTAGGACAGTGCTTGCCCTTGCTGCTGCCATGGCCACTGCTGGTTCACATTGAGATGCTGTTGTCCAGCAACTTGAAAAACAAACTATAAATGGGCTGCAAAACCTTTGGCTAAAAAGATAACTTCACTCTGTAATGTTCCTTGGCACAGGGTGAGGACATCTGAAATGCAGAACCAAGTGGAGGTGAACATACCTGTCTTTCTAAGGAGTTAGTGCTTTTCTGGCATGGCAGTGCCAGCAGCAGCTCCCTCTGGGAGGCCTGAACCGCAGTGTATGTTCACCCAGGCTCTCTGCATGCACACACACACACTGCATCACCAGAACCACAGCCTCAGGGGTGAAACACGTAATGAGTTTGCACTGACAATATTAAGATGAAATGCAGGCATCATGCAGCCCAAATTTCTAGGAGCAAGAGGCAACCAAGGACTCAGGCACCTCAGAGTAACAGACCTGTTACATGCCTTGCTTCTCAGGTACAGCCCAGCATAAGGAGAGATGTATGCAAAAGAGGAAGCATACTGAACCCCATCCAAACCCTGCCTAACAACCTACAGGGGATTCAAAGGCTTCTGGCATCTCACCTATACTTACTTGCAATCTGTGGCACCTGCACTTGCCTCTCTCAAGACAGGGGAGATTCTCAGTATGTCAGGAAGGGCAGTGGGAGCTGAAAATGCCTGAGATAAACCTTCAAAACTTTGATGGGCTTTTAGGAGCATTTCTAGAATTCCTGAAGGATTTTATTATATTGCACATTAATTTCTATCTGAGTCCCCCACATCCAAATCTGGTTTGATGCCAAATGCTACCAGCTGAGTCTAGATTAAGTCAGTCTGCTCCATTTGACTTTCTGCTCCCCATATGCTGGCCATGCCCAGCTCTCCTTGTCACTCACCATCCTCCTGGGGTCCAGGTTTTACACTGGAGGAAACTGTGTGTGGGCCAAAACATGTTCCAGGAGCATCTTGATGGCAACTGGCACACCTTCCCTCCAGTAGACACTTAGATGTGTTTGGGACTTCAGCAGGCACTGGGGAGAACCCTCGCTCTGAATGCAGTAGTATCAGAGAGAGTTGCAGGTACTTGGATGGTAAGGTTTGCTGGAGTGGGCCAAGAAAGTGCTTAATCCAGTAGTTAGCATAGTCATTGATGGTTTCATGTGACTTTGCAGAATGCTGTCCCAAACACGTAGCTCTCAAATTGCTCTGGAAATAATAGCCGCTGCTAGGCAAGCTTCACACAGGCATTTTCAGAGTGCACAGGCAAACTCAAACATGTGAAGGAGTGGCCTCATTTCACAGCTAGATAACCAGTGGTTTAGAACTTTAAATAATATTTTTCCTTTCTCTTTTGGTAATCCCTTTTTCAGTTAAAGAAACTCTAGTGCTGACATTGTGTTACTAGCTCATGTCAATGATTTAATCACTTTTATCATGATGAACATCAAAAAATCATTAAACTCTTTGGTATAAATAGCATTATTATACATATATGCATGTATTTATAGTTTTCTCTCCATCTTTTGATGTATGAAGTGTATATTCATCTTGTACCACCTTTTAGGTTCAATTTCCACCATCATTTAGGGCTATGGAGGAACAGAGACTTGTAACTGTCCCTTGGTGTATTTCAAAACACAACATGAAAAAATTTTCCCACACAGACAATTGGTTGGGGGTTTTTTGTTTATGTTATACCATATGTAAAAATCTCTTACTTGCATTGAATTTGACTGACAGATTCAAGTCTTGGCTGTCCTTAAGAAACGACCCTGGGCTTTAGACTACAGGACTAGCATGACAAGTCATGCTATTCAGAAGTAGTAAGTAATAGGTGGAAGTCCCAATCAAGAATGAAGCCTATTCTGACAATGAGTAAATTTAGGATGCTGAAAAATGCACAGTGAGCTTCATAATATGCTTGTGCAGACAGCTAGTGCTTACAAGGAGACAGCTAAATGTTTGTTCAGGTGAGTAAAGACGAGATTTCTTGGCTTCCTACATGCATCCCCATTCCCTTAGAGACAGACTGGGTTAAGGTACAGTGAGAGGATGAAGTGAAGGTATCTCTACCTGAAAAAGCTTCCCATCTTCAGGTATTGACCCTCCTCAAAAGTTTGCTCAGTGGGATGTGAGAAACAAGGGCTGAGAAAGACATTACACTCTCTCCCTTTCCTGGAGTGGCATCTAGACTTCCAGGCTATACACAGAGTAAACTCTCTGGAGCTTTTCTCCTCTTTGAACATATTTTTGTCATGGTTTTAAAGAAAGAGAATTCCCAAAGGTTTTTTCACAACAGGAAAAATTGTGATCGCCACTGAATTCTTATGTGGGATGGGAGATGCTTAAATACCTGGAGAAACTGTATTGCTCATTGCTTCTCATCTAGGCCTTTTCCAGAAATGAAAGAATCAAATCCCAAAACAAATCCAGACCAGGGAGTTGCAAATTGTTCCTCATCTTCAAGACAAGCAAAGCTCCTTACTCTTTATATCTCTGCCATGTTTCCTTTTAAAAGTTGCCTCTAAGTAAGAAGGAACCAAAGAACTTTGCAGTTCACTCTTCCGAATATTTAAAGCATTTCATCTGTTAAAAGTAAGTAAGACTGTCCTTTGATGAAAATGCTAAATGGCATGTCACTCTTCCTTAAATCTGTGCTGAAAAAAATCAATTAGCAATGAGAAAGGATAATGCTAGGATATATATTGCAGTAAGAGGACCAGCAGAGAGAGGGCAATTTAGAATGATAGCTACATCAAGCACAGCAGACTTGATTAAAAATTTAGCAGTTCTGCTGATGAATGTCCTAGTTCAGATTTTGAAAACATCTATGAACTTAATTTTCCACTGATTAAATAATCATTTTATAAACCGTGTATAATTCATGTAATGTTAACTCAACCATCTTGTGAAATATGACTGCAGCTAAACAGTTAACTCCTGCCCAGTGAAATAGGACTTGCAACAGACCATTAGCATGACAGGGTACCACGCTGGACAGGGTAAACCCCTTGATTTTGGCTGCCCAATGCCTTCACATTTGTCACTGTCACTGAACATAGACATATGTATACCATCTGAAGTACTCCTTCCGGGCTAAATCCCCATTTCAAGGGTTTCCGAATAAGGGTCCTTTGCAGTGGGCGCCTGAATCCAAGGTTCAGCACCTTTATACAAAACCTGCACTTGAGAGATGCTGAACAGCAATTGATCTCAGATAAATCCTTAAGAAGTAAGGCATAATCATCATTGATTTCAAAGAAAATTAGTGCCCTCCAAAGTGTAAAACTGAGATAACCCAGGTTATTCTTCACTGACTTCATCCCAGATGATTGTGATAGGGAATTATAGTCTACCCTGGAAAAGAGCTCAGTTTTGCTGCAAAAAATTGCCACTGAAGTATAGCATAGAATCATCCACACTTCTTAGAGAGGTAAGGGTATTGCCTTGTTAAAATGTACAGCAGAAAAATTATGTCTCAAAAAATAGTTATAGCCAGGCAAGACAGATGATGTGCAGTAGGGACAGAACAGGTTTTGACTTCCATCTGCTATGATGAGAAAACTCAATGGGACTTAGCAGAAAAGTGTGAATATACACAAACTGGAAACTAGGAGACAATTGTTAATTATTAGAAAAATTGGATTCTGGAAAGGTCTTCAAATCACTGCAGTAGAGTCTAAAATAAAGCTCAGTAGGTTTACAAAGTGAGTGATATGGTGTGGAAAGACATGGTGAGGTGCTGGGCCCAGAGAACTCAGAGACTGGTTTTCACCCAGTGTGAGGAGAAAATGTACAATTAAATTGAGTTGGGTTTAAATCAACAAGGGAAGAGCAATGGGAAAGTTGAAGAGATTGTTCTCCACACATGACAATAGCAAGGATTCTGAAAGGCCAGAAAAAATGTATTTAAATTTCATATTTTTAGTTCTCTCTAGAAAAGTGAAACTTTAAGAATATTAGCACAAGAAAGAATGCTTTAAAATCTTGTATGATTTCAGGAGTTCCTAAATGTGATTTTTAGAGTTCCTCTCCACTCAAATATATTCTTATTTATACTACAACTGATGGGGAGTGATATAATCTCTTTGGAAGAAAATGGGAGAGATTAATATCCCAGTTATAACTTTTCTAAGTGTTCTTGGTGTAAATCCAAATAAAACCCAACAAAGAGGGACTGGCTCACAGCTTTGAAATGTGCTTGAAATTTGCTGTAAATATTGAAATTACATTTGCCTTGCAGTTTTGCCCGGGTGTCATTATGAGGTGTTAGTTTCACTGATGCCGCAAGGACTGTGAACTCAGATTAAAATTAGTGAAAACTTTGACATGCACATTTGCAAAAAATCCTCAGTGCATTGTAAAGCAGTTTTGGCTCTGCCTTGCACCTCTGAGGACCCTCATGGATTTCAGAATTGGAGGCAGTAAAGAAGCCAAAGACACATTGAGAAAAAAAGGAAAATGTATGTGCATTACACTTCTCCAGAGGATGCTGCAATTGCTCATATGTGGGACTTCTAAAGGCCAAGATTTCCAGCAGCCCCTTTCCTGTTTTCTTCACCTCCAATCCATGCCAAAATATCTTATTTTTCTCATGGTGTAGCAGATTTCATGGGTAATTTCTGTACTTGCCTTGCTCTGGAGGCTATTAAAAGCTTGGAGGAAAAGCATATTGACTGGGAGGTTTTTCTTGGCTGAGGCCCATAATAGTGAAGCAGTGCACCCACGTAATCAGGATCCACCCTCACAAGTTTAAAGCTCAATCTAAAATCTGCCAGGCACTCAAAGGAAAAGCACGTAATTTAATGCATGTCAGGACTGCATGCAAACAGCTAAATATAGTGAAATATTATCAATGTGTACAATGTGACAAGTGAGCCATGCTCGTGGAGCCCAAGCCGAGTCCCTGAGCAGCAGCTGAGTGCCCTATCTGCTACTCCTGAGGACCAGCCAGTCTGCAGAGTCAGGCTCCCAGCTCCCTTGCTCACTTGCCTCTGAGACACATATTGACTGATGAAAGTTTATCCTCCATTCATTCCCCTTCTTGATAATGCAAGTTATCAAGTCTCCTGACTGTGATTTATACCCTGCCCCCTGTTCAGAGATGAGGAATGAAAGTGGTTTCTCTCCCTGAAGATGAGTGGAAATGTTTAGATTGCAGATGTTCCTTTGCTCTGATGGGTCCCTGCTTTCAATATCACCTTTTTGCTCGTGGAGGAAGCAACGTGGTCTCAGCTAAATGCTACAATGCTTGTTCTGTCACCAGGTGACATCATGTTGCCATGGCAATGCTTGGCAGCATTTCATAGAGGATTTCTGCATTTCAGATAATGGAATTTAAAAGGGCTTTGGTCTGAACTTTTCAGGGTCATTTCAAAACAGAAGATCCAATCCTTTTATCTGTTATAGGGAAAGGTGGTGGCAGGAGGAGGTGGAATCCAAATCTCAAACTGGGCCATAGCAAACAAGCCATGTAAAACTTGAGAGGAACTGACCTTCAAGGTGCACTAGGTATCCCCTCAACGCAGTTATTTCTTTACTTAAGCTTGAGCTGTGATGGTGCTGGACTTTTCACTTATAAGCATATGCCCTACAGCACACACATCTCTTCACAAATTAATAGCTATCATCTGTCATGTAAAATGGTGTTTCAAATTTACATCACTGACTTTTACCAAGAGATTTCCTCATCTCTAGCTGTCATTCTCAGGAGGATCAGGAAATACTCTGAAAAATCAATGGCTTCTTCTGAATAATGGGAACATCTGCTTTTGAAAGTGATGTAATTTCATCAGATCAGCTTTTTGATACATGCTGTTTTGTACTCTGTTAGATGGCTAAAAATTGATTTAAAGAACAGTGATAGTATCTGAAACTCATAAAGCAAAATAATTTTCATCTGAAAAGCTAGGTTGAAGTTTATGAATTTCAGCACAAAAGCATGGCATTGTGGGAAGTTTGATTACTTCTACTAGGCAATAGGAAAATCTGTGTTTTCAATATTCAGATACTTGCTACAGTATTGATCACACATGTACATTCTGGTTTTGAGAACAAAGGAAAAATTATTCGGTGTACTTTTAAGGCAGCCAGAAAATAACAGTTTCTTACAAAAATTATTAGGAATTCTTAAATTCTTAAGCTTTTCTTTCAAAAGAGCCTTCAAGCAGAAAGCATGCAGGACAATTATGGATCTATAGATCTGGGTAGCATGCAAAAGAAAATACATAACAAGCAATAACAAAGTTAATCACCAGAGTTCTTGCCTTTGGGTAACTGCAGTTTAGCTGCTTCTCATTTTTGCTAACTCTTAGAAAAACAAGGGAGACTTCAACAATATTCTCTTTTCAAAGTTTGCTCTGGTGTGGGCAAGTATTTGCAATTTGCATTAGATGGCACTAAATATCTTTTATCTCCCACAAATAAGTATCAAGTAATCATTTCAATGAATGGGCACACCCAATGATACACCGACATTAATGTCAATTCTTCTGTATTTATTAAATAACTATACATTTCCCCATACATTATTGCACTAAAGTGTGTGATTCTTCCCAGACTCAGAGCATGTCTTGAACATTACTGAAAAATTGTGAGTAAACATGGGAAAACTGCAAGGCATTTGCACATTAACTTATAGTAGTTATAGTTTAAATAACCCCATTAATGTGTGATATTATGAAGTTTATTACTTAGAGCCATGATGAGCATAACGAGTGAGCAAATGGGAGTGCTGCAGAATAAATAACACTCCTTTGCTTACAAACATCCCCATAAGTTACAATAATGAAGTGTATAAAGTGACAACCCATGAAGAAGCATCATTCAGTTGGCTACACTAAACTTTTCTTCCTAGGCAATAAAAGAAGCTACAATAAATTTTTTATGTGTAAAGTTAATTTTTCATTATACCGACTAACACAAACGCAATCAAAATGTCAGCAAAGGTTTTGGTTTGATTTAGCCCATTACTTTAAAAGATGTTACTCATCTCAAAGGTGGTTTTTGACACTCTTAATGTGTTTTTGAAAAGTGTTTTATTGTCTATAGGTAAGACATCCTGAAAGTTTCCACCTTTGTAAATCAAGAGGGAAGTAGAGGGGGTAAGTGGAGTTTTATGGGTTTGTTTTGCCATACACAAACATAGAGTCAAATGTCATTGAAACCTACTTTGATTGCGCTCAAAAGTGCATCTTTTAGGGGTGAGAAGGGCAACAGTTTGCTCTAGGGCCAGTGCTGTCTTTCTCCAGTGTTTTTTCCAGGTGACAAATCCCATTGAAGGCAGCAGATTTCACCACTGGAATGAGTGAACAGGATTTTTCCTGTAGCAAAAATAAGATTCCACATTGCATTTGAAGGTAATGTACAAGTTTAGTGTAAGCTTTGCTACCCACATTCCATGTGCTACGTGCAGACAGTGGGAAGAAAGCGAAGTCAGAGCCCAGCCTCTCCACAGCCATTTCTCAGAAACTGGCCTGTGAGACTCCCTCCTTACACAGTGCTGCAGAACTTGAGTCTGCATAGGGTCAAGCATATGAATAAAATGGTGAGAAGTTAATCATGAGCAGTTAGTGTTTCCATCCTGCAACATTTTAGGATGAAATATCAGGATCTGGGGTGCTTGAAGATAGAAATTTTACTTCTCAAAAAAAAAAACCCAAAAACTAGCATTCCAGTAAAAAAATTATTTATTCCAAAGTGAAATTCAAAGTTAAATTCTCTTTTTTTCTGATGGGAAAAAACCTCTGAATTTGAAAGTATCAGAATTACTTAACCATTTTTTTTTCCAGTGTAGTCAAAATCCTTTATGTCAGTAAGGTCTCTTATTTTGGCTCACTTACAGGAGGTGCAGGACTCTGCTGCAGCTTTGGTACCAATTCAGATGAATTGTGGTGCCTGTCGCACACCAGCCACTGTGAGCACAAAGAAGTTGAGTACGATCTATTGGAGGTGTAGCCGTCCTGGATTTTGAGCCATGTTCGTCACTTGCCTTGTTCCCAGAAAGAAAGTTGTCCTTTATAGATTTGTTGAGTACAACTAAAGATAAAAACTAAACTGGGGAAAAAAATCAGCCTGCATAAATAACCAAGATACGATGATTCATTTTTTCAAACATTTCACATTGATATGATATTAGTAGCTCTCAGAGATGGAAACATGGGATTAGTAAACTGCTCATTTGCTCCAACACTGCCATTCTTTACTTCCATAATTTAGGAACTTAGGAGTCCCAAGATAGAATTAGGAAGGGATTCATCTCACCTGATTTCAGCTATCTGAATGTTAGGAATTAATTTAAGTGATTCTTAGATTAAAGTTTGATGAACTGAATTCCACACTCAGTCACTTGAGAAAACTGGCTAGTTTGGGAGTCCTGGGTTTCTGAAGCTTCTTCCATCTGCTTGGTGCACCTGATGTTGCAAGTAACACACTGGATAAAAATATATTATCATATCCTGCCTGCCTGAAATTTGAATGGAAATAATGCTGTCCTGCATGAGTGTAGCATAGTCTCATCATGATGCATGGGGAGTTTGTGGCAACAGTACATAACTCAGTGAGTGCTATGAGAATGTTCTCTGCAAAGTTCAAGACCTCTGAGATCTTTGCTGGTACACAGTGCCTGGTGAGTAACAGCCATACAGCTGGAATAGTCTTCAGTTTAGCAAGAGGTGAGGCTTGATTGATAATAGATGGGGTGCTCAATTTCCTTTGGAACTGTTATAAATCAGTCAGATAGTTACAAACTGAAAAAAAGTCGGGATTATCAAAGGATTTTTCAAAGACTTTTGCAGGCTGTAGGTATTGCATTGCTGAAAGTCAGAAGAAGAACTGGGAACTAAACTGGGTTTTTTCCATCCTCCAGGAAAAAAACTATCAATCCCAGGTCTGTAAGGAGAAAAGGACCTGGGTACTTTGAAGATATGGCCCAAGCTTTTTGCACCATTTAGGTCCTGCTGCAGTGCTTCAGGATGATTCACCTCAGGGCCTTAATAGGAGAGGCAGAACTTGGGAATTTCACCTGTATGATTACAAGAATGGAGCCAGCCTATGTCTCTCCATTGCAGACCATGACTCTGCAAGTTAAGGAAGGAAATTATTCCCTATAAAGAAGGTATTTCAGTGTAACCACATCAATCTAACTGATCCAAGAAAATCACCGAGGATTATGAGGAATCTCTCATTATAAACTAAGCATAGGAATGACCACAAATAAAGTATTGTCAGCGAGCAACTAGGAAAGAGCTGGTAGCAATGTCTATTATTAATGTTATCTAGCCATTGCCCTGAAGAGATCCCACTTTCTGTTGCTTACTCTCTGCCAAGCTTCAACTGTTCAAGCTGAAATTTGACTTGGCAGGCGGCACCCAAAGGGGGGTCACAAAGCTCATCCAGGGAAGAACAGAGACATGCTCTTGCATCTGCAACAGCAGCTTGCTCTTGTGTAACCTTACTGGAGACAGAACTTATGTCTTGCCACTTATTATCACTCTGGCCAAAGCATGCTCACATTTTTTCTACAAAGGGTCTCCAACTTCAGAAGCAGGACTGGTCCCAAATGAAGGTATCCAGTAACCAGAACACTAAACAATTTACTGGTGGATTTCTTAGATGTGGAAGATTTTCTACTTTACCAAAAGAGTTATTTGATGTGTTTTTAAAGAAAAATATATTCATCAGTTTAACTTGGGGGTTAAGTATGCGGGATGATGATGAGTCACTGGAAATCCTCACGAGAAAAGCACTGCATGCTGCATTCAAAGCATGCTAGTGGGCATCACCATGTCTAATGTGCAGTAAGAGCTGAACAAGTGATCAGGAGAGTCAATTGGCTCAAGGAGACGGTTTCATCTCATTTAAATGCACCTACAATGCAGATACCAGAAGCTAAGCAAGTCACCCAGGACTCAATTTATATTCTGTGGTCAGAAATAGGCATTTTTACATAGTGATTCATCTGACCTATTTTACCTAAGAGGAATTGTACTGTGATGTAAGAGGTCCTGTTTCTTTCCAATAAGACAACCTTAAAGGGACTAACTCCGAGATAGAGTAACTCTCTGCATACCAGACAAATGCATTAGTTGGATGAAACTCATGGTCTGCTTTTGTGCTGTACACAGACCTTTCTGGAAAGTGAGTGAATGCCAGTAAGAATACAGCAAAAAGAGAGCTTTCACTCGAGAATTCACTAGGTTGCAAAGACCTGGTGCTGTCAAAAAGAAATTCACCCCTACCAAATGTAGGATGACTATAGTGTCAAGCAACAGCAATGTGAACAGTGTCCACCATGAGATGAATAAATGTACAAGAGCTAGTGAATAAAACTGCTTTGGGGTCTGAATTTGAAGAGAAGGTGGGAAGTGGGAAAAGGCTCTTCCCTTATCCAGACAGGAGAATTTTTTGAAATTGTAGCCCAACTTTGGAAAAAGTCTGGAACACCTTTTATTTTTAGTCATGTTGACAGTATGGAATTGCATTATTTCTGGGGGGATGTATTGTCTGTAGGACACTTAAGAAGATTTGTCACCAAGAAGCTGCAAATACATTATGCAGGAGCATACCTTCCTCACTGTGTTCAAATACTAATCCACAGTAGACTGAAGGTGCATACCAAATGTGCAGGTGAGCACAGAACATCTCTCCTGAAGGTACATCCTCTGAATTCAACAATTAGGTCAACATTAAGAGAATCAAGACCCAGAGGACACAGCTGAGACATCCCAGAAGGCACTCGTGATTGCGTGGCTGAACCTCTTTGCACTGAACCCTGCTGTTAGGCAGGGTCTATTGCTTCACATGTCTTAGAGATCAGAGACTCTGCACCTTTAAAGGCACGGTCAGCTCCTGGTCCTAAGAAGAAACAAGGAAGTCTAGAGACCACAAAGATAACCAGATTCTCCATTGCTGTTGGTCTAACCACAGAAAGCAGGAAAAAGACAGCTATGGAGGACGTTGAGGGACATAGAATCGTAGAATTATTTAGGTTGGAAAAGACCTAAGAGCATTGAGTCCAGCTGTTGAGGATAAATAAGTGATGACCAAGTAATTAAAAATACCCATTCTGGAAGGTCTTGTGGGTAGTACTACTGGTTTCAAATTCTATATTAATACTAGTCTTTACTACCTCTGCAGTGCTTGCTTTACAGTATGAAGAAAGCAGTATCTTGATAAAATTTGTGATGTTAACAACAGGTATTAATGTGTTGGTGGCCATCTTGACTAACCCTCCAAAGATTAATCTTCTTCAAGATTCTTCAGGAATCTTCTGCAATTAAAGCCTGAGCTGGTACAGGAAGAGTCAGCAATAAGAAATCGTCCAAGAAATAAATTTGCATCCTCAGAGATCAGACAGAAGAGGGGGTCTGGCATGCAAGGGCCATATTACAATTTTGGTGGGTTTAGCAATATCAAAGTGTAGAAAAAGATATGGCCTCTTTAGATTTTCATTTTAATACTGTCCCAACAGGAGTTTGAAATGGGGGAAATTATTGTGGAGCTAATCATTTTCCTCCTGGCTTGTACAAAACATCAAGTGTCTCACATGTGTGTATCTTATACTGTTGAAATATTGTGCTTTATTTTTTTTCTGGATAATATTATCAAATCATATCAAGAGCAAATGTTAGGATCTAGAAAAATAAAAATTAAATTGAAAAAAATTATGCATTTAAAGAGTTGTAAACATATTCAAAATAAAAACATGTATGTTAAGCAAAATAGTTCTGGAAAAGAGTTCCCAAAAACTAATAACTGTTGTCACCTGAAGAGTCAGGTATGCCCTGCAGTCATATAATATTTGATGTAATAAAATTTTTCTGACACAGATTTCAGTGCACTGTAACATTATCCTTTATTAAGATGGTAGTTAAAATTTTTACTATAATTTTCTATCTGTGTCTTATTAACTTTTATCTTTAAGGCTGTTCTTTTATTCTCCCTACACACATAGCATTATGCTTCATATCTCCAACTTTTAGGAAATTGAATCCAGTATCAGTTCAAGAGAATTAAATTTAGATTGCTTGGTTTTGACTGGCTAGAAGATTGAACACTGAAGAAATTTTTAGGAATGCCCAACACTGATAATCAGTAACTTAAGGACAACCTTATGGTTAAGGTGCAGAACTAAACATCATGAGATTTGGATTCACTGCGCTGCTTAAGGTCTTTTTTTGTAAGCTGATGCAAATATCCATGTTCCCCATCTGTATAATGGGAACATTATTATTCCTCTGTCTGCATTGCCTAGGAGTCCTGCAAGCTGCTCTTCAGACTCGTAATATTCCCTCATCTGTGAATGTTCTGCAAGAGAAAAGCCTTTGAATGTATTCTTTTACAGGGCAGGAGTGATCTTATTATGCTTTTGAACAACACTGTGCAGCACTGGGATCTGAATCTGCTTGCATCTCCTTCTGCTGCAGAAATACAAGTGTTAATAATAATTAACAATATTAGCACCTTTTAATTGTGCTGCACTTGTAAGCTCCTTCTAGCCTCTTTGGTCTGGGTTAGGGAACTCCCCATTGTCTGCTTTAGCTATGTTAAATACCAGTGTTGCTCAATATTATTATGGTTGTAGTTGTTAGCAATTCATTCAAGGAACATCTTATGATTGCAAATAAAATGAGGAGGTGTCTGCACTGAGGAGTGTATAAACTACATTAGAGATAGCACAGCACGACATGAACAAGAGAGAGGAAGCATTAGAATTCAGTGCCTTTCATAGAGGTACAAAGCAATAGGCTTTTCTTTTCCCTGTTCTTTTCTCCTCATTTACTTTCTTCTTGTTTTCTTGGAGTCCTGGTGTGGGGCAAATTTTGCATTCTCCGAACACTGGGCAAAACATACTTAGCTGCTAAGTTTAGGCCACAATACATAGGAAGTCTTGAAGGACATGGAGTATGCAAGAAATCCTATTTTCTTTGCAGATCCCAGAGTAAATGCTACCTCTTGAAAACAAATCATGATTTCTTATTCATCAAACCTGCAACTGCTCACCTTCCTTGTAGACAGCTGCACAGAGAATAGGAATGATCCCTTGGGTTCGAGCAATGTCCTATCCCAAGGCAGAATTGGCACCTTATGATATGCAAATCATTGCTCAGCAAAAAGAAGGAGTACATTTAGAACCTGGTATAAAGACTGTTAACATTAGAAGTGAAATTCCTATTGAGCATTTGACCAGGTCTCTTTTCTTAGACTACATAACCTGAAAAGAACATTTCCTCTTTTTACTTCAGTAGTTTGTTATCATCTCCTGTTAGAACTTGCCCCAGATGAGACTCTGGTTCCCACATAGGATTGACAAGAAGAAATAGAGGCATGTTAAGATGCCTTGATCTCCTGTGTGCCAGCAGCAGCTGGTGCAACATGTCCTGCTGCATCACAAAA
Source organism: Dicrurus megarhynchus (assembly GCA_013399195.1). NCBI lineage: Eukaryota > Metazoa > Chordata > Aves > Passeriformes > Dicruridae > Dicrurus > Dicrurus megarhynchus. The sequence continues at coordinate 1,622,355 of VXAD01005617.1, forward strand.
TGCAGCCGCCACTCTTTTGAGAGGCATGTCTGTCAGAGCAGAGACTATCTGCTGGGGCAGGGGCATTCGTTCCTGAATGAGGCTTTGAAGTGCTCCTGTCTACCAACCCACACACACTATATTAAACAAAGAAGAGTTGAGATGACACTGGAATACAACAAAAGAGTACAAAAGGTCATGGGGTAGAGTCCCAGTGCACTGCACTTCATGGAATAGTTATGGAGCCTCCACAAGAGTCAGAGGCATAAGGAAGGAGAAAGAAGTTGCTGTAAGCTACTTTCATTATGAGATTTTACACTGGAAATGAAAATGTCACCCCAGAGCAAAATGCTAACTTAGTTACCCTACAGACAACTCCAATTGAAAAGGAATTGCAGGTTAAAAAGGAAAGGGAAGAACCTGTCAGCGGGGCTAATAACAGCTAGCGTGTCTTTAAGAGTGGAAAATGTTAAAGGTTGAACTGCTGCCAAAATCCATGATGAAGCCAAATCCAGCAGGGAGATTCTGTGTTCTGTCAATAAGCTCTGGATCAGGCCCTTCATTTCCCCTTTTCTCACTGCAATGAGCAAGAAGTGGTGCAAAGAAAAGTGACTCACTGTTGTAGGAGGCTGCTTGGCCCCTTTGCCAGGCAGTTGGCTGACAGCACATTGCTCTGTAGGGCATGTTATATCTCTGCACTTTTCTTATCAAAATGTCAATACTTTCTCGTTGCCTTTGAGTGTTCCTAGGAAAGTACATACAGACTGCAGGAAATGAAAGTCATGAGATCCAAAGGGCTGAGATAGGTGTTCCTAGGAAAAGGCCCAAGCTAGAGGCAGGAACCTGAGAAGAAGGGTAAATAACTGTTATTTANGGCTGCAGTTGCAGTTTTGAAAGGCAGGAACAGACGTCTGAGGCCTGTCCTGACCCTGAGCAGTGTAATAAAATTTGTTGAAGTCAGGAAAAGTAACTAAGAAATCCCACTGTCAACTCTGAAGAATGCAGTACACTTTCCCCTTCACCATCCTTTATTTTGGCTTCTCAGCTGCTACCTGTGTTTGTTGAATAGCAGTGCTTTAGTCTAGGGAAAGAGACAGATCTGCAACAAAATAATGGTTGCTCTTAGTCCATGAAACCTTTTCCAGTATTTCAGTGGGTCTGGGTTTCACCCCTGTGCTCCTACTCTGACTCAGCTTTGTTCCCATTTTGTCTGTGATATTGGGCATTTTGAATTTGTAGCATCAAAACAGCAGAAGGAAGCACTAAAAGTCACTGTTTGGGTTTCTCTATCCAACTTTGTTCTCTCATCAGTGTCTCTATAAGCTCTACCAAAGACATTGGTCTCTGGTCCCTACAGCCCTACCATTGTAGCAGGTATAAAACAGAGCTGACAGCACAGCACTGTGCTCCCCACTCTGACCCTTGCTTTTTCATATTACAAAAAATGATAATAATAAAAAATAATTTATCTAATGCTTGATTTATTTTAAAATGTCATCATTTGATTTAGTATCATAGGATTTAAAAGTGGAAATTATCTGTTTGGCAGCAAGATTGTGCCCCAATGCTGGGTCTGAAGAGCCCACCTCCCACCAATGTGCCATCCTGTGCAGATTCCCTGAGGTCCCAATTGTAGGGTTGCTCCTTAGCACAGCTGGACTATGTAGAAAAGAAAACAAAATCTTGGGCTCTGTCATGTTCTCCGAGCAAACGCTGTGAGCTGATTTTTCATGTAAGCTATGGAAACCACCAAGTAATAAACTCTCTGAAAATGCAGCCTGGATTTGAGGCAAAAATGCCACATAAATTGATTGTTTTCATAAAATGAGCTTTTTAAGCAACAGAAAAAAAATGTAAGGTGTGAAACAGCAACAGAGAGTACTAACAGCAGTAACAAGATAGTTACTAACAGGCTGGGATTTCAGTTTCAAGGTAAATTTGCATTTACATAGATATACCAGGTTAGATTTTATACGAGAAAATCAGTGAAAAGAAAAATTCAAACGGACCACAGACACTTATTTGTTATTCTGCCATATATGAATTTTATGTGCATGTTTGGTGGCTGATTACTTGGATAGAGACAAATTTGTTTTATTTCTCTCCCTGCAGCCTGTTCATTAAAATTCTGTTTTACTCCAGCAGCCAGCATTGTGCTGCATCCTGACAAGTGTGCAGAGGAAAAGTGCCACAACAGACACATGCCAGCTGTCTCTTCCAATCCAGCAAACTATTGCTTCCCCACCTGGAAATACAGTATTTACCCTTTTCCTGGGGAAATAATATATTTTGCAGCAAGACAATGGAAGGCAGCTTGTTCATGCACAGTTAAAGTACACACGTGGCAAACACAACAGCCTGATTTCTCTCTGCATTGCTTCAGTTTTGCACAGATGCGCACCAGAATGATTCCTACTCATCTGGCTTTTTGGCAGCCACAAAATCCAACTGCTGCTCTGCTACCTCTGACACAGCTTCTGAGCCTGAGAAAGGTGTCTGGCCCCGTGCTCACCCCTGCAGTGCATGGAAGATACGTGTCTTCGCAGGGAGCTGTCTTGGATGCCCAGCGCCAGCTCTGGGCATGTCTCTGTGAATTCCAGGATCACGTATCACAGCCTTATCTCCTGGATTAGGTACAGAAATTCCTCCTCTGCTTCAAAATAGTGGCATTACGCCAAATTCCTGGAGACCTAAAATTAAGCTTCAGGGCCACATCTAAACAAGGACTTAGGTACCCAGAGTGGACCTTAGAAGGAATTCAGGCACCTGAGTACAAAATGGTCACAATGTAGTTGTGGAGTGCTGCTCTTCATCTATTTTCCAAGCCTAGATGAGCCCAAGGCCCAGAGATGCTTTACTTTCTCAAAGTCGCCGAGCACCTAAAGCTGGGTTTGCGGTGCCAGTGTAGGTGTTCCAGAGCTGGCATAAGTGGATATGACAGTACCTAACTCAAGTCTTAGAAACCCTAACCTTGCAATTTTACACTTGAGTAAAATAGTTCAATTTTCAATGGTGTTGGTGGCTTGCAGCACCAAATTGCTGATGGCCAGCACCCATAGGGAGTAGGTGGGTTCTGAGGGTGACACTGGGTTCTGATCCCTTTTTCTGAGTCACTAAATTTATAGCCTCATTTACATTGTCAATAAATCAATGCAGGAAGTTAAACAGGGGTATTTTAATACACAAGAAAATAATTTGCTTTTAAAGGTACCTAAATGTAGCTATTGAATTCCAGCATCTTTCAGGCCATATTGTTAGGCTATATTATATTTGAAATGCAAAGGGGGAATGTGCAGAGAAATACTCTCTGCAGCGAGTTATGCCTGGTTGACTTTCACATTGACTTAGTGTTTGCTCATTCAGCATTAGAGAGGTATTTGGGCCAAGGCTCTAATAGGTGAAGAATCAGAACAGGAGGAGATTTTGCGTCAGTGTGTGGGCTGTGAATGCAACAAGGAGGTGATTAAATAGACACTGGCAGCTGAAGATAAAGCTAGCAATTATGAGGCCATTTCCAGGAACAAGCTGCCCAGAATAAAATTATTTTGCTAAAAATCAGTAGGTAAAAGTAAAAAAAGGTCTTGGAAAGAGGTCTGCTCTTGTGAAAAGATTGGGTTTTCTTTCCATCTCCTTTGGAGCTGCAAACTACGTGGTTGCACAGTTTCCCTTTGCACATATCTTGGTGATTATGTTTAATATTGTTGCTCCTTTTTGCAAAGCTGGTAGGGCTCATGTAGAACATTAGGCTGGAGAGTGATACTGTCTGCAGTGCTCAGGCATCGGCAAAAGGAGACTGTAAACTTTTTACACACTCTCACCCTGATGCTGTGAGCCCAGCATGAAGGGGCTGCTATCTACAGTGTGGATCCCTACTGTGCTTCTCCATACATAGGGTGAGGGGCAGCAACATCACCAGATGCTCTGCTTAGTGCCAGTTGTGATGTGAAATCATTAGAAACTGAGCAAAGATCACAGATTTCTTCCCTACAGGTTTCCAGATTCATGACAGATGACAACTCTTTTCAGTTGTTCCTGACATGATTGGCTTCAAAATGCATTTCTGAGAAGTGAAGACCAAATCCTCTAAACTGTGCACATAAGTCATCCAGCCCCCTGCCCTTTGTTTAGGAATTATGCATGCACCATTGTCATATTGCAGAGGTCGTTTTCTATCGATCAACAGGAGATATTGAATATGCATTTATACATGCTGAGAGCACCTCAGGTGTAGAGAAAATTATGTTATGAGACATAAAAGCATGAATTTCCACTGTAAGAAGATTGATTTGAAAACTCATCCTCCTTTAAATATTGTTACCTGTGCAGCAACCTTGCTGTCCTTACACATATCCACTGAGATTAAAACAGCAGATATTTTTTGAGATTTCAGGAGCAAGTTTGCAAGATTAATTTATTAAACAAAAATATCTGAAAGATATCTGTTCTGTTAAAGATTTCACATTTTTGTTTATATCTCATAAATGTAGATACCTCATAAAGTAGTCTTTAAATGCTTCCCTCTCCAACCAAGTCCATCCCTCAGAATATAGAGAGACAGCCAAATAATGTGCAAATCCCTGAAACTGGTCTCAGCTAAATGCATCACTAATGATACTGTGATTTCACAGCATTTAAAGTCAGTGGGGAGAATTACAATCACCTGGTCTCTTTTGCCCTTTGTGTAACCAGGACCTAGCATTTTGTCAGTGCTCCTTCCATTTCCCCTGGCAGACTGACCTTCAGTGTCTAGCCTCAATTTTCTTCCATCACTGCAGGTAACACAAAAACCACAATTTCTGTAAGAGTCACCATAGAGACAGATCCACCACTAAATCCAGAGCCTCATCCCTGCAGTCAAACCTTGATACATCAAACCTGAACACTGAATCTGGAAGCTTTAACTTCTGCAGTGAGGGGATTGACAAAACTAGACAAAACTAGCCTGGAGCTAAGCAGAAATAAGATTACTGAGGTACAAGGTTTTACTCAATGTTAAAGAGATAGCACAAGGAAGCTCTATCCTGTGCACAAGTAAAGGGGTGGGAGGATTTTGCTTTCATGATTTTTTTTAAGGAAAAAAGTATTCTTATAAATCTATGCTGTGAGGCATAGGACACCATAGAGCCAATGATGCTGATCCAGGAAAAATTGTGTGGACACCTGTAAGATCTGTGCATGCTGCTGTTTCTTTAGTAGTGCTGCCATAGTGTGTTGGCATAATACCAACACAGTAGCCCAATGACAGACAAGAAGAGTCTGGTGTGTGGTTAGAGGACCCATGTTCTCCAAGGAGTGTTTTTGCCCATGGAATTGAGGCATTTTATAGTTATACCAAGTAAACAGTGCAGTAGATCTGAGTTTTTTGAGCAGATTTGAGCTGGGTTTTTTTCTGTGTGAAAAAGTCTAAAGATATTTCATACAGGCTTATTCTTATTCTGACAAAATATACAAAAGAACAAATGGTTCAATCTTTTCCACTAAATACAGCTTCAGGCATATAATTAGCAATCTAGAGAGGATGATTGCAAGTGAACGGGCATGAAAAGTTACACTGTTATCACAGATGAAGTTATAATATTTCATTATCATTCCATGATGCATGAATTAATTGATATTTATTCACAGAGGTACATTGGAAATAGTGGTGCCTTTTATGATAATTATACCTATTTGTCAATCTGGGGGGAAAAAAACTGCCTTAAACACTATGACTTATGAGACAGACCTTCAAAGAGCAGCTAAGTACTTGTACCTACAAAAATACTGCAGTTATGTGCTTTTCTTTTATATATTCATGATTCCCATAGCTACACCTATGTATATATGCATAGTGTTCATGGCATATAATGATGTATGTGAGAATATGAGCATACATCTTCAGGGAAAAATAGTGGTTTTAAGTGTTCTTTTTATGGGAAATAATTAATCTACCCTCCAGTGAAATACTCTCACCCCTCAAGCGAAATTACAAGAGTTATTTGGCATCTTTGAAGGTTACATAGATCCTAAATAGGATGGAAAAGAGCATACCTGTTTGTGTGGGTTTCTCTCTAAGGATTATATTGCTGCATCCTACAGGCTTAACACCAATCCTGGGGTTTAAACTTTTAAATTCTTAATCACTGGAAGCAAATAGCAGGTTGAGCTAAGCTGTGAACTTTGGTGTATTTTTCAACTGCTTTGTGAAGCCTCGACTGGCTTTGTGGTTGGATGGACAAGGGCAGCAGACAGGAGTATTTAGAAAGTGGTTTAGAAAATATTTGAGCAGATTTTGCCCTACACACGGTTAATATCTATTACCATGGTGAAAATAGGTAGACTTGGTGCTGTGCTTTCTTTGCCTGCTGAGACTAGAAGTTGCTCCTCCCATATGTAATAAAAGTTGCTGACTCGGCCATGAAACCTCAGAGATACCAGGAAACATCAGGAAATCAAAGAAAGACCAGATAGTATGTGGCCAGCCAGAATCAAGGTGAACAAAGAATTTGAAGAGAGGATGCCAAAACAGAAGAGGAGGATTTCATAAATATTGGAGGTGAAATGAGTGACCCTGAATATGGTGGAAATGCAGGGAAGTAGAATGCTTACAGACTCTAAGAAGGAGATAGTTAAGAGGAATTATATACATTTGAACATATCCAAGTACAACAAGTTCCAAGTGGAAACTGCAGAGGATTTCTTTGCAGATTCATTTGATCAAATGAAGCTGGGAGCTGCACAACAGAAACAGGATCTTGTCTTTCAGGGCCACTTGCAAGAAGCTAAAGCTGGGTCCAAGAAGGACCCTGCAGTCCAAGATTACTATGCTAAAAGGAATGGAAAGAACAGCTTGTAAAGGAGACTAGACAATAACAAACTGTGCTGTCTTCTTGGAGCCAAGTCTCATGACATCATTCTGGGAAGACATTTTGAGGTTGGCAGGAAAATTTTCGCTAGTGAAATTGCACATTAGCACAAATGACACTTCTCTACATGACAACATATGAGGAGTTTGAAGGGTCCTGGTAGTGAGGCAATTCACTGTGATCTTATATCTCTCAAGACTCTCAAACCGAATTGCTGCATGATGATGTTCTATATAAAGAAATAATGCCCATAGTGAAGGAAACAAGAAAAATGTTCAGTGTCCATTGCATTATGGAAGAAGCTTTCTTCTGAGGAAAAAGCTGGATTATAAAAACAGAAAAGTTCCAAAAGGCGGAAGGTTCAGAGAGTTCAAGAGGAAGACAAATAGTATTCATTTTATGCCAAATCAAGACAAACCCCCCAAAATTAAGCAAACTCTCAAGGGACAAAACAAATGACATCCTTTATACATTTGTATGTCTCTACATCTATATCAGGATTCTGTTTAATAATCAGGAAGAATTTAAATTACTTGTTTAGGACCATATACCTGGTTTAGCCACTGGTACGAAAACTGCAAGATTTGGCTGGAATTCTAAAACTGCAAGTTATGTTTTATGTGGGAAGGGTGTTGTGGAAAAAAGGGAAGGAAAATTATCATGACCTTTCCATAACTTCCTGATAGAGTAAATGATCATGAATCCCTATAGAACAAATTTCAATAACCAGTAAGGGGAGTACTCGTGCCTGATAGATCACTAGATCACACTATGGAAAAACACAAGAGGGTCTTCTTTCTATAATAATGTGTGTGTGACAAAAATACACAGTATGGTGGGGGGGTCAATTTCACTCAGGTGTGATAAATTGTCAACTTTGACATTGTTGGTGCGTCCTTGGAAATTTTTTAATTTTAAAGATGAACATTCTGCAATACGAAAAGCAAGATAAAAATGCAATAATTATAGATTTGAAAGCTGAGGCATACTGAGTGCCAAGTGACTGACTTTGTTGCCTTTGTCCTGTGTAAACAGAACAAACTCTGTGTATTTTCTATCTTAATGGACCAATTTGCTATATGGGAAATATGAGCTGGCTCAGCTTGATTTCATTGTAGCCTGCAAGAAGCTCTGAAAGAAAGAAAACTCTGAAAATAGAGTGCCAATCAATGTATCAGACAAATAATCAAAAAGCTCCATAGCTGTCAGATAGACATATTCAGACTAGAAAAACGATTCAAAGTTTAATCATGAACCGATGATTGGAACAATTTATCAGATATAATGGCTGGTAGTTCAGTGGGAGTGTGTGGTGTGGTGGTGTCAGACTAACTGAACACTTTTTTCCAAGAGAAATCCCTAATTTTATCTGTAGCTAGTGGATCTGAATGAGGAGTTAATTCAGGAAAATCCTATGGGCTACATTATCCAGGGAGCTGAGGTAAATTTTTACAACCTTGAAATCCTAATATTTTCGTAAAATTTAGGAAGCAAAATGTCTGACCCTACAAGGTCAATACAACTCAATTCTCATTATCTCAGTGTCTCTGTTTGGAGCACTAGACTTGCATGGTTTAGAAAACAGCTGTCCAAAGTCTTGAAGTTTTGTTTTAGTTCTAATGGTTGTTTCTCCAACTTTGTACAAGTAATCTATAAATGCTTTCAAATGTATGGTCTTGTACTGATGTGACAGACTTCTTGGCTAACATAATTTCCACTTCTCTTTTACGGAAGTCCTGCTCTTACTTCCTGTCTTTTCCTTGGTTTCTTCATTCATTAGATTTAAGTGCATTCTTGTGTGGCAGGGTAGAGGTATGATTTGTTTGTTTGTAGGCAGGTAGCACTTTGTACAAGTATCGACTGCATACTGTGTATGTTGATTTGATTGATGAAGATAACTTTAGCTTTTCTCTAAAACAAACTGTACTTGTTATTGAAATGCTTTTTTAAAGAGCCTTTAAATGTGCTAATAAAGTTATGTGTATACTTTTCTCTCAGCTCAACTGAGAAAGCTGCTGTTTTGGGGTCATCAGGATCCTACTTTGTAACTCTATCATGGGACACACTGAGGGCTCCCTGTCCTACTGATCCCACTGTTCCCTTACCATCTCATGTATTTGGGGGACAGCAGTTCTGTCAACACAAGCAACTGTCCCAAAGGAATTCAGAAAAAAGAAAATGTGCAAGTTTTGAGGTCATGTGATGGTGATTTGACACAAAGGAAAGAAAGTATCACACTGCAGTATCCCCCAGACCTAATTGAGGGGTGCACTCTCAGAGCAAGTATGTCTCTTGAAGAATGCAAAGAGGACTGCCGACAGTTTCTTGGCTGTGTGCGTGCATACTCCTCAAAAACCTAGTAATCTTGTGTTTAGCATTCTTCCTTTGAAAGTATTAAATGTAATTGGGATTCTAAGACCTGATTAGTTTAGTGGTCATCAAACTGAAGTGGTTATTGCGGTAACATCAATGCAGGGTCTCATCCAAATTCTGTGGGAGATCCAGGAGTAGGTCTCTCTTCTTGGAACTAGATGACTTCTCTGTGGTACTAAGTAGATGTTCAGCAAGAGGCACTGTTACCTGGGCTGTAGCTCATTGCTGACATAAATTGTAGCATTTGTTATTAATCAAATACATTTAATGCATGATATTGAAGAGAGTATATACAGAGGGGCCTGTTTGCTTACTGGGTAGATTGACATCTTTCATATCAGTTTTCAGCTCAAAATGGAATATTGTTTGAGCTGAGGCTTTAAAGCTGCAGATTATTTTATCCTATCTAAGCAGAAAAAATGCAGCCAACATCTTGCCAGCTGGTATCATTATTCTGTACTGCATTCCTCATTATCTTGCAGGTTTTTACCTATGTATATAGATCAGCAAGGAAACAGGGATGAGAAGTACATCAGGTAGCCATCAGAATCCATCCATCCATCCAAAAAAAGGAAGGATCAAGAATAACAAAAGACTCCTGGTAGACCTCTGTCTAACACTGTATTTGTCAAACTTCTTTGTAAAAAAGCTCAAGTGATACAGATTTCAGTTTCTCAGACTACTTCAGCTGTTAACTACCCTTTACGTCATAAAGTCTTCCCTGACATTGACCTTGAGTCAATTGGTCAGATCATGGTGCTAACACCAAGGTTGTGGGTTTTCTCCCTGTACGGGCCATTCACTTAAGAGCTGGACTCGATGATCCTTGTGGGTCCCTTCCAACTCAGAATAATCTGTGAATATTTAACCGGAACTTTTTGTGCTTCAGAGATTCTTTCAGAGAGTTCAGTTCTCTCTGAAATGCAGTAGGCCATTCACAAGTAACATAAGGAAAGAGTTATTCTCTCCTTGCAGAGTTCTCTTACATATTTAAACACTACTGCACTTCTCTCCAGTTTCCTCAAGACTTAAAAATTTTATTTCTTAAAACCCTTCCTCATTGGTCATACCTCAATTCCAACTCACTACTTTCCTTTTCTCCATAAGAAAGACAGTTTTATCAATGCTGGCTAACATAGAAAGATTCATTCCTATATGATGTTTCCCTGAGTACCTTATACACCAACAGTGATATTGCATTTCAACAGTAATATGGTGTTTTGGGTTTGTGACTCACTGGTCTTGCCAGGTCCTCCTCTCCCAAACTACTCCTGGCGAGTTGTTCCTCATTATGTCCTCATTTGTGCAGTTCATAATCTTTGATAAAATATATAACTTTGTACTTGTCCTTATTGAATTGAGTCCCATTTTTCCAGAACATTTCTTCAATTTATCAAGATCATTTTGCACTTTAATCCTGTTCCTCAATCTCATTACAGCCTGGCTGGTTCTGGATCACCTGCAGATTTAATAAACTCATATTCTATTCCTTCATCCAAGACATAAGTGAAAATATTGGCTGGGCTCAGGACAAACTGGCTGAAATCTATTTAGACATCCTTCTATTCTGACATTAAATTAAAAACAGCTTTGTATCCACCCTGTAGCAGTTTCACTTAGTTTTCTTGACTTGCTTATGAAAGTTTTATGTGAAGCTGTATCAAAAGTCTTTGTAAGATATATGGCTTCTATGGTTTTTTCCTTATCACTCAACCACTTAAAACAGTTTGACATGATTTCTTCTTGCAAGATTCAAATAGACATGGATTCTTCAGCCTAGAAAAAAATAGATAGTCTATAAAATCTTGGAGGTTGGCAAGAAATATAAAATGAATGATCATTCACTGTCACTGATAAGGCAAACAAATGTCTTCTGATGAGGTTTTGAGGCCACAGCTAACTTCTGCAGCTCTCCCAGCTGGGTTCTTATGTTTCCATGTCTGTCATTACTATTGCTCCTCTCCTTCTTGCACAGGACCAACATTGTGGTAATAATTTTCTTTACAGGTTGGTGATAAATACAATTTCATATATCACAAAGGATTAATGAAATGCTAAAGGTTTCCTCACTTCATCCCAATGCAGCAAATATACTCCTTAAGCAAGACAGGGTGCTTATTTACAGAAGAGTTTCTGAGCCAGTGATGTTTACCAGCCACTAAAGAACTGTTTTCTGGTCTATACCATCTCTGATTGAAGAGATTTGCTTGGGTTCCCATGAGAGCCACACAGCCTAGATGAAGTCTAACAAGCAGCAGATATGAGCAGGCTACAGGCAGAGCCTGATTTGAATCAAGAAGTGACTATCTCAGAGTAAATGCATATCTCATCAGTGGAGAAAAAGTGTAGAGGCTACAGGGCAACGAAGTCTTTCTTTATCTCAGGATCAGCTGAATGAGGAGAAAAAGCATCTATGGACAGAGGTTTTAAATGGTATTTTCATAAAAACTGAGGGAAGGCTTATAGGAAGAATCAAATATGAGTTCATGTGTGGGAGACAAAAACATAGACCAGTTGCTCATGAAAAGGCTATTAGTTTATGTTTCTGACTTATTCAAAATAATCAAGGGGGAAAAAACCCCACTTTTAAAAGAAATCTTTCACTAAAACAAAGGCCAATGAGAACGAGGCTCTCATCAAAGATGAAGTTTTAAGTGGAGTTTCATTTTAACTTTCACATTTCAAATGTTTCCCACTGCAGAGAAACAGAACTCATTACAAACTGCCACCACTCAACAGCCACATAGTACTGAGTTAATCTCATTGTTCAGCTTTTTTTTTTTTTTTACTTTCACCTCTTTTGCTTTTAAACTGTAAATAAAATCTTTTAGGGAAGTTATCACATGGTTTGTGTTGTGTGGATACATCATACAGTGTTGACCAGGCTCAGCTACAGCTTCTAATTGTGGCAGAGAACAAGTAGATTGCAAGCACAGAAGCAGTATCACCTTCATGACTAATTAATATTCCACCAACAAGACTCCTTTCTATTTTGATTTATAATCTTTTATCATATTCATGCCTAAAGTCATTCTTGTATATACAAAGCTTTGTAGGAAAACACGATATACTTTATTCTCTTCTGTTTGTTATTAATACATAGTGTGGGCCCTAGAGAAACACAGAAGAGTCTGCAAAGCATTCTGGAGGAAAAAGAAAGGATTGCTTTTCTCAGACATTATTTATTCAGTAAAATTAGGCGTATTAATCAGTAAATTAATAGAGATCATTTTCTTGCAGTCCACCGGAGTCATTACTTAGACTATTCCTTTATATTTCTTTTATAAGAATTTTGATACCTTGTTACTCTGAAATATTCAAGTAACCTGAGACCAAGAATGATAGCTCTTTATTTATTCTTCTTCTCTGTCAGTCTCATATTCTCATTAGATTCTTGTTACCTATGCCAGGACAACAATATTCTAATTTATCTGTTTTTCCTTTCTCTGGTAATGAATTAACGATGATGGGAACCATAGCAACTGAAGCAAAAACTTCATTAAGCAAGAACAATTTTTCAGTTTACACTGTACAATGTGAAATTGCTTTCAGTAACAAAGTCTACCACAGAACAATTATAACTAGAACAAAGAAAGTAGTTAAGCTGAACCCTGGTGCAGAGGATCCATATTTCAAGCCGTGAAATGCTGACCAGGTTTCCAGCTTAGGAATAATCATCAAAGATAGCCACTAACTTGTCAAAACCTCTCAGAAATTTCATAGGTTTCAAGCAAACATTTGGCAACCTTCACTGTGATTCGTGCTTAAATGTTATTCTATGCAAAGCAACATAGTTAACACCACCAGAGCTCTTAAAGAAAACTTTCCCAGCTGAAATAAATGCAAATGGAACGAACTACCTAAAGTACAGATGGCTGCTGTGAGAAAAGTAGCTGTTCCATTACCCTGTGTTCTTGCTGTTGCCAACAGTTTTGGTACCATGAGAAGATATAGCCATGGGTAAAAGACATAATGCCCTGAAATATCTGGAGTTAGATGACAGTTTAGCTCTTCTAAATGAAATCTCACTCAGCAGGTTAGGATGAAGGCCAACTTAGTCGTGCAAAAAGGGTGGAGTTAACATTCATCTGTGACAAAATTATGTTAATGACATCTCAGAAGTTTACCATTCAAGAACTATTTTAGAAGATAAAATAATTTAGAAGTGAATTACTAGTGGAAGTAAACATCCTAGCCAGAAAAACCAGCAATCCCAGGCTTTCTGTAAGCAACAAACTAAATCATCTGAAACACATGAACTGATACAAGGGCAACTCAATTACCCTGTCATTTAATGAGAAAGGAGGACAAGAAGTGACCAAGAGGTGCTTTGAGTGCATTGTGAACATTTCTTTTTTATGTATTAAAGACCAGGAAAGCAGCCTTCTCTAAGTAATAAGGCAGAAGTAATTAAGAACATGACAGAGAAACAACTTAGAAGGAACTACCGCAAAATTGAAGAGCTTGTGATTCATAGGGGAGCAAGCAGCAAAACAAAACCATTTAGCGTTTGAGGAAGACTGACTTCAAGAAACTCAGAGATGTGGTAGATACTAGCCCATGACAACCAAGTGCCAGTGTACATAGCACAAAGGGAGATGTGAAGAGAAAGAAACACAGACATCACAGGAAAACATCCTATCAGTAGTGAATAGATAAGACCAGGAAGGTATATTCTCTGCTGCTCAGCAGGGAGGGACACTGAAGGACAGCAAAAAGCCTGAAGTGTTTAGTAGCTCTATTACTCAGTTTTCACTAAAAAGGTCATCTGCAAGTACAGGAGTAACACAATTAATACTGACAGCTAAAAGGATTCTCTCTCAGGCTGGAATATATAAAGGACAGTGCATAGTACATAGCTAAAAAGGATGTTCTCAAAATGGCTATATTTGATAAATGTTATGTGAGAGTCACTAAAGAAATCTTAAAGCCAGTACTGGCTATTTCTGAGACTCCATGAAACGGGTGAGGCACCTGCAGACAGCAAAAGAGCAAATGTAGTACCTGTCCTTTGAAGTAGGAAAAGGAGGCAGTGAACACGAAAGCACAAGAAATATTCCAGATCTGAACAGAGGTCATTGAGCATAGCCAGTGCTAAATGTTCAGGTAAAAGTATAACAAGTAGAAACCAAGTGAGTAGTGGTACTTCCCAGCCTGCAGGATCTAGCTTATTTTAAAAGTCTATTCTAACAAGGATGAAGATTTAAGTAAAAATACCTGTATTTTTTTTCTGCAGTGCAGAAGTTTAGAGTAAAAATTATCATGAAAATATGGTCAATTACATACATGCATACATCCACATAAACAAAAGAGCTGTGATTCAGTTATCACAATGTATCATAATAAAATTTCTTCTTGTCTTTGAAGTAATATGTAATATTAACAGAGATCTGTTCTCCTGTCTGACTCCAAGATATTGGGCAAGATTCTACTTGCTTGCTTTGGTTCCTAAATTGGAGTGAAGGTGGAATTTTTGCAGCAACTCATTAAGAGTACAGGTATTTGGAAGAAAGCTGCAGAGAATGGCTGGATTATGGGCAATAACAGGCAAACAGATAGGACCTCTGTTTGGTTTTTAACCCTTTTGCTTAGGGGTTTTCTCAGTTATTTCTTGAGACTTTTATAGCAAAAATCATTCTGAAAGAGTGGATACTGCTATGGGAATATGAAACTTTCAGCTTTGATTTTCCACTGCCAATACGAATTTACACCATTTTTTCTCTGTCAAGCCACCTTCTTTTCAGTGATACTACATGTCTATTGCATTGTGCTCACTTTATCAGGGAATAAACAACCTTAAGAAGAAACTTAATACAGCAAATTAAAAATCTAACTGTGAAGGTAATTAGTAACTTTTTGAAACACAGGATATTATGTACAACTCTGCTTTTATCTTAGAGAGGAAAGGAAATTTCTCCAGACTTTTCTATAGCATATGCTGTTTTGAAGTTTCAAGCTAATCCTAATGGATAGAGTCTTTAATTTTTGGGCATACACATAATATACCTTTTCCTTCTCTGAGGTGAACTGGTAATGCATTCTCCACAGAATAAAGTAGCTATGATTTCGCCTAAGAAGACATTTCAGTTTCAAGACATAACACGCCAATACTAATTTTTGCCTCTCTTTTTTTCCATTGCAGAATTATTGTACCCTAACTTTTATGATGATTCTGTAGTGGTCAGCTGTGATTAAAAAAAAATTATGAAAAACATTAATAATAATTATAATATTTGAGAAATATTACTGTAAATAATAGAAATAAATATAAATAAATGTGGTTATTACTGATTTTGAGGCAAAACCAGATGTAAATTGGTAAAAAATGTTAACTAGGGTTGTTATGAAAGAACCTGAATTTTCAAGCAGGGCAAAAAAGCTCTCTTAAAAGCCACAGGAAAATTTAATGTTCTGAGACATAACCATTTGATCATTTCTTGCAATGTTCTTAGGTTAATAAAACAGAAGCGGTATAAAATAAAAGTAGAGGAAGAATGTGAGCCTTTACACATTTTTATGCCACTGCAGGAAGACAAACTTAAAGTACAGAAGCAGAAGGCATCCAAAAATCACTAGAAACTGTATTCTTTGCCCAGATGTCCAGCATATGTAGGAAGCTAACATGAACTCACTTAATTTCACCATGTAGGTGCAGGTAAGATTTCATGAAAAGTCAGGAGTGAAGAATGTGTTTCAAATTTTGTGAAGATGTTAATAACAATCCTGGTTTGGGTGCGAGGCTTCACCATGCCAACAGCTATGGTGGATACTTTATCATGAAGGCATGGATGCAAAACTAATAAATTTGAGATTTTGTGGATGAATTAAATCCCATTAAGTTCGGGAAGATATTGAAAATTATGCATTTTGAGAGGCCCAAAGGCTACTTTCCACATTTTTAACACTTTGAAAAGCCAAAAGTATATTGGGAGCAAGCCTGAAGTAGACCTGGCTGCTATTAACTCTGTGATGTGAGGAGAAAAGACAGGTTTTCTAGGGTGGTGTTAAGCTATTCAAAATAGCATATTTGACCTCCAAAAGAGCTGGCTCATCGCAACCAACAGGATGCAAAAATGTTGAAAGAAGCCTACATCCTCTACTAAAAGCAGTGAAAGAAGTGGCTGTGACAGTGGGAGTTAGAAAACAAGCTGAAGGTTTTCTTTGGAGCCAGAAGCTTTCCATGCTGGCCTCAGGCTTAAATTTTTTATCCCTTCAACCAGGAAACTTCTCTCACCAGATAATCACCTCAAGCAGAAAAAGTGAGATTCTACCCAGGCTATTTGGAGGCTGCTATTTACATTCTGTAAACATTTTCTGTGCATTTGCTAGTGTTTGCTGCTGGAATATTAAGGGGTCTCCTACTTTCAAATGGTCTTCACCAGTAAAGTCAGACTTGAAGAATTTAACCACCAGTTTTATTCTGCCCTAGATGCTTTATCAGTTGTATCAAAGAGTACTCATGCAGCTAGAGTTCCTGCTATTAGTTTTATTACCTGTAAGAGCTACCCAAGACAGAGGAGATTTACTCAAAATTTTAAATCTGTGTGAGCATGACTGGGAGGCTGGAGTATGACCTGAACTTGCAGATGTCATGAAGATCTGTTTGGAGAAAGATAATGCCTCTGTGTAGCAAACTCAAGGCCAGCAAAAAAATTTATAGCTGTGATTTTACATGTCTGAACATGTCTGGAGATAAAACTAAGCTATCCTGGGCACCATGTAATCTGCTCTGAGAGCCCTGACTTTCTACTGACCTTCTGCGAAACTTCTAGAGTTATTAGATGCTATGAGGGCAGCTTTTTACAGTGCCTTCCATCTCACACACCTAAATGATATACCTGGTGGGGGTAGGTCACTGTAAACTTCTGGAAAACCAAATGTGATTATAACCTTTGGATCCAAATATGATTATAAAACTGAGCAACAGTCTGCAAGGACTCAAGTTTTGTTCATACAGCCAGTCAGCTGCTGGCCAAGAGCATCAAAATAGATCCTCAGTGAAGGCAGGAAAGGTCAAGGCTTCTTGTTTAGTGAACAAGCACGATGCATGGTTGTTTTCAGTAAGAAATAAGGCATTAGGTTATGATGGCATTGTCTTTAAAAAATTTCTGCCAAATTGTTTCTGAATTAGTGGTAAAATTTACATAGGGACCAAAATACTTGATACTGCCCTTAAAGATTATTTCTATGTCTTATTTGAATATGAATTTTTTAGCTGCATTCCAAGATTTCTTGCAAATGGTTTAATATATTTGGGAGGTAAATGTAAAAACTTTTTGGAAGGGCTTTTCTCAGAACTGCTTTTGTGTTATCCATATGTGTCCAGACGTGTAATCTGTTACAGCTGTTACAGGAATAGTGTCTGAACCCTTACATGGCTTTCGTGATATCTGTGAGCCTTTCCTTTGGAGAGGACGTGACTAGCTATATTCTGTCAGAACAGAATGACCATGTCACCAGGGTGATCAAAAAGAGGAAAGCTGAATGGCCTGCATGAAAACTGAAGGCATTCCTTTGTCTAAAGAGGAAATTGTGAAAATGAATTAGTGAAGTTGTTACCTTTGGAAATTCAAAAGCTTCAGTCTGTTGCTTGGACCCTCCACAGGATCAGTGTAGAAACAAAATCACCCAACAGCCAGCCCACATCAGGAACAGAAGACTGCTAATAGAAATTAAAAGAGTTCCCCAACATGTATTCTTTTTTCAGACATTTTTGAAGGTTAAGTAGCTACGCGAGACTTTTTTCTACAGAGAAAATAAAGCTAGAAAATATCAAACTCGCATTCTTTCTGCCTGGAAATGTGGTATCAGGCATTGCAGACACCAGTAATTTTGGCTTAAGGAACTGTTTTTGAATGGCTTTTTTCAGTTTATGGAGGGCTTTTATGGAAGAAAATTGTTTTCACACAGTGTGTGAGATGTGATTAATTGTAGATGACTTTGATGGATGCTGCTTCTGAAAGTGATGAAATTCAGAAGGGACTTAGTCATTTGTGTATGAGTATCATATTCATGGATCAGAACATATATAGCCAGGACACGGGGAAAAGAAAAGCTAGGCACAGTGGGTATTTGGCTTTTAAAAATCCTTAGAAACAAGGTGGAGATCACAACCCCAATCAGCAAGTGAACCTGTCAATCTTGAGTTCTCTCCAGAAGCTTCTGAAGATGATACCAATGAGCCAGCTAGATAGCTTCTCTGTGGCAGAACTGAGACATTTAGGGCTTAAAAACTGAGGTACTCCCTTCAGGCCAACTAGCAGTTGAGGCTTTGAAAAAATCAACAATAGAATATCAAAAGCAAGAACTTCTTTGTTGGAGGCTCCTGGGTCCCTGAAAACACGGCTTGGTTGAGAGATGAGAATATGCCTCTTTTACAGCTCTGTATCAAGGCCCTAAAATACCCATGGCATTTGACTCCTGGCAATTTAGATAGTGACCAACTCACAAAAAGCCCTTGGTGTCTTAAGAGAAAGCTCTTGGTGTCTTACTTTCAACACAATACCAGGCAAGCAGCCAAATAAATGAGCCAAATTAATCTTAAAAAAAAAAAAAAAAAATAAATAAATAAAACCTCTTTTGCAGCATCTAGCAGGATTTATCAGGACTGTTAACCTTTTGCTGTCCTTCTGATTAGAGGGGCTTTTGACCAGACAGTGGTACAGCATAGAAAACAGTGGACACCCAGCCCGCCTAGGACCCAGCCACCTGTTAGGGTAGTTAGGCCATTTCTCCTGCAGAGGAAAATACCAGAGGACACGCATTCTCACCTCCAGGATGCTCAAACAGAACAATCTACAAAGAACAGCTTCAATTGAATGCATAAAAGCCAAACTTCCTACCCCTGTGCTTTGTAAATATCTGATGTATGTGAGGCAGGATGATCCACACAAAAGAAAAACGAATGTGCCTCTGCAGAGCATGAGAGACACAACTGCCAAACTCTAGGAATGCCAAGCAACTGCAGTTCTGTTGTCCAGGAAGTATCGAGAAGTGTGAATAAATATTACAAGGGAAGGAAATGCTGAAGTACTACTAAATACACTGGGCTGATTTCAAATACATTTCTTAGAATGCTGGATTGTGGTTCTGCACATAAAGGCTTAGTTGTTAGTGATTTTAGTGTACTCAGTTTGGGGTAGAGTATTATCTAAGCTCTTTTCGTACCTAAAGTCTAGGAAAGTTTTGTACAAATGCTCTAAGTTAGATATATCTTAACTAAATGTAACAATAAATGCACTTTTGGAACATCAGAAAAGTCTTTAAACACACATTGGACTGACTGAAGATCACTTTTGTTCTGTCCTGTCTTCTCTTTTAAAATCTGAAACCTAGAAAAAGTTTTCTAACTCAGTATAAGATGTATAAGTTTTAGGGGTTTTTTTTAGTATTGAAAATAAAACTTTGTTAAAATAAATTTATTCTTTCTGACTGCATTGTATAACAGCTTTGAACCAGTCTGTTGGGATAAAGAAACACTATGTCAGTGAAAGGTAAGAAGCAAAAGTCTTTGAGCCTACCACAGAAGTTTGACTAAGTAACATGACAAAAAAAATGATATCTGTTACAAGAACACAGGTCCAGGCTTGCTGAAATACCTTTGAGCAAGTCTAGGCATCCTCTATCTTAGTTTTATAAACTGTACCATCAGCCAGTTGTGCTGCTCAAAACCAACAGAACATAGTCCTTAATGCTGCTCAGAATATAAGTCCTTGTCATGGTGATGTAGAAAACCATATGGTGACATATAGAGGCAACTGAGCAAGAGTTTTGCAATTGTTGAGTGTCTAATGTAGCCCTAGAGGCATTTTTGTTCTAAATTCATAGCCTTTCTAGGAAAGGAAGCACAGGTGGTGAATGTTCATACAAGTCAAGATATTTTCAGCAGTTGTTTTCTGCGGGGCACACAGCAAGCCGCTCTCTGTCTGTGCATTCAAATGGTTTTCCAAGGCCACAGTCAGATGCTGTTTCCCAGGTCTAACTCTGCTGGTTGGAAGTGGTACTGTCCCTGCATCTCCAGTCAGAAGGCACTGCCCCACAGCTCTGCTGGCTGGGGACACCTCAGATGCTTCATACCCTACCACAGGTAAAGCCACCTAACTCACCTTCGCTGGCAGGTCAAAGTTGCTGCCTGAAATTGCCACATGAGATGTGGTTAACAGATCCCTTCAAGGCAAACCTGTGTGAACAAGAACAGTGCAGCAATTGCAGCCCACTAGGATGGTGCCATCTTCAGCTGCTACAGCTGCTTGCAAAATGGTCTACCCATGATTTCCAAACACG
Source organism: Dicrurus megarhynchus (assembly GCA_013399195.1). Taxonomy (NCBI): domain Eukaryota; kingdom Metazoa; phylum Chordata; class Aves; order Passeriformes; family Dicruridae; genus Dicrurus; species Dicrurus megarhynchus. The sequence continues at coordinate 1,642,835 of VXAD01005617.1, forward strand.
GCCTCAAAGCAGTCTGGAAAAAGCTCTATCTTATGCATCTTGGTTACTTATACCAGGTTTGTATGTAATGGCTTTATATGTGGCTTTATGCTTCCCACCTTATATTAGAAGTCTAACATCATTTCCATAAAGGTCCACAAAATTACTATAATAATATAAAGTGCATGGAGTTTTTAACACAGCGTTCACGAACATAACTATTCGGAAACCTAGTGAAGATCATTGGGAGGTCCAAAACAAAATTTCCCTGTAACTGCTATCATGGAGGACCGATTTGCATCACCCTTCCACAAAATTATTAAGCTCAAATCATGAAACAATCAAGTTCTCCTCTTCTACTGGTCCAGAACCCCAGTGCACTCATGGTTATCAATTCTTTTTCTGAATTCAGTAAAGATTTCCTCATGCCTCAATGGAAGCCACTCAGCTCTTTCAAGGACATTTTTTTCCTGCAACCAAATATAAAGATGACAGGTCATGTCCTAAAAACCGTTTTCCCCCCACTGCAGTTATAAATTATTGTTCCTGGTTGACCAACACACAGAATAATAGTGTAGAGAAGGTCTTAAAAGTGTGGTGCAGCAGTGCCAGTACCTGTATCTCTTTTCATGTCTATGACAGACAATAATGTATTAGTTTTTTATCAAATATTTTGTTCTTCAGAGACCCTGGAACCTTCATTTTTTTTCTTTGTGCTCACCAGCTTGTCTGTTTTAAACTCCTCTTTCTTTCTCTCCATGTCCATTGATTCATGGGTTTTGTGCAAAAGACCAGCGTAAAGCTCTGCAGTGAGGGTGTCATCATTGTAATTGGGCATCGATTATTTAAAGAGCACAGTTGTTACTTTGGTTGATGAGACCATCTCTCAGACTGACATCCACTCTGAGAACAGAAACTTGGGGTAATTTACCAGACGCTTTTTATACCCCTTGCCAGGATTGGTTTTACCTTTGACAGATCTGCAATATTACAGTGTGGGATTAGGTCCCTGCAATGGGTGCTGCACTTGATGCTTTACTGAATAATAAAGACAATGTTGTGATGATCAAATATCCTTAAATATTGACCTGTAATGAGAAACACGTGAACAAGGCACAGGTTGGCTTAAATACTGAAAAAAATATGCTTGGCTGTGGTGGAAATAATAGATTTTTATTTCATTTTATTTAATTTCATTTTTTTCCCAGAGAAAACTTTCTCCCTTGAGATACATCATCTTGATCTTCCACTCATGATGACAGAGAGAGGATACAAATGATTTTTAGAGCTCCACAAGGATAAAAATCAGCAGGGATTATTAAGCTCGTTCTGAGCTGGAAAATGCTGTGCTTCAGCATCTGGTTAATAAATATTTATTTTGCTTCTATTTCTGTGTGTGAGTGAGATCCCATCATGTTTATTTGAACAGAGAATATTATGGCTAAAAGACACATTTCCAGAGGAGGATATGTTACAGAGAATGTGTCACACCTTGGGTGAAACTGAGATTTTTAAAGAGTGAAACACCTCTCTTCTTTTTATTTTTCTTTTTTTCAGCAGCCAAAAAATACAGAAAAACTTTGAACAGAAAGCAAATCACATCTTGACTTTTGGACTAAGATTCCCTACAATCTAGAATGAAAATAAAAGGCTCTTTTTTCAGAGGATACACATTGGCAGGAGAACTGAATATGCAACAAGTATCCTTACAAAGTGGTGATGAGAAGCATCATTTCAAGGGATGAATGTTCTGTGTAATGTGCTTTGGCCTTGGACATAAAGCACAAGATAGTTTTAAAGTATCTGTAGCCTTGAAAGCTAGTTACAGGATATTCGCACATTTAGTCTGTTGTTTTCTGCTGTTGACTCAGTCGTCTTAAGTCAGCAACACACAGAATGGAAATGACTATTTTAACAACTTTATTATGTTAAACAACAAAAAAATAAGATTAAGGAAATGTGGCAGAATGTGGAAAAGATGTGGCTGTAGCCCAGAGGTATTCATCTCGGCAGAAAGCTGGGTACAAATGGAGGAATGGAAAGGCCACAACAATCCCATTATAGTCAGTACTGCTGAGCAACTTAAATACAGGGGTTGCTGCCAAATTCACCACAATAAATGAGTTAGATGTGTTTCCTGCCTGGGAAAAACGGGGAGGAAATACATGTACATCATGTGAGTAAATGGAAAAGATCTAATCTTCAAGATACTACACTGACAGATCTTTTAGAGTTACAAATATTAGTGATAGGTGAAATTTTGTCTTAATAACTGCAGCTGTAAATCTGTGGATGGAACATTGTTAGCAGCTACTCAGATTTCTATTGATAGGGACGTAAAAATAGACCATTTTCAGCTGTTGTGTACTGCTAGCTGTTTCCGATGGGCAAAGTGCTGAATCTGCTCTGTGGTGGGTTTTTTTATTTGTGATCCAGAATTAAATAGTGCAGTCATACTGACATTTAATAGTGGTTTTATTATGGTCCTGAAATACTTGCTCACCAGCTGCAAAACAACAACATTTTATTCATCCTCGCATGCTGTGTGTCTTCCCATAGATGAAATGGTATTTATGCTTGACAATATTCCAGTCAGTATCTCAGGTAAGCTGATGTGCTTAGCAAGAACTGAAGCCCATCAAAATGAAGGTTAATCTACACCAAGAGATGAGCTGTCATTCAATCATTGCTAGCAAGGCTGCAGGAGTCTCAGCAAGCAACAGAAATGACAGTCCTTTGGGGATGGTTGGTTTATTTGTTGTTCTTTATTTTCTGGGGTTTTTTTCTTCCTAAGAATAATGTGTAACCAAGTTAGGGTACAGACACTTCTTAGCTGGTGGTATAAAATAAGCTGCTGCAACACCCTACAGACTTGTTTTTAGGAAAACAAACAAACATTCCAATTCCCATGCTAGTCAGAGAAAGTCTGGTTAGATTGGAGTCTGGACCCTGAAACACTTGCTCAGACATCACAAATCTTGGAGTGAACAAAGAAAAGGCTGATGTTACAAGGGAGGAAATTGGCAGATGGAAGCCAAGAGAACTGCTAGCTGATGCCTTGCTATTTGTGCCTGTCGAGCTGTGTATGAGAAAAGGTGGTTTCTTTGTCTACCACTACTTTTTATTGTTTGTTTTAGGGCTTACTGCAGGAAAGAAAGTGAGTGTGATGAGAAAACGCTGACTATGGTGCAGCTGAAGTGTTTGTAAAAGGGCTAAATTCACTGCCAATGTAATTCAACATAACTGCAAGCAATGGTGCTAACCTGGGGGTGAATCTGGCACCCTTTGCTTTTCAGCTGATTTGGTACATACTCATTAGACAGAGCAGCTTGTATTAGTCCATTAGTGTATGCCATGTTTTTAATCCATATGTGTTGCATTCATTTTGGTTTAGAAGTATTAATTATTAGGACTGAGGGAAGTAGGAGGATTAATTTCCTTTGTTAAAATTCATTTGCTCTGGATACATGCACATTTCCAGGTTTTTCTTTCTGCAAGCATTCAATTTGTCTTAGGATCACCAAACCTGAGGGAGCATGGAGAGAGCTTCTGTCCACACTGCAATATATGCTCATGTTCTAGGCTGGCTAAACACTGTCCCTGCCCTTTGACAGGAATCTGTTCAGGCTCAGCATTGTCCAGTGCAGCTACCTGCAAACAGGGTCATACCAGGTAATTAATTACACCGACTTGGATGATGTTACTTGTTACTGTAGGGTCCATGAATCTGCCAAGCAAAGTCAGGAGCAATAGAAAAAACCCTTGCACGGAAAAATTTTCATGAAACCTCCAGTTTAATCCCATGCTCACCACTGTTCCTGGAGTGGAGCAGGGATGGGGCGCTCCATCTTTGCTGTTTCAGTTTCTTGGTTTGTGCATGTTCGTGTTAGGCTTCTTGTCCCTAAGCAACCCTTTTCTCTGCTTGTTAGTCTATCCAATAACAGCCCTTCAATGAAACTTCCCAGCATCAAATTGCAGGGAGGATACAAATATCCTTCCTGTCTAGGATACAAATTTCTCTCATTTATTCGTCTTACTTTTCTCTGGCCTCCAGCAAAAGGCTGTTGTGATGTGCGCCATTAAATATGCTTCTCTGTCAGGTTTTCTTGGGAGATTGTGAAGGAATTTTCTTCCTAAGTTTCTTCTGTGGAAACTTTTTCTTGTTCCATTCAAATTTCTTCTTCTCCTTACAATGTCTGTATCTTATATTCTTACATTTTTGCCCTATTCTTCGTTTTCTATGCTGAAAAACACAGAATGTGACAAGAAAGAATATATTTTGAGATTTCTTTCCTACATAACTTTTAGTGGGTTTTTTTGCTGGCAAATGGTCATGTTGGGTTCTGGATCACTTGCAAAAGGCCCATGAAGAAGCAGCAGAGATGAAGGGTACAAAAAAGGCTCACAGTAGTTTTGAGATGACATCTTTACACATCCAACTCATCAGTATTAATGCATTGGGCCTGAACTCTTCCACTCCCACCTGAATTCCCTTCTGGCAATGAAAAAGGCCACCCTCTGTGCCAAATGCTTCAAGCCCATCAAGATTCACACTTAGCACAACTGAGTAAACTAGCCTAATGGTAAGTTTACATGAAGTTTGCTTTGAGTTATTCTTTCACAGCTATCATATGGTCTCATGCCATCTGATAAACCATGGACATAGTTGGAAACTCATGGAAATAGTTTCAATCAGGAGCAGTAAGAAGCCAGAACAGTTTCATGGCAGGATGATTTATTATTCAAAAAATTCACTTTCCTTTTCTTGTTCAGATTTGCTTATGTTGTAAAAAAAAGTAATTCTGGGTAGTTTAGAGTGATTAGATTATCAAAGCCTTGTAACCTGGAAAGGAAAATGCTAGAAATTCAGATGAGTACAATGTAGTGGCTGTTCATTACTCTTTAACTGGAAGAATTATCTCATGTTGTTTACTGGTGGTATATTTAGTAATAAAAGACCTAAGCAAGCTTTGCCAAGCATAAGCATAGGGAAAATGCATTTATAAGAATGTTTGTGAATTCTTAATTGCATTTTAAATAAAATTTTTTCCACTCTTTTTGTTCACTTTTTCCATCTAGTCAACTGAGGAAGGATATTTTTCTTTAAATGTGCACAGAAAGAAAATTTTAGGCCTGATAATTGTTTAATTTTGAAACAAAAATTAAATTAATGAGAAAATAACTTGTTTATTGGAAATAAAGTGCAGAAGGAAAGTTGAGGTCAGCCAAATGAGGAAGATGAAGTCTATCTAGACTGACCTACCTCCACACAAGCCAGTTCCAGTCCTGGGATCAGGACAGCCAGATCAGCACAGAGCTGTGCCAACTGAATTGAGCTAACTCATTTACAGAACCCCTGGGAGCTGAATGAGTACACAGAGTGGCACCATGCCAGGCAGACATACTGTCCTTTTTCCTGGGCTATCTTGGCTATTTCTCCCATGACATGGCATTGTGTAATGTAGATGTGTCCTTAGGTGATCAACCAGCACACTCAGCAAGCAAATCCCAAACAGCAAATGCTCAGACAAAGGGCTGTAATCATTTATGAATGCTCTGTGAGCATTGATATTTGTTCAGATGAACTGCTAAATAACAAACAAAAAGGGAAAAATCTGGGACCTCATTATAGAAAAGATATTAGCAGACACAGGAACTAATTTCAACCCTGTCTCCCCATTTTGTTTCCTACTGGCATATCAATCAGTTGCCAAAAGTATAGCTCCATTATCTGAGCCTGGTTTTAATATTCAGAGGCATTTTATCTTGCATCATTTTTTAAAAACTCTTACTTGTATGGTACTGCATGCTATACATTGTGCCCTCACTTTTAAGTGTGAAATATCCAACAGTTGCTTTTGATATATTTCAAACGCACTGTTGTGTTCACCCATACAGAAACCCTTCAGCGAGCTCTGCTGTTCTATTCATCTTAATGCAAAGGCCTATTTGGAGTTTCACACTCTTCAGTCATTACTTATATGCTGCAGCACACAGTGCATTACTCAGTAGTGCCTGAAGATCTTTCAATCTTGGCCAAAACAGTTTATTTTTAGATTGCAAACATTAATAACAATTCAAATTGACACAAGCCTTTCACAATACCCTTGGAGGTACATGCATGTGTGCATGTGTTTTTGGAGAGAAGAGACCCTAGCACATGCTTGATTGCCATCCTTAAGGCCAGGTCTTTCCATTGTTGCAACACCAACATTTTGCCAGAAAATGACTTATTGTATTGTGTTGGAAATTGAAATAGACAAACCATTTGGAATTTTTCTGTTACATCAAACTGCTTCTTCTCCATGGGTGATCCTCGGAAAGAATGAAAAAAAAAAAAATAATGCCATGCAAAAATATAATATATTGTTTGGAAACATTAGTCATAGAAAACCTTTCATACCTAGTCTTTTCCCAAGACATAACTAGAAGTAGATAATTTAGAAAAACTTATTTCTAAACCCAGCAGCCATTTTTTCATCCCAGGTTTTTATGAATGGAGTCATGTCATACTGATTTTCCCTAATTCAGGAATGAAGCTGCCCTGGTCCTGTCAAACAGTACAGTGAAAGCTCAGGTAATTTGAGGCATCACCTTTTTCCTCTGCCATTTTCTTTCTTCAACAGAGGGTGATGTTTCTATTTTATTGCCTTGTAAAATGCTTTGAGATTTGAGTATGACTGGAGCCTTGTGTAAGTGTCAAGTGCAACCACATTTCTAATATCTAATTAGACCAAATTCTACTCCTGCATATACAAATATGATTCCTGTTAAATTCAGCAGAATGTCACAGGAAATAAGAGAGAAGTTTACATTTAGCAGCTGATACACAAATCAATTTTCAAGCTGTATAATAAAGATTTTTACTTCTAAGTAATACTTAACCTGAAGCATCCTGATGGACTGAATTTTGATGGAGAATTTCCATTCTTTATTGGGAATAAGGGGGAAACGGGGTAACAGAATGGAGTAAAGGCAGAAGTACTTTGTGCCTTCTTTGTCTCAGTCTTTAATTGCAAGGCCAGTTGTTCTAAGGGTACACAGCCTCCTGAGCTGGAAGACAGGGATGGGGAGCAGGAGGAAGGTTCCAAGGTAATCCAAGCAGAAATGATCAGCGATCTGCTGCACCACTATGGCACACACAGGTTAAGGGGCCTGGATAGGATTTGAGGGGCTGAGGGGACTGAGTGCACTGACAGAGATGCTCACTGAGCCATCATTAGTCAGCAGTCCAGGAAAGCCTGAGGGGGTTCAAGTTGGCTGGGTGATAGCCAGTGCGACACCCCTCTAGCAGAAGGGTTAGAAAAAGGATCTGGGAAACTAGAGGCCTGTCAGCCTTTACCTCAGTGCCAGGGAAGGTCCTGGAGCACAGGTCCTATGAGCAGCAGCTGAGGGAGTTGGGGGTGTTTAGCCAGGACAAAAGGAGGTTGAGAAGAGATCTTACTGCTCTCTACAACTACCTTAAAGGAGGTTGTAACCAGGTGGGGGACAGTCTCTTCTCCCAGACAAGTGACAGGACGAGAGGAAATGGCCTCAAATTATGCTAGAGGAGATTTGGATTGGATATTAGGAAAAATTTCTTCATCAAAAAGGTTGTCAAGCTCTGAAACTTGGTTCCCCAGGAAAATGGTGGAGTCACCATCCCCAGCTGTATGTGAAAGACTTGTGGCACTTAGGGACATGTTTGGTGCTGGATTTGTCAGTGTAAGGTTAACAGTAGGACTCAATGACCTTAACAGTCTTTTCCAGCTGAAACCATTCTGTTCTGGTTTTGTATTTAATATCTGTCCTGTATGTTCTTATGAAAGTCAGTCTTTTGGAGGCCTCAGACCTTCTGTTTGTAATTTTATGCCCAGTGAGGCTGTGGGATCTGCTCATACTGTGACCTGTAGGCGGAGGGGATGTCAGCCCTGGCAGCCCTGCTCAGGGCTCACCAAACACAGTACTCTTGGATGGAGTCAAGAAGTCCCAGCCCTGTAGCTGCTGAGCAGCCATGCTGAGCCTCTCTGGGTATATTCAGTAGCCAAATCCCTAATGTAGAGAAAAGTCATGATCCTGCGCTGGGAAGACGGTAGCTGCCAGAGCTATTGGGAAAGAGATAAAGTCTCTGTCAACCCCTCAGGAAACACATATCTGAAATGACCAGCTTGATGTTTGTGGAATTGAGGCCAAAACTACATAGAATTTACTGCAAATCAATGTGTTGTTGAAACAGCTACATCTTTCTGCTCCTAGTGAGAAAATTCAAGCTCCTCTGACCCTGGTTTACAACTGTAAGGTAACACAAAGATTAAATTGGAGCAAATTTTTTCCAGTTTGGATCAGTGTTTCTACAACAGAAAAATCTTATGGACTTTTCTACCTACAATATGGAGAAATTGTTATTAATATTATTTAGGTTTCCTGAACACTCCCAGCAATTCCTCTGCTTCAGCTGCTTTTCTCAGAGCAAATAAATATTTGCAACAAGTAGAGCTGTGTGAGCTAGCAGAGGGGGAAAAAAAGACAAAAAAACCTGGCAAGCAAGTTCTCTGTTTCTTTGAAAACTCTCCAACACCATGAATCCTGTGAGAGCTTAATTAAAATGAAAAGGGAATTTTCAAAGGGAGAAAACAAAATAAGCTTTTTTTAATGCTATTTTTGTTCTGAGCTCAGAAAATCTCTTTCTCTTTTTCAATTGGTTTCCCCAAAACATAAATATTGGCAGCTTTAAGGTTTGTTTTTCATCCTCTTGAGCAAGAAGCAGTGAGTTCAAAAGCTTTTTCCAGTGAAGCTTAGAGGGTTTGCTCACCAGAGCTTGGATTCCCGACACAACTAGTGAGTCTAGAACAGTAAACATAACCATGAAATCAAAGTTGCCATTTCAAGGGAATTATGATTAAGGGGTAATATATTCACTTTACTGATAATTAGAGGAACCTGTTTGTTTCCAGACACAGCAGAGCACAAGGGTCAAGGTTAACCAAGTGCAACACATTGTAGGCTCACATGATTAAAGGATACTTCTGCAGTCAATCTCACTCAAGAAGCAACCACTTCTCACTCTCATCCACCTCTTTAACCGGTGGCTGGATATTGCTTTAACACAAGTCCTGATCAATATTTGATTGTTTCAGTCCATATAATACCTGCACCAGCCATCTGCTGGTAAGACACTACTAGTTGATATTTCGAAATTTTAGAGACAGAAATTGCTGAAACTTTAAATGGTTTTTTTGAGTATCCACATTCTTGGCAAAAAATGCATGAGCCCCTTCAGACCAAAACAAAAACAATTACAAGCCAATATTTAAGTGTCAAAATTTTCCAACAATCTGAGTGACAAAATGGTTCATATGTATCAGTTTGCTTCAGCCACCACTGCAGTAGACTGGCACTGAAATGTGGAAACTAGCATGTTAGCTATTGATGCAAACACTTTTGCAGAATCCTGTGTGATCTGGTTTAGGTGACCCTGCCTTGGCAGGGGGGGTTGAACTGGGTGATCTCCAGAGGTCCCTTCCACCCCTAACCATTCTGTGATTCTGTGAATCCTTTCCAGCTTCACAGGTATAAATCAATAAATGATTGCATTGTTGTTGCGGGTTTTCAAAGGCTCTGGATACACATGGTGGTTTTCTACTCAGTTGTGAGCTGTTCTGAGCACAGTGTTCATGCACAATGTGATTGTGTGTGAGAGCACAATCGCAGCATGTGCAACAGAAAGGCTGATGGTATTGCTCATTTGATGTAGTGTTCAATCTTCTGATCTAAGCAATGCAACGTAAGGGCTTGTGGGAAAGTGTGGAGTCAGCTTTGAGGTTTGCTTTTACACAATAGAGTGTTACACCCCACCAGAGGCATCCTGCAGAGCTTGGTCTTACTGCCTGTGACATTGCACTTGAGCAGATCAACCATAGAAACACATTTGCAGAGTCATTTATGTGTCCAGTGTCAGACACAGTAATTAACAGGAGCAGGTTCTTTTTAAAATTAGAGAGGGATCTGGCCCCATGGACTCATTCCTCTAGACAGCACTGTTGCATTTATTCAGAGGTTCCCTTAAAGTGCTTTTAAGTAAATGTATTTTCCTGTGCACTGCTTGCCAGTCCTATATGTGGTGAACATCTTTCCACTTGTGGAAGAAAGTGCTGTGCATGTGTTTTTTCTTCCAGAGGTCATTTATGGGACAAAAAAATCAGTCTTCTAGATGACTTGCTTAGGATTTTAAAAACATGGCTTGTGCTAGACTTATTTTAAATATTGATGGCAAGATTTAGTCAAGGTTGTCTGAGGATAACTGTGGCTTATGCAACGAGTCAGCACACAGCTATGTGCTGATAGATTTCTCTATTTCACAGGTTTTTTTTTTGCATCTGGTCCAAAGGCCAACCCATTCTTTCCCCATTTATTTGTAACTTAACCTGGGTATTTAATGAATTATAGAAATGAACAGAAATTAGCTCATCATCCCATAAATAAAATACATTTCTAATTAAAAACTATGTATATGGGTCATACTTTGCAGAAGGAAACATAAGTCAAGCATCATTCTTCTTGATTTGTTCCAGGTCACTGTTTTTCTCCGCCTGGCTGAAAAACACTAATGGATTGTCATGATAAAAATTCACTTTTGTACCCATCTGTTTCATTGCACTTTTAATGTCTATTTTACTTAATGTATCTTGATTCTACCCCACTTGCAGCTGCAAACACACCACACTTTATTAGAATAAAATTTTATCCTTTTTGGTGCTGTAAATGAGAGAAGAAGACGTAGAGAGTTTTCTTTGCAACACTGGCAGCTTTAATGTATGTTAGCATAATAAATTCATTCAAGACATTTTTTGAGTGCACATTCCTCTCAGAGTCAGTTTTCTAGACACTGCAATTGGCCTCTCAAATCTAAATTGTTTTTATTGGCATTAACAGAAAGCTTCTATAGCAGAAATGTTTTTAAAAGACAAAGTCAGTAGGGAAGATTTTTTGTGCTTCAAGGAATATTGAAGATGGGTACATGAAAAGGGAGCTGGAAATGGGACCTAAGCAGATGTCTTCTAATATATGCATTGTTTGATAACCGATGAAAGACAAGAGATTTTGGACTAATCTGGCATTCTGTTGTTAAAAAAGAAAATGTTGAAAAGGAAAGAAAGATCCGATAATAAATGTTGAAAAGAAAATGTCAATAGAATACATCTCCAGAGCAGATGATCTAATGCTGTACTTATCAGCCTTTTTTCTGTTTCTGACTCTCTTGTAGATCAAATAGTTTCAAGCAACTCCAGATACAAGTAGCAATAGTAGATGAACAACCCTGTAGACACTATGATCCTTAATTTGGGAACAATTGGTCTGATGGAATCAATACTGTGGTAGCACCTTGAGGCCTGAGGTGGATCACTGTGTTACCTGAAACAAGGAGAAAAATATTGGCTCAAAGAGCTTCCAAATCAGGCTGTACCAGAGTGACAGGTAACATCAAGACAATCCTGACAAATGTAAAGCATGACAGTTACACTACTGGCCACCCTCCTACTGACAAATATTTCATAAATTTTGTGTGACTAATACATTGAATGCCATTCTGTGTTGTTGTTTCTTCTTAGCAAGCTGCATGATCTTTTAAATCTGTGTGTTCTGTGGGTGTTTCACCTATCATGGTGCCTGACACCTCTGGAGCTAACAGCAGCACATCCAAGGTGCTGTTTGAAAAGCCTTGGGGCAGAGGAGGGGGACACAGTAACTCCACAAACACACTGCTCACAATAACTGAGTTTGTGGCAGGGCTGTTCATGTCATCCCTGTGAGTCACAGCATTCCTCTGCTCTTCCCTTCAACTTGGGTTGGACTTGAGTTGCCATTGTACGCTACAAGCTCATACAGAGCCCCTACACCTGCCAGCTGTGTCATGCCTGGTGACACATCTCTTCTTCACATAGTGTTCTGGAGGCTTAATTGTAAACATTTCATCGAGGGCCCATCCTTTGGAAATCCTAGCAACTGTCAACTCTGTTTTAGTCCTGGGAAGGGTAACACTCCCTCAATTCAACCCACTCTAGAAATAGTTTCTAATTAGCAAACCTAGTGGAATTGAGGCTCCCAAGCCAACAAACTGCTTTTGAAAAATCACTCTGACAAATGGAATTGGTAGGTAAACTCCCTAAACTTCTTTCTGAAGCTTTTATTTTGGGGTGGGAATAAAGAAGTAGCATTAACTTGGTCAGGCACAGGGAGAGAACAGCTTCTGGGCTAATAGTGAAGGCCTTCATCCAGGATAAACAAAACTAGACTGCTACGCTCTACTTCAAAGGACAGTTTTCCTAATTTACATTGCATACATTTGGGAACAGAGATTCATCCCTTTAAGGTGAATGTCCCTGCCAGAAATCCGTAGACTTGAATGTAAGTCAATTTTTTTTTTTATTATCTCTCATGATGGATATTTAATTAAACCTGTGCAGTCTGGAAGAGTTCAAAGGCAAAGGGTTGAGAATACCTGCATCCATAGATTTCCTGAAGTTGTCAGGTTTGGGCATTTCTCAATGGTAGATGGGAGTTGTGGTTTCACTTTCCTTGGGAAGAAGGCAGCTTTCCTTCATCATCTTTGAAAAATTTAGCTGGCTAATTTTTACTGAATAAAAAGGGACATGGGACTACTTTTACTGTATTCCAAAGCTTTGGTTGACTCAATGGTAGCTTCTGAAAAAAAAAGGCATTAGGCACCCAACTGCAGAAGCAGGCTCAGGGGTGAGGAGTGGGAAGCTGCACCACTCAACCCAGGCTAAGGGACCTACATTTAGGGCATATATTTTTCCTCCTGCACAATGTGTGACCTTTTGGTGATCTGACTCTTAGCAGATTAACTTTTAGATGCATGCTTAACCAATCCATCATTCTTGGAGCCTAGGGCTGTCGTTTCAGAGCTGTGAATCCCATTAAGCTTCCACACACCTAAAGGTTAAGAATCACGAGGTTGTGATTCATCCCATTCCTTCTGGAGTTATGTTATTATGGAAAGAAGCAGTGGTTGGAAGGGGGAAAAGCAATGGCTGGGAGGGGTTGTTCCTTCAAACTTCCAGAAAATTGAACATAAATAGAGGAAAGAGTCATTACCCAGACAGACAGATGGATCATGAGGCAGATTTCACATATTCACCTAGTCTTCTTGGAAATGCTCCCACACCCAGGGGACAGCTTTAGCCGAATGAAACACAGTGCCAATGGGATCTCTGTCCGTCTGTCCTGATGAAGTAGGACCCCCTGACAACAACAAATGCAAGACAAATAAGATTAAATTAAATACAAATAAGAAGGAACTTGATTATCTCATACCTCTGATGAAGGCACTGCACTAGAAGGATGAGAAGTAATCTTGGGTGCTAGACACTGTTTATGAATTTCATTTTAAAAAGACATTGGATAAAATACATAAATAGCTTTGGGTGCAGCACTGAATTCACAGACTTTCCCCCCACCCATGGCTGTGAACATTTAACAGCTTTTTGGGTGGGGGGAGCACTTTCAATTTAATGTGCAAGAGGGTGCAAGCGAGGTGCACATTTTCTTCTGCCAATTTTATATCCTTTTGAACTGCCCTTGAATAAAAGCATTCCTGATGGGGTATGGAGCAGTCATTCAGCCCTGTCAGAGTAGGTGCTATGCATTACTTCTGAAAGCCAGCAGTTGTGTTACTTCAAAACCAATAAAACAATTGACATGTTTTATTTTAAAAGTAGCTTTCCCAAAGTGCTAGATTCTAGTCTCAGACCATAATGGATAGACTACAACAGAGCTTGAAAATCTGACCACCCTTTCCATACAAAACCATAGTTATTAGGGATTTCAGGTCATGCAACTGTTTGTATACATTGCCTATCTGAGAGCTGAACTTGGCCTTGAACTGGAAAAGGATTAAATAAGTCAGTCTCATTTCTTGGTAAAACCCCAGGCTCCTTGTGACACTACTAGATTGTCTGAGTCATACCTTCATATTTATAAACCATAGCTAGTGTTTTCACACATTTCAGGGTAAAAATAAATGTATTGTAAGACATTTGTTCAAGGAAATTTGCCATCTTCAAAGTACATGTTTTTGCTCTTCTGGGTATCAGTTGAAATGAAAGGTTGCAGCAAGACACTGACAAGGTTTCTGGTTTTTCTAAGTTGTGTGGTTTTGTTCTGGGGGATTTTTAGCATAGGCTTGGTCTATTCCATAAGGTTCCAAAAAGTTTTTAAGTGGCATTGAAGTTTTTCCATGTCTTTTTAAAAATGTGCTGAGAAAGATACATTTTCAGCTGAGAAAGATACATTTTCAGCTCTTAAAGAAATTAAATGTAAATACTATTTTTCAAATATGTTCCAACCTTATGTAAAAATAAAAAATATCTTGTCAGTTTTATGTTGCAAATTTAATTTCATACAGTAAGTACAATAATGTAAACCTGTGCTTTGGAAATGCTGTAATTATTTTAAACAAATGGCTGTAAAATCAATTTGTTTAAATTCTGAGACATACTGGGAAAAAAACTATGGCTTATGAATATGAAGGTATGACTCAGCCAGACTATTAGTATCACAAGGAGCCTAAGGTTTTATGAAGAAACTGAATTAATATTTGTTCAGCACTTAGTAAATGTAAAGAGCAGTGTAAGTGATTTCTAATTGTTGGCTTTACTATTAAAAATTGGAATGAACGCCTGTGCAAAATTATTATATTTTGGAGTAGTTCATGGGAGAGTCCACAGGTAAGACAGAAACCTAGTGGAAGCCTCACATTTCATAATCTGAATAGAACAGTTGGTGAAACTTGAACATTGCACCATCACCCACAGTTCCTGTGCACAACACTTACCTGAGTTGCAGTGTTAGATCAGGAACCCCCCACTGAGTGCCATCAACACATACCTGAACATGAGGGCTGTGAGACAGAAGGAATTAAAGACCAAAACATTTAATATTTAGATAGTATCATATTTAATATTTAAGGGCTTGATCCACACTTCCTTAGAGTTCATGAGTACTCTGTGATGCCTCTGGAGAACAGAAATCAGGTGAATATCCATATCCTTCAGAAAAAAATTAAGGCTCTTCTTGATCTTTATATCTTCCAGTCAATCCTGAATTCTTCTCTGTCTTGTGTTCCTGTTACAGTAGGATTAGTGGAGCACATCTACTCCCCAAAAGACTAAAGTCTGATGATCTGGGAGTGTCTTGAGTCACCAACAAACCCTTGACCCTTCCTGGCCTTCAGCCTCTTAGAGAGGCTAAGAGGAGAGCAGAGCCTGTATTGGCAATTTTTTGCAAGATTACTGTGACCATTAAGATAGGAGAAAAAAGGAAAAAAAAGGATACCAGTGGTCATATTCAAGTAGAATGAATAATCACAGATTCTAGTCTGGTCAGCCTTATCTAGTGTCTTAAGGCCCCTCTAAGGATTTAGGCAGGGGATCTCAGCTTATGGACTATGGTTCGATGCAGGAATGAATGACACACGAAAATGTTAATTAACTTGTGGATAAAATCTGTTACTGCAGCAGTTCTAAGTAGCGCATTATTCAAGACCAGATACATTCAAAATGAAAATAATGAGCTTCTGAGGGAGTTTTACCACCCCTTGGGTTAAACAGAAGCTTAAACAAAGATTTTCAAGATTAGACTTTTCTGTCTAGATACCTCAGTTCTGCCTAAATTCCATATTTGGCATAAAAGTCCTTCTTGGACTTGGCTCTAGGTACTTCCCTGCACTGGCAAGTTATACATATAGTCCTTAAAATACAGCAGCTGATGTGTTTGAATTTTAGTGGCTAACTCTCAATGATTATCTGATCCCACTGTATTGATAGCAAACACGTGCTTCAGGCAATACCATAAAATTCACAGCCGGTGAGTTTTACAGACACCAAACAAAACACCCAGATAAATCTCAAGTATTTAGTGCATACAGTAAGTAGCCGACTTCATTTCTCAGCTGCCATAGATTTATTCATCATAAGGATATTATTGAAAATAATTTTGAATTATTTATGAAGGTCATATAGATTCAGTGTAATGTTGAGAAAATGCTGTTAATTTATCACAGAGGGTAGATGTGGCCCAAAGTCTTGCTCGCAGAATTATTTCTTTTCTTTTAACACACAAAAACCATGTCAGTGCAGAAGACCTCTGCACTTTTAGCTATTCAGTGGAGCATGATGACCAAAATCAGAACCCACCTTGCTTAACTGACCTTCTGAGAAATCACTACTGCTCTAGCTGTGCTTTTTTTGGGTTGGATGGGTGGTTGCCATGCCAGCATCTTTGTGCAAAGCCCTAAAGATACTCCCAAGCCATCAAAAATTTTCTGTGGCAGGTTAATAAATGCAAGCCTTTCTTAAGCAGCCAATACTTAAAAAAAATGCCCAGCCAAGCACATACACTGATATCTCCAGTAGTGTTTGTTCCATGAATGTTTTCTGGGGAAAATCAATTCAGCCAAGAGGCTGAGCAGAAGAGGTTTATCTGACTGCTTACTCTCACTATCTCAAGGGCCAAGTTCAAAACAGCACTTTGACTGATGTGCTTAGGTTGAAATCTGCTTCCAGCTTTTGAGCACCCTACTCATCTCCTATCTGCATCTTAACAAATTTGAAAGTGGCTTCTGTGTGAGTACAGGTAAATCTGTCTGTGCTCACTTATTTTCTGCTTCAGGTACTAAGGCTATTAACCAAAGTGCCAGGAACGGCGGGATTTACTTTCTGAACTGATCATGCATAAGAACAAGGACTTGCTCTCCACTGGCAGTGTCAAAGTATTGAGAGCCAGATTTTAACACCAGCTCCAAAGTTCTTTGAGTAGTTATGGGTCCCAGGAGTGGAGGGGAATGCATGTGGGGCCCTTGCTGTTGGGATACTGCTGCTGATTTCTGAGATTGTTAATTGCTTGGTTGAACTAGAAGGAGTACCTGTAGCAGGATGCTCTGTTTAACGTATGCTATATAACTGTCCTAATTTATTTAATTCAAATATAGAGAATTTTATCAAAAATATCCAGCACTAGCATTCATTTTATCTTGCAGAACTTTTTTTTTAGTTCTAATATTGCTTCTCAATTAAAGAGCTAATTCACATCCTTCAATACCCATTACAGATTCTGTTCAGCTTGCCAGGAACCTTGTTTTTAATAAACTAAACTGAATTATCTGCAGGAATTCTTTGCTCTCAGATTTTTAAATCACTGTCACAGTTCTCAGGGGCCCTTCTAACTTCCTCGTGCCTCTGTTGAACTAACCAAGAATCCCAGCAGGCACCCAATGGCATGGTGTCCTCACCTAACCAAGTCTCCTCCACATTCCTGCCCTTGCTAAAAAGCACCCCAGGCCTTATTGGAAAAAGAATTGGCAATATTTGTTCACATCATTCTCCAACAAAGACTCTCACTCAGTAGTGTTTCCATTCAGTGGTTATTGGTTTAAAGTCCCACACACTGTCTGGGAGTTTATGACCCTCTTTCCTAGGACAAAGTTCAAAGAACTCTGGATCACTCACTTGCAGACAGTTGCTCGTAACTTATCCAAACTATACTAACACAAAACATGTTTTACTCTGCTTTTACTTGCAGAGAAGATGAATGATGGCTGTGCTTTAACTTTTTTATTTGCTCTCCAATATCAATAACATTTAATTTGCAGGAATATTGTCTTACATTATTATCCTTCTAACATAGAGGTTAATGATTTTATCAAAAGCCAGCCAAGTCAAATGAAATAATACTGTATAGCTAACTGTTCTCTTGCCATTTGCTTTAAGAAAAAAGGTCTTATGTTTCCCAATAATACTACTTATACTATTGAAAAATATATAATTCTGAAGATAAAACTGACCAGACAGGACCACACTATTTTTGCTCTCTTTTATCAGCTCTATAAACATACATTTATAGGTTCGCAATGAACTAAAATCACCTGCAGATTGCAATTGAGAAACCTGAAACTGCCAGTAGAGAAATCAACACTTGTTTGTTAATCAAGTTTGTATAACTAAAATTCATCTAAACAGAAAACTTAGAACAAATAGCTGTACCCATGCACAGAATGCATCAATGTCTCAGTTACACCTCCCTCCAGTCAATCATAAACACTGTTTGCACATATTGTTAGTTTGTTCTAACTCATGACACTTTTAAGGCCTGAGATATAGCACTGGTAGGTTGTTCCTGGTGATCATTTCACCCCAAATAAAGGGCAGAAGTGGCTTGGCCACATTCTTAGTCGGAATGTCCTTAGTCACAACCCCAAAACAGTCTCTCCTCGCCTGTACCTTAACTTTATAAGAATCATCATCCCAAGATTAGTTAGGGCTGACTTCTCTGTGCATGCCAAGGCATCTCTTACAGCAGAGTCTCTAAACTGTGCAATGTCACCTTATTTTTACTTGTTGTATTGCTTGTCTTATCATCAGTTTCCATTGCCCCAAGAGCAGAGCCAAAGAGCATCCTTCAAAACTGGTAAAGTCAGCACCATTTATTTTGGGAAAGAAAGGACAGTAGTTTATATTTAATCATGGTTTATTATCTGTCTACTCAAGGTTTTGTATTGCTCGTGTCATTGCAGCAGCTGAGTGTTTTATACATAAAAAGGTTTGGCAATAGTTTAATTCCCAGAGGAACACATGGAGCCCCTGGCTCTGGTCCCTGCTATTATATTCAATAGCTTGGATTTCCAAGGGACCTGTGGGTTTAGGTGCTTTACTCTCACAGAAATTGAATGTAAATTTTGCAGTTCAGTCCTTTAGGCTGTTTTTAAAGAACCTTCCCGTACCTTTTCTAGGAAAGAAGGAAACTAAAAAACAGCCAGTGTACAACACAGGAAATATTAGTGAGCTGAGGATTTTCCTATGTGCTTCCATCAGATTTTGCCCTTAGTTTTCATTCTCCCCTGTGGTTCTTTCTGAAACCCGTGGAGAGCATATGACATGACAAATGAAATTTGTTTCTTCTTCACAAATGGCAAAGTAATGCTCATTCCTAAGTCCTTGCTCAAGGAAGACGCTGCTTACACTGGAGGAGGAGGCCAGTGCTCTCCACACCCATCCTTTGAATGGCTCTGGCCCCACTCCAGACTGAAGAGTCAGAAAGAAAAGGTACAGAGACTGCCAAATAAGAAAATTTAGGCTTCATGTTGCCAGTAGAAACTTTTGGGCACACTTAAGCAAATCATTTAATAGAGCAAACCAGCATAGCACAACACATCAGGAGAGGAACAACCCATATTCCATTGAAGCTGCAGGAGGATATATAGACAAGAGTAATGTAATTACCAGAGCAGTAATTTAGTCAGGATGTTAATACTCCTAATCTCAAAAAAAAAACCCGCAAAACAAAACACCAGCCTCACCCCCACCCCCACACCCTCCAAGAAAAAAGAAAACAGCCTCACATCCTCAAGGGATATTAATGAACAGAAGTGGCTAAAACCTCAAGTTTTATGTCTCATTTGAAAGATCAACACAGTTGTTGTGGGCTAGACAGCGTAAAAATTTCCATAAAATTAAATGACAAATCATTATTTGATTTTATATCCACTAGGAGCAATAAACAGTGAGTCCTCACAGCTTCTGCAGTGTCTGAGTAATTCTAAAAATTTCAGGACTGCAGCATGTAAGTGGTAAAACATCTGTTCGGTGTGGAGGGTTGTATATATTCTTTGTAGTTGTTTTTGTCATCTCTTGCTGATAAATAGTTTTGGGGCTCCCTCTGTAAAGAAATGGCTAAATGGAGATTTTACTTTTTCAATATCTTGTTTGACTCTTAAAAGTGGAACTATCATGTCCTCAGGCTCTTTTCCACTCCTAGATCTCAATATTTTTAAATTGCTTGAAAAGCTTTTTACATTAAAATATTATGGTAAGTTTTATAGATGATAGACACCACATGCCATGGCTTGACCTTACTCCTAAGTCTTTTGGTATGATGTCTTTAAAGAGCTAATATTACTATCTGCATAGGCAGACCCTGAAATTGTATACAAATTTAAGAATCCTATGTTGTTTCTAGTGCTGGACAACAGGTTCAGGTTCTTGGTTGAGAATACTACACAAATATTGACATAACTTTTTAAAAAACAGGTTTGGTAGTGGGAAGGCTATCACAGATGCCCAAGGTCTTCCTATCTGTCTGGCTTCAAGTTTCTCTGAAAAGAGGTGGGTTAGCTTGGCCATTGGTTTCGTAGCAGTCCAGAATTTCTGCTTTGCTAGCTACAGAACCTGAGTTTGTGTGGCATTTCTTTATGGTAGAATGTCGCCCACTGAGTTTATTGAAAAATGTCTCCACTACACTATGATCTCGCTCCTAATCGAGATTTTATGTTTTTTCATTGAAACAATTGCATTGTCAAATGCCAAACTATACTGCGCAGACTAGTAAAGAGGTAGAATTTATATTAAAAATTGCTTAATTTTTCAGAAAAGAGACTCAGCATTTTAGTGAATCAACAACTTCACTTTTCTCATTTAGATCTCATTTTACATTCACAGCAGATAAAAAAATGAAAAGGTGAAGAAAGAAAACACTGCCTTTTGACCTCCAAAAGAATTTTTCACCTTGAAAAGGTACAGTAAGCCATTCCCTTGCAAGAATTTGTGGTTTCCTACCAAGGCCCCTCACAAAATAAGTGCAAAATTTTACACCCTTCAGAAGGGAGGTGGATGCAGAAAGGCTTGCCATAGTTGCCACATGTATTCCTCTTTCAAAATGCTGTAGTACTAACAACATGGTTTGCATGGCTGTAAAGTATAATACTACACAATGTAGCAGACTTCCTTGCTTCTGCAGCAGGCACTAGTGACATATGTTATGTCACTTGAGACAGATGAATTAAACTTATGTTGCTATTTGGAATTTGTTCACATCTATCTGAATTGTATACAGAGGGGAAAAATCTTCTTGCAATAAATTTGTGGAGCAATATACTGCTATATAGGACAGAGGGAATCTGTCTTAGTTTCTCCTCTGGAAACTGGAAATACATTGTGCAGCTGCTTACAAAATTCAGGCTCTGTTCTTTCAGGATATGCATTGTCTTTCACATATTACTGTTTGTTATTTATTAATTGCAGTTTCTCACCAAGGACATAACAGTGTGGGAGCAAGTGCTCAATATGAGATTGACCTGTGATCTTCTAGGGTGAAAAGCTAATGAAGTCAGCAGGAGTAACCAGAATGAGGGGGGACTTCTAAAACTCTCACACTTTTAAAATCCTCTCAGAGTAAAATTAATTCACTGGCTCTTCTCACCTCTGCAAGCCACATTGATGGCAAAGAAATTGTGGGTAAGAAAAGGAATATATTTCCTGGGGTTCTGAATTTGTTTATATACAGGTCATGCAAGTTTATGTAATCTGGGCATACCACAAGCATCATATTTCAGAAAGGAAGTGTGGAGGATCAGAGGCTGTTCTTGATACTGTGGCACTCAATTTTTTTCTAAATTTTTCTTGGGGGAAAAAATACATTGAATTTCCAAAAAAGGAAATCTAGAATGTGAAGTGATGAGTGGATTTTTCAGGCTGCTTTCAGTGAGAAGAGATTTTAGGATGAGAATGTTGTGAAGTAATTTCGGTATCTTTTGGGAGCCTGCTATCAGTGGTACTCGGGTTACAGTCAGATCTCGTGCTGCAGAGGTTTCATTTGAGCAAGAGAAACAGCTCTTATGACTCCAGAAAAGGAGAAGAACTAACTGGTTCAGAGTGAATGAGAGCACCATCAGTGGGACGAGCTTTCTGTAACCTGAATATATATCCACCATGACACTCTCTCCTAAAGAGAGTATCAAGTTGTTTTTGCTGGATGCTAATTTCTCATCTTACTCTCCTCCTCCAGCACCTTCCTAAAACTACTTCAAAACATCCAGATTGAGATAGTTATAGCACAAATAGATCCCTTCTGGGGGACTGGAACGAAAGAAGTCAGGGACTTTAAGTAACCAGTCTGCTTATTTTTGAGAATTGCAGAGGTTTAGTGTAGGATACAAAGAAAGAAAAGAACAGAATACCCAGCACCAAAACATGATGACAGTCAGTTATCTTTTAAAAGGTAGTTAAAAGTACTAATCCTATTTTCAGCACTTTGTGTAATCACCATGAACAAAATGGCCATTAGAGCACCTTTCTAACAGAAACTAATATGGGAAATAGCCATGCAAACCCACTTCTTCCCAGCCACTGTGAATACTGAAAAGCAAGAAGAAAAAATTGCTTAAATCCTATTAGGACAATGATCCCTATACATTCCAGTCCAAGATTAATTCTTTCCCACAAGGGTATATAGTACATGACTTCAACCACCTTTTCAAAGAAAAAAGAAAGGCCTTTTTCAAGAAAAAGGAGATAAATCCTGATTCCTTAAAGCCATTAAACATATGTTTAACTTTAAGTACATGTGTAATATTCAGCAAAGCAGAAGCATAAAGTATAGATTTGGTTTTTAATCATTTGTTGATTAAGCTGAATTCTGTATGCAGGCATGTGAAGAAGAAAAGCAAGTTATAGGGTTAGCTGTTTAAAGGGCCAAGTTAAACAAGATGTAATTATGGCTTCACTTAGTCTTTTCATTCTACTTCAAAGCTTCCATTTGTGGGAAGAGTTTTGGCAGGTTAGAGTCAGCTTTGGTATCTTGTTTAGATTGACTTTTATTCAATGACCAACCTTTTTCTAATAAGCCTATTTCTTTGAGATACCACAGGACAAATTCAGCTTACCACCTTCAGAGAAACCACACTGAGACCAGTTAGCCGAACCTCTTTATAAGGTTGAGCCATTATTTCCCTAATTTGGATTTTATTACTGGCATAAAATCTTTAAAATTGCAGACAGAAACAAGCTTTAAGGCATTGTGAGAAAAGATAAAGGACCAGGACCATATACTCTGAATCCTTTATCTTAATATCTAATAATAAACCCACAGGTAATAACATGGCCTGTCCAACCTTCTAGCTAGGTGCTTAATTAAAAAGCAAGATCAAAGGTCATTGCTTCATTTAGAACACAAATCTCTCCCTTTGATACTATAAGGGAGGGGGCAGTGGGCAATAGCCTGAAATACAAAGCTTTGCTTCATCGGTCCCATGCCAACCCTACTCAAGGTCACTGAAGCTGGAATGCACCAAGCACGTTGACCCCTCCCTAAGCCTTTCTGAGGACAACATCTTGCACTTGTACTGTCTGAGCCTAGTCCCACATGCCTCACACTGATACTGGCTGGAGGCAGCGCTGCGAGATCAAGGTGAGTGTGGCCAGCACCAGGGTGTTATCCAGGAAAAGTGGAACCCCGGCACGTGAGGGGTAGGGGTGTAAGGAAGGGTGTTTTACAACAAAAGTTGCCTGCACAGCTTACTATAGGAAATACTCTGTTTCTTAGCCTTTTCCTAATGTTACATAAAAAGGAAAGCAGATCATGACAATATTAAAAATTTTGAGTTTAATGACAGATGTAGCATAGGTAACATATTCAGAGGTGGGCAGGATTCCATTAGGCACAGGTGAAAACTAAGACTACGCTTAGCTTGTTGTGATACTAAAAAACAAATCTCCATGTAGTGTAAAATCTGTTCCTCATGTAAGTTGGAGTTGTAAGTGAGAACACCCCAAATAGATATAAAAACGTGAATTTAACAGGAATTAGTACTCTCATTTAACTCAGGCAGACTGTAATATAACATAAACCCACAACCTTAATATATACGAAATCAAAAAAAACCCCATCCATCTTTTTTTCCTGTGTGGTGTCTCTGGAACCTTCTACTTCAACAGCAACTGCCTGCTGATGTTGTTCTCCCAGTGAAAAACAAGCACAAGTCATGACACAAAGATTAGTGATTGAAAGTATCCATAAAATCCTCAAATAAGTTGATCAGTTATAGCATTAATTACCTCTGCCATGATGTACAAGAAAATTTAAATAACTGTCGAGTAACTTTGTTAATGTGCAAAACCCTGATGCTGTAGACCTGTTGTCATGGAAGTAGATTTTGATCCCTGGGATTAATTTCATATTATTGCCGACAGAACCCACAGTGAAAATTAAGCATCCTCAAAGCAAATGATTTGCTTTCTGAGATTCTAGAGGAATAAGCCTTTGGGTTGGGCTGAGGCTCACCCCGTTCCTCAAGGTGGCACTTAGGGACATAGTTACTGGTGAACTTGGCAGTGCTGATTAACAGTTGGACTCGATGGTCTTGGAGAGTTTTCCAACCTAGATGATTCTATGATTCATTGTGAAATAACACCTCTTTCTGCCACATTAAAATCTGAGGAAAAAGCTGTCAAGGGGTATAATTTTACCCTGTTTTGCAGTTCTTCTTCCCTCACCTAATGGGATTAATATCCAGCTCTCATTGCAGTGACAGCCCAAGCCTAAGGGTTTATGATGATCTGACACAAAACCTCTACTTACTTGATTCATTTCTAAATACAATGAATGAAACTTTTTTTCTTTCCTAACACCAACATCATTTAATTGTCAAATTTTTTAGAGTATCATTTTGTATTCACTGACAAACCATGCCATTCTCTTGATCTTAACATGTAGAGTATCTCTTCTAATACTTCCTGAGGATAGTTGGTCACTGTCAATGTTAGAAGCAGCTTAATGCTCTTCTTCATTTTTTTACATTTTTGGCAAATATTTTCATTTTATGTTTGTATTGATCCACTCTCCCATCATTAAAATGAATATATAGAAGCTCATATTCTATGGTATCAAATAAGTCATCTGAATAGTTAACTGATGATGTCTTTATTTGTCTTCAACATCACTTTCTGTGGTTTGCACAATTCTGGGCATGGATGTTTTATTTTAAATAATAATTGAAATCACTGAGTAAAATTTGTGATTAATGTAGGTGTGAATTATTCCAGGAGCACTAGACACTGGTGAATAATGGAAAAATATATTTTCTGAATAATTTATTTGAAAGATAAGAATTGTACAATAAATTATTCAACCACTATGATTCAACTAGTCTTTAGTAATTTTTTAGGGTAGCATGCACTCCCTCTACTGGATGACTAGGTGCTTCCAAAGGAACTAAAAAACTGCAGAGTCATGATTTTGGATTATTTTTCCAAGTATCTAAAAATACTTGGCTACAGGGCAGGGGATCTTTCAATATTTATACATAAACTCAAAAGGGCATAATTTGTTGGGCAGCCATCTTTTAAAAGATCAAGATTTAGACATAATTACTTGGCATTGTAGGCTGACTTTCTTTTTTTAATTATAAATTTCATCCTTAAGTACTATGTGATGAACTATGGCTTGGCCAGGGTAGACCAAGGCATAAGACACCTGAGAAGTGTTTATTCAAATGATGACTGGTGGCATCATTGACCATGGGAGTCCCAGGATGCATGCAGCACTTTGAGATTGGCAATCTTAATGCAGGTCAAAGTTTTCAATAAATATTTCACTGTATGAACATAATCTATTAAAATATTAATGATAGGAAGTGGTGAGTAGGTGTTGATGCCATTAGATAAGGGATGGGAGCTGACAGCTCAGTCTGCTCCTTGGGTGACCCCTTAAACACAAGAGAAAGCATTCTGTGCCCACCCTAGTCCTGGCTGTGGCAGTGGCTTTGATATGTGTCATACATTAAGAAAACCACTTTCCTTTCTTCTCCCAATTTGACTGGAGAGATCAAGCATGGGGCTGCCTGGCAGGATTATATAATTTACACTATATTATATTCCTTTTCCAGTTGCTTAGCCTCTCATTTCCCTGACCCAGTCTCCTCACAAATAAACAACCCATCCACAATTACTTCTTCTGCACCAATCCTATTTTTGTTATATCAACACACAAATTCACTTTTTTACAGGTTTCTCAGTCATTTCAGCCTTGTATAATATTTTTGATGTGCACTGTTGTCCTTGCAAGATACCACCCTCAAGCAGCTGCCCACGATCCCCTCTAAACTCCCATGAAGTTCAGCCTGCTGTCATGTAACTCATGCTAACTCTAGCATTTGACAGCCTCTTACTTTGTTATCTGTTTCCTAAGCCATGTCCAGCAGTCATTCATAGTAATAATAATAAAAGGCTATGATCTGGTCATTCTTCCTCAGCATAAGATGGTCATCTTTTCTTGGCTTGCCCTTCAGATCTTTTGATTTCTGACTGTGAAAGGTCCCAGGTCTTTCCAATAGAGCTCATCAAACTCCACCAAAATCTCTCTCAAAGGCTCTCTAGAGAATTCTGCAGAGAAGAATTTTAAAGTTTGTGATGAGCCTGATCCAGCACATATTGAAGGACAGTCTTTCAATGTTCTTTTTCTCTGAACTTCAGTCATATCCCTTGAGAGTAATTTATTCTGGCAAAACCAAATTCAATCTAATTCTTAACTTACATTGAAATTGGTATAACTTCAGCAAAGTGACAGAATACAGCTACGATAAATGAAATAAAAATCAAACCTGCTTTGTGTGACAGCAAGGAAAAAAAGTCCGTAATTGCTAACATTAGAATTGGTGCTTCTAAGTGATGGACATCAAACAACCAAATATATTCATTCACTTTCATGTTATATTCTTAACCCCATATGCCAATAAAATAGCATCATGCTGCCAATCACACTGCCATCAACGGTCTGTAAATTGCAGCTTTTATGGTGAGAGAATGGATGGCATCCCTTTGGAGAAATAAAGAGAACAGGAAATATATTCATGGCTTCATAAGCAGAAATTTAGAGTGGAAATCTTGAATTAATTTACTTAGTTCACATGTAAGATTGTATAAATGTTTGTCATTATTTCTTGCGTAAAAATGAAGAAAGATTCATATAAAGAGAATTTGTTAGAATACTCATCACATTTCCATTATCTAGGAAAAATGTGACTTGGGATCCATTAAATACAAAAGAGTGAACAGCTAACTCACTTCCTGATAGTTATATCAAGATTAGTTAGAGTAATATAGCTGTACAGTACATAGGAAAGTGTTATAGTTTTATTTATAATCTCTCTAAAAATGGCGTTGAAGAGATCTTTTTAGCAAAAAGAAAAGACTGCTTAAGAATAAGGGGCATAAGTTTTTACTGTCAAAATGATCTTTTCTTTTTTAGACTAATATAAATATTCTCATTGATATTAAGGTTCTGGAATTCAAGCATCATTAAAATGGACCACTTTTTTTCTTTCATTCTTCTCATCATTCTTGTTCTTGCCTTGATAAGTGCATCAGACTCTTTTCAGTGATGCCTAGTGACAGAACAAGGGGCAAGTGGCACATATCTGAATATGAGGGAGAACTTCTTTTCTGTGAGGGTGACTGAACACTGAAGCAAGTTCCCAGAGAGGTTGTGAAGTCTCCTTCTCTGGAGATACTCAAAACCCACCTGGACAAGATCCTGCGCAACCTCCTCTAGGGGAACCTGCTTTAGCAGGGAGCTGGACCAGATGATCTCCGGAGGCCCATTCCAACCCCAGCCATTCTGTGATTCTGCGATTAATATCACCAAAATTCCTACCCATTATTTCCTTCAGATCAGTAACTAAGTGCATCTTGAGTGTGCAAGTATTTGTAGACATACAGACAGTCTTATTGCCTCTTCAAATAATTCATCTCTAAGAGCATGAGCACATTTAAAAATGAAAATAATAACTGATTTTTCTATTTAATTTGATTTCTGTTAGAAGCAAGGAGGCCCATATTAGAATAAGGAGTTTTGCTGTCTTCAGACCTAGTACAAAACCAGATCCAGACACCTTCAAAAATTACTAGAGACTACACGTATGGCACTTGTGCTTATCTCCAGTGGGCCTGGAATGTGTCGGGGAGACTGTGTATGTGTATTTTGCTCTGTGCGTGAGAGAGAAATCTGATGCTTTTGAGATCTGTTGCAGTTGTGATGCACAAACAGGTCACCTGCCAGGCACATGTCCATTGAGGCCATCACACCTGAGATGGTGTGGAACTGGCAGGTTGAGTTACCCCACAAACAGGTGACAGGCGACAGGGTGAAAGTAAAGCCATGTCAGCTAGGTAGGAACTTGCCAGGTGGCAGGCTGGCAGGCTTTACACTGTGGTAGCCATCTGACAGATAGGAAAATGCACCCGAGACTGAGCAAACCCCCACATGGAGCATTTACTAAGCAGGCATGGGAGATGAATTCATGTGCTCTAAATCCCACTTGAGTGCCTTAACTACAAGACCCTTCTTCTGCTCAAAAAAAACGTTCATGTTAGGAAAATATTGTATAGAAAATGTAAAGATATAAGAATACCCATAAAAGTCCTAGTATAAATAATATTTTGTCTTGTCCAGGCCAGCAGCAAAATTTTGGAGGAATTTAGACCCACGTTTTTCTCACTTAAATCTCTGAATCTCAGGAAAAAAAAATTAAAATATTTAAAGGAATGAAATTTCCAAACCTGGTCTAAAACTGAAAATTCCTATAAAAAGCACAATTTTGTTACAGGTTTGAGAGGCGGTATTTTTTTATTTGTAAGCAACAGAGAAGCATTCACAGCACAAGCCTTTTTTTCAGGACTGAAATAGAAGCCTACACGACCCTTAGTTTATCAGGCACAGCACTTTTTTTAGAGTGCTCTTTGTCTGAAAGCATCAGCTGTTACTATGGTTGCTAAACACTGCAGTAAAATGTTCTTGTTTGCATGTGAATTGTCAAATCCTAGTAATACAGATTGAAATGTTATATGTCCCATGACTGCCTCAGACTGAAGTTTTGTGGAGTATTTTGTCTCTAACCATTCACAGTGTTTCTCTGAATGAGGCTAGGTTTTGTCTGTGTTAGAAATGCTGGTGACCTCATCTTTGATAAGCTCCTGTCCTTAGAGAAGACACTTGAAATTTGGCAGGAAGGTGAGAAACTGAAGATTCACAGCTGCAGTGGATGTTAAAAGAAGAACTCCAAACATGTGAAATACAATATCACATTACATACCTGAAGAAAACCACACCAAATTATTCTCTTTTTTCCTTTATTTGCTCCACACCTTTGTTTGACAATTGCAGAATGCAGCTGACAGTACTTGTCTTTCAAAAGCATTGTGAAACTAAAGGAAAGTTTGTGAAAAGCTAGAAGTCTTTACTAATAAGCTCCACTAAAAAAACATGAAAAATTAATGATTCTGTTTGTAGGAGAGGATTTGAAAAATGTATGGTAAACAAAGTAGGAGCCACTACAAAGAACAAAGATGAAAAAGTTTTCAATTATTGCTGTCTAGAGGAGCCTCATCCTCTCTATGTACTGAGATACAGGTTTAGGCAAAAAGACACGGTAGATGGAAACACCAGTATGTTATGAAAACATGAATAAGAGGTATCATCGTACTACTTAATATATGAGACAGGCAAATGAAGGTAATACAGCTTGCAGAAACTCTGAGAACAAAATACCTGGTTCCTCTGATGGCAGATGTAGTTCCCAGGTATAAAAATGTCAACTGATATTACACATGGGTACTGCTGTCAGCCTCTCATCCAGTCCTCACCAGCCTTTAATGTAAGGAGGGATCTTCCTGTGAATATGAAATTTTTTCCTGATCTCTTCTCTTTAATAGATCTGTTCGATTCAGCTCCCACAACACAAGCATCATTGAAATTTGGAAAAATTTGTATCCTTTTTTAATCATGATCTATCAGAGCTCCCAGTCTCTTCCAAAAACTGCAATTTTTGAAGCTTGCTAGTGAGATAATTAGGCTCTCAATGCTTTCTTGAGCAATTGCACAGGTTTTATTAGCCTGTACAGAAAGACCATGCAACAGTATGAAATATATGCAAACTAAATATAGCAGTGTAACCACGTTAGCTCAGATGCATACGCTCTGTGTGTGTGTGTGTGCATAGTTTGCCACATTGAATAAAGATAAGTGTTGAGAATTAAGGTTTCCGTCTGTTATTGTTTAGCATCCCAAGTCTGAAGATTTAAGCATCACACTAGTTTCTCATCAGCTGCCTTACAAGAATCGTTCTCTAAGGACCCAGGTTTATTCCAGTAGAACCTTCTGGTGCCTGGCTTGCTAACCATGTGGACAGCTGTGCACCCACCATACTGCAGAGCTGCACAATATTCTCAGCCAGGAACTCCTCTGTTAGCTTATTTCTACATCATTCACAGATGATTGGGACCAAAAAAATAGGGATTTTTTGCAGTGATGAAGTAGCCCTCCCCACCTAGGGGTGAGCACTCATGGAGGGCATGGGAAAGTCAGGTTTGGCAGAACAACAGAACACTGTGTAATAAGGCATGTGTTTCTCTTGTAGGCATTTTCTAATGAAGACCTGAAGCTTTCTGGAAATCCTCATCTCAGGCAACTGCAGTCAGCTGTCAACACCACACAGCAGAGTGTGACACGAAGGTCATGGGGACCCATTAGCTCCTGCACATATCAAGGACCATAACTATTATTTTGGACTCAGAGCAGCTGTATGAAGCACAATCTATGAATGCCATGTTCAACTGCAAAGAGAGCCATCTCAGGCATATCTACTTTAATTGATTTGGACTTTACTGCTCTCTCTTCTGCTGTTGTGTCACCAGTCAGGACAGCTTATAAGCATCAGGGTGTCCTGTGGTTCCTTAGAAACAGAAATGATCCTTTTCTTTAAATTTTATATGGCCAGGTATACTTGACTCTAATACTGTATGAACCAGGAAAGTCTCTGACAGGATTTTTTGTCTGCAAGTAGCAAATTAAATTATGTATAAATATAAGAAAAAGGTGTAATGTTTATATGATAAGAATGATTTTCTGTGGTGAGATCTGGGGTATTTTCACTGTAACCTTTCTGAT
This sequence comes from Dicrurus megarhynchus, assembly GCA_013399195.1. Lineage (NCBI taxonomy): Eukaryota > Metazoa > Chordata > Aves > Passeriformes > Dicruridae > Dicrurus > Dicrurus megarhynchus. The sequence continues at coordinate 1,673,582 of VXAD01005617.1, forward strand.
GCTCTTTTGACATTGCACAGTGGGTATTTTTAAGTTATTCATGCCACCACTTACTAAATAAACATCTGAAGTATTTTTTAGATCTAGGATAAACTATATCAATTTCTCTTTCTTCTGCTATGAGGTTGCTTATATTAAGAGGTCCTGTGACTCAGTTAATCTTTGCAAAGGAACCATTACACCGGTAATAAAATGGGAAATGAGCACACTGCAAACAACACTTCTATTAAGAGAGTCTAGAGGTGCAAAACAATTTCAGAGAGCTGTAGCCATTAGCAAAAAGAGCAGATTACCTGTGACAGCCAGCCAGATATATGCACAATATATTTGATAGAGCTTTCACAAAGAACAACTAGCTCATTGTTATAGAAAATGCACAATAGGTTTTAAAAGAATGGCGATCAGGATGAAGACTTTGGAACTATAAACACCAACATCAACCTCCCAGGCTACAGAAAATCCATGGAAACAGCCACAGTTTCTCTGATGGGTATGGTCCTAACAACTGTGCTATAAAGCAGCTCTTCCTTGTTCCCTCTTACACCAGTCAAAGGTAAAAAGGAGACCGAAAGGGACAGGTAAGGGTTTGAAGAGCAATAGCTTGAGCAGTCTTTGGGGATCACTGGCACCTTTAGATGCTTTAAGTTTACAGGGATGATGTCAGAAAAATTAACAGGAGAAAAATCTATCAGGGGTTTCCAGCTATGCACACACCTTTTCTCATCCCTCAGGTTCCTGAGCCAGATGTGTCCTGAGGCTGGGAGATCGCCATGGGGAAGCATCACCAACACACCGATCCTGTGCTTATGTTTCCCCCTAGACATCCCCTACACCAGGCAGCTGCAGCCCAGACACTGGGAAAGGGGGACAGTGGGTCCCAGCCTCACTGAAGAGGAGCTGCCAAACACTCCAGTAGACTGCAGGCTTTTCTAAGCTATGGCAGTGTCGGGGGGAGCAGCAAGGCAGCCACAAGGAGCACATAACCATGCATCCCCAACAAGCTCCTTCTCCACAGGAGCCAGTTACCCCAGCGATTCTGGACATGAAGCCCTGGAGGAATTTGTGCTACCACCAGTCACTGCTGTTAGATGCTGCCTCCTAGGGACAGCAACAGAAAGCTGGGGTTGCCAACAACCTGTAGAAATCTCCGTCTCATGCCTTTTGCATCCCCAGTGACCATGGAGCTGCAGCCTTTGTGGCTCTCTGAAGCCAAACCCTAATCCTAATAAAAGCTGAGGAATGAGGCTGAGGACCCCAGCACCATTGCTGGCCCACATTAGAATGGTGTTGAGAGATGAATGTTGATGCAGTGCCATGCCTTTTCCAGGCCCCGTGTTCCTGCAGATGTAGGTTCTGTGGCTCTCTGAACCCTAACCCTAATCATACTGACAGCAGGCAGCTGAAGATGAGCTATCCAACAGCATTGGTGGTCCAGACTGGTACAGGGTGGATGCCAGTTGTATAAGGCTGAATTTGTGAACTCAAGTTGCAGGGTGAGCCTTATGCATAGCCAGGACTGGAAGACAGGCATGTTTTAGCAAACAAGAGATATTTCCAGGCAGCTGAAGAACTCATAAGAAGTCTCAAATTTTGGCTAAACTTTTGCTGGAAACTGTTTCATCCCCCACTGAGCACAGAAAGTGAAAAACACAGCAGTAAGGAAAAGCAATCCTTGCTTCTCTCTAGGATTTGTATTTCGGAGGAAGTCAGAAGAGAAACAATCTCAAATTCACAGTAAATCTCCCTTCCAGGTGATTCACAGCACTGTGTTAAATCTGATCGAGTGTAAATGTAGTTACACCACACTATTTCTCTAGATTCCTTCAACAAGTCACTGGAGACAAGCCCGTTCAGGGTGTGATTCATGTCATCCTAAGGTAGGTATCTAACTAGGTCAGCTAAATCACAACTTGAAAATGCCAACCTCTTTTATTCAGATATAAAATTAGGTCATGATGATGTGCTAAGATATAAACATCTGGAGTACGGGCAGGTAAACCCTAACTCCCACCCATCATCACAGAGCTAAGGAAAAGGCACTTGTAGTGCTTACAGTTTGTTCCATTTTTTTGGCAGCTCTGATCTTGCCGCAGTCCTGGGACACAAAGCTCTAAGGGGCTGGTACCTTTTCTTCAAAACCACCTCCAAGATAAAAGTCTGTTTTCTGCCTTTCTCATGATGAAAATTAGCAATGGGGCTTCGTGTTGCAGCCCTATGCAAAACACCTTGCTCTTACACAGCTACAAACCGTTTTTAATGAGCTTCACCATAATGGCTCTTTTAGTCACAGAAATACAGCAGGGAACAGGAGAAAATCCATATATAAAACTGTTTCTGAATGCACTGCCACAGTCCTAAACCCCATTTGTTTTCTCTTCTCTTTTAATTAGGTTTTCTGCAGGCTCCAGCCATTAACTCTGTTTTAAAACAAACTGTCCAAGGCTTTTCTTTGATAATGGTTTAATTTTAGCTTTTTCACCAACCTCCGAAACACAATTAACTCTCAGCCTGGTATCTCTCATCAGATTTTCCTGCATCTCCTCCCTTGGCAGCCCTCCAAAGCAGGTTCATTTAACACCCACAAAGTTCCCACAATTGAATCCCATCTTTACAGATCTCACTTTCCCTGCACATCAGCTCACTATGGAGAGCAACAGCTTCCTGTATCATTTACATCAAAGCCATCAGATGCTGTGAGCAGCAGTGCTTGTATGACACTGTTTAATCCAATCCTCACTTCTGAAGTGCCCAGTCAGGACATGGAAGGAGACTGCTGCTACTTGTTCTAAATGAGCAGCACAGATACATCGCCAGTGCTGCCACCATGAAAACAACACCATGGGTTTGGGCTTGGAGTTAATTACTTTCCCTTTTCCACCCTGAACAGGCAAGAGATGATCAGTTCATTTAGATTGTTCACTGAATGTCGACACAGCCCCATTACAAGCTGGTTTTTTCCTGCTGTCTACAGCCAGCTGTACAAAGGGAGACGGCACAGCCCTTGCTCCTTGGGGCACACATCGCCAAACCAGCACTGCAGTGCTCTGGAGGAAAGCAGTGGGTCTGATGGGGACAGGAATACTCATCATCATTCCCTGCATTCCTGGAGAAGCTTTCATCCGAAGGTTTCAAAGAATATACCTTTTTCCAGCATCTCGTATAATGCATAAACCTTACAATACCATTGACAGGCTAGGCAGCTGCACTGTGTTCCAGCTTGCTGAGTCCCTGGGAGAGCTAACACCTGCACCATGTAAACCAGAGGCACCTTCATGTGAAGCCACTGGGTTCTCAGTTGTATGGGGAGCCAAGATACTTCCTTTGAGCCATGCAGTTCTTTGCAATCAGGACTAAAAATCTGGACCACTAGGTAGCAAAGCACAATACTGATTTTTAACATGGTAGAGCCAAAATGCCTTTGCTTGAGAAGGCAGAGCAACCACACATAATGCACCATGGTAGAAAATTGCATGCAAACCCTCTACAGCAAGTAAACTGAGGACCTGTTCATAAGTTTTGATCACCTACATCTCCAATTTAGGGAGCTCATCCCTCTAGAGCCCTGGCACAGAGGTGAAATATACACCTCAGTCCTCAGACCATCAGTCTTATTTTTGTGGGGTAAGATTTCTTTCTCCTGATACAGAAGGGCCCAATATTTCTTCTCAGGTTTGCTGAGACTCTGAAAGCTCAATTCAGTGTTATAAGACTACTTTGCTCTCAAGAGTTACATAATATTTGGGAAAAAAAATAGACAAAGTTAAAAAAAAAACACTGAAAAAAGTTAAGACTGGAGCAAAGAAAAATTAATGTAGGCTCTAAATGTTACAGAGATCTGCATGACAGAATTTATAGACATTCTGTCTTTTAGAAATGTAATTGGAAATCTGTCAACATCATTAGATGCCTGGGCATTTTTACAAATCTGCCCCTGAAGGAGCTGTGGCATAAAATAAATGCTAAAACAAGGGGTTTATTTCCAAGAATGCTTTCAGCAATGGATTATGGAAGCTTAAAATTATTTTTTTATTCTCCTTAGCTTTGTAGAGAGTTGGTAGGACAATACATTAATCCATGCATACAGAACTATATTCCTTGTGTATGAGTCAGTAGTTCAGGACTCTAGCAGGCTGTAAAGTAATCTGCTACAGGGCTGCTGTGTGACTGTAGGTAAGTATCTTCTTTTTATATTCCTTTTTCTCTGTATTTTATGAATTTAAGTCCAAGGAGTGTTGTGCTGGAACTCTTGGCCATAGCACAGTATTCAGAGTATTCCAAGAAAAACTGATGAGATGTCCTTATACATATTCTTGTATAATCTTCCGTTCATCCATAACCTGAAAATTCTCAAGTAACAAGTTTGGAACAAGAAGTGTCTTTGGAAAACTATGGAACCAGGAAGTGAAATTTGCACTGTACTGTGGTAGCTCTCCTCCATTTTGTTACCATGAAAACTGTGCCATGGGCTGACTTATCTTTGTGTCCATCATTATGAAATATCGATGGACACAAAGGTAAGTCATCCCTGTTGGTGTAGCTGGACACAAGAGGCTTTATTAGAGTAATCAGTGTAATGAGTCAATGTAATGGGGGAATTACATTTGTAGTTGAGACTGAGAGACTGGTTGTAGATGGCAAGAGAGGGAAAGAGGGAAAAAGGAGGACTTTTTTGCTATAAGGCAGGACTTAGAAGCAGGCAAAGTGAAGAAAGGACAAGCTTTGGAGACGAAGGTTGCAGCTGACAGGTTCAAAATAGCTGGCAGACTTCAGAGAATGAGAATGGAGAGCTGGTGAGGGAACAAGACATATAAAAGTCTATAAGAGCTTTCAAAAAAATGCTCAGTCAGTGAAGAAGAGCAATAACCAAATTGGTGAGTGAGTAGTTAAATAAAGAGATTAGGAAGAGAAAATAAATAGCCAGGGGTTAAGACAGATCACTGATATAGACATAGCCAAGGATGGGGGAGAGAGATTACTCATGAAGAAAACTGGGAAAATAAAACAGGTAGAAGCAAATGGAAATGTTTATATAAAACTGAAATGGTTTTTTTCAGTGTGTTCCTTTCTATATTTTATTCTATTTCATTTATATTCAGAACCAAGTCAAGATTGAAAAGTACAAAATCCTTCGTGAGATGCGAGGTTTGTCTCCTGCACTATTTTCAGTGCAAGTGAGTTTTGGCTAAAATCACTTTCTGCTTTCCATGTTTATCTGATATCAGATTGCTAAGTAACTTGAATATTTTTAGTTGTTTGAAACCTCTATACTTTTGTATAAAGCAATCTGGAAGAATTGTGAACCACTCAGTTCTAGAATAATTCTTTTATTTAATTATAATGTATTCAATGGCAGCTCTCCATGAAAACTTTCAGGTTTAGATGGGAAATTACATTTCTCAAAAATTTAGAAACTACTTTATTTCAGTCTAATTGCTGGGGATGTGAGTCCTTTAGTTGTGATGCACTGCATCACTTGCCACTTTTAGTCTTCAATTATATCAACATAAAAATTTTTAAATATTATACAGTTTCTTCCAGAAAGGGAACACACTTCACTCTTATAAACTCATCACATGTCAAAGTAGTCGGCTTCCATTTTTTCCTAGGAAAAGCTTCAAATTACAGATGCTTTTAAGTGGTAATCTACTGACTTTCATTGTTGTCATGACAACATCTTTGAGCATTTTTCTGCACATCTTTTCCATTCAGGTTTTGCTTGTATATGTACAGTTTTCTTTTATGATCCTTTAGATGGTGATATGAAGCTATATTAAAGCTGTATTAAGACAGTCTTTACACTGACATCTCTAAGGTTGCCATCAAATTTCCGTAGGTGCAAACTGAAATATGCCATATTTTTCAGCTGCGACAAGCCTGAGAGAAACAAGGCCCTTGGTTTGGTCTGGAGTAGAAATCAGCTCGTAAAGGTCTTACGTCGCTTTCCCAGGCAGTAAGACAAACCTTTCTACAAAGAATAGATTCTCATATCTCAAAAACAAGATGGTGACGTTACTTTAAAACCTCCTGTATTGCATGTGAGCACAGCAAAGGTGTGGACAGCTGGTCACCTACCTCAAAATCTATGAAATTTAACAGTGATTAATTTTTCAGTGGACACAGGGGCACTGTTCCTGCAGCAGTGAAGGGTAGTGATGGGAGGATTGCGTGGAAATTGAGGAGCAGTCACTGACTGTGGTGTTGGCTGAAGAAGAGGAATGAGCCTGTGAGCACCAGAAGCAGCTCTCTGCCAGTGGTGCTGAGCCACAGGCTGCCAGTGTCACAGCACTGAGTGCCTTCACTCATCCTCATGCATCCCCTCCTTTGGGCAAGAACTGCTCTGCACAATAAACAAATTATTCCCTGGCTTGTCATAGCATATTCATATTTCTTAAAACATCCAGTTTTTATCTCATTTCTGTTCCACTTACTCCCCTGCTTCTTACCACATCACATGGAAAATACATTTTCAGTACCAAATCAATTCTAACTGCCAAGGATGAGCCACTGTTTCACGCACTCTTCGTTTTTTTTCTTGTTCTGAGTGGCTGCAACCAGACCCCTTTCCTCTTTAACCCCTTCAAATCCAGAATCTGATGCAGATTTTTAACTGGGGTAATTTTTTTCCTGCTAACTGTTTTGGCTACATCCTCATGGGTACTCTGATTTTACTTCATGGGAAACAAATTGAATTGGAAAAACCCTAGAACCCCACAAATTTCTTACAGCTCAGCTCTACTCCCAGAATTTGTCATTTCCCTTTCTCCAGGGTATTTGGTAGTCCAGAGCATTGACCTGTAATGCCTGCTAGTTCTTGGCATTTACAAACATTTCATGGCTTCTCTAAATGTATTGCCTCCTCCATTCATCTGCTCCATGTGTCAGGAAGAGCCCTCAGGGCTCTTGTTCCCCACTGATTTCCAGTTTCTGACAAAGTACTAACAAAGTTTCATATCTCTCTGTTCCACTGGCAGCTGCAAATAAATGCTCCTATTTTCATATGCTCTTTGGGGAGCATCATGCAACAATTTCTATTCTGTTCAATATGCAAATACCCTGGCTTCCTTCTGTTCTCTCAGAAAGTGAATAGAGTTTCTAAGGAGAGACAACATATTTTATTAGATTAATGGAGTGAGAAGAAAAAAGCAGAGGAGCTTGAGAGCACACAACTTTTTCTTTATTTGCAGGAAGAGCTGCATGCATGTTGCTAATATATATCTGTAACAATTTCTTAGCTGCCTCACATCAAGAAATATCTTCAGACCTGAAGGAAGTGAAAAACCACCACTGAGTGGTAAACCTGGTGAGATTGTCAATGTAAGGTCTCTGGGAGGGCTGAGCAGGGTGTAAGTCCTTTCAGAGTACAACAGAGATCCTCTCAGATATCTGAAACACATATGCTTTGAAATAATGAATTTTAGTAAAAATTATGCTTGCTGTGAATATTCATAGTCATATTTCCTTGTTGTTATTATTCTGTTTAAAAATCAAAGAGCAAAAGCTTAGGCAGCCAAGTCACATAACAGGAGTAATGAACATTGATACTGTGAGTGGATGGTTTGTTAGCAGTCTATAACTCAAATGTTACTCATCCAAATTATTCAGAAAATACCTATGAATAACAAATACTCACAGAAAACAAGGGACAATTTAGTGAATGGTCCCATCTGCACATCTCAGAGCTAGTTATTCAAAGGTCATGGCAGTGGCAATGTTAGTGGTGAGTTTGACAGTATTGGAATCACTGCAATAAAATCCCTTTTCAAACACACTGATGGCAACAAGGGTAAACTATATGGGAGTGCAGATGAGACCCAGAGGAAGGCTCTCACTCCCATTAGTTTATGTACAACAGTGGCTCTGCTATTAGTTACTCGCTTCAGAGTAAGCTCAGAAACCAGCTGATCTGTTATTCAACACTCAGGAGTCCTTTATACAATCTATAAGCAGCAGAGACATCTTGGTGAAGGTTTTCTGCAAGGACAGAACAATAATGAGGATGTATGTTCATGAGGATGTGTGCCTTAGTGAGGTAAATAAATAATAGAAAAACTAACTTAAGTAGGATGCAGAAACAAAATCTTTGGCTCAGACTAATGATTGAGTCTATCCAACTTCATAGTGGAGTGGGATGCAGGAATCCTAAATAACAGCAAGCTTGTGAGCTCTGGACCCAGAAGCCACACCAGAGTGACACAGTGCTTCAGTTAATTAACTCAATTAGATGGGACTGACATGTTCGTGTTGGTATAGATATGCCTCTAACTGCTTCTAAATGGGCTTTAGGTGTTATGCCCAAAAATGCAATCTAGAAGAAACTGTAATGCCACGAGTACTCAGGTGCCAGGTAATTAGAATGAGAGCTGCATTCTGCCAAGGAGTGGGATAGGGCTGTTCCCAGGCAGGGGGCAGTGGTGCAGACAGAGCCCTGGCCCCAGGTCCCATGGGAATGGAGGCACCTGCAAGGGCTACGAGTTTCAGTTCTAGTAAAAGTAGGATTTATAATCGACTCTGTGCAAGATTTCTTTTTATCTAGTACTGAATTGTTTTCTGCTCAGCTGTTTATCTGAATCACTAATTTTATGAATTAATTATCTCCTGGGTTTTGACATGAAATATATATGTCTTTCATAGAGTTCCAACTTCCCTCCAAAGACAAGGAGCTGTCTTTGTCCTGTATTATATTAACTCTTTTTAACTATCTAAGGGACAAATTATCCTCATTAACCTAAGTAGATTTTAGAGATTTTTGACTGGAAAAAAGTATGACAAAGATCTACATAAAATAAAAGGCACAATATGGACAAACACAACAGTGAGTGAGGAAAATCCTCACCAAGAGCCCCTGTGTATTGCTTCTGTGACACATACCCGGGGATCTCTCTTACTTCTCTCTTACTGCTTCCCAGCACAGCCAGGTTTTCTTTTAGAGAGGAGAAATGTTCTGCACATGACAGCGTTCAGCTTTGCTCATAATCTAATAAGCAATGTGTTCATATGAAGCCATGTCTGTCATGTTGTCACATCAGTCTTACAAAGTGATACAGCAGAGCTCTCTCACTTGATAGGAATCAATCTCTTTGCACAACCAGAGGCAACCCAAATCCTTTTAGAAAAAAATCAGTATGTGCAGTCTCATGTTGCAGGAGTAGCTTGTAACAAACGCTGTTCAGGGCTGTCTTGTAGTTTGTCATTCCAGGATCTTGCTGAAACACCTGAATAGCATCAATGTGGCAAATTGCCACTGTGGTATTATTGTGTATACATTATCTAGTCAACAGCATACAGAATGTTAGGGAAGCATTTTAAATGGTACCCTTCATTTTTTACTCCAAATGGTGCACCAAATATTTTGATCATTGCTTTTCACTAAAATCATGTCTTTAGCTTCTCTTCCTATCTTGCTATCAGCTTTCACTAAACACATAACATAGATTAGTGGAAGTAGAATCCCATGTCGTTCTGAGTTTAGATAAAGAGATGTTGAAAGGTCTTAAACAGAATGAGGAAATAACCCAGGTGTTCTAGAAAAGCAGTAATAAAATACTCAGAAAATCAATGAACTCTCATTTTTTGTGCTTGCAGTGTTTATGAAAAAGCATAAAATACTTGGATTTTCACAAATAAATTCTAAATTTTATTACTATTTATTTTAAGATGTGATTCCCAGCATGGTCATTTTAAGATTATCTTGTTTGCAAAGAAAATTCTTCTGAACACTCTCATAGAAATATCCATTTATTTGTCGTATGACTTTTATCTATATCGCACTCTGTTTCCTAATTTGCCATAGCTACTGCATTGAAAGCAGAGTTGTGCTTTTTCTTTACAACCTCCTTGCTCCTGTAAAAGTCACAGTGATGTCAAAGTGTTAAATTTGTGACAACCCCCTCGACTCCAAATTTCACAATAAATCACAGAAATTACCAAGATAATATTGCTTCCATGGGATGGGGAGAAAAGAACAATGTAGAAGGTGTGAATGTCTCATCTGTCTCATTCTGACTGTAGCAGCCCAGTTTTGCTGGGGGTGACCTCTGTGCCTGGTCCCTCAGCATGGTCCCCCTCTTGTCATCTTGCAGGCCTTCAGCAGGAGCAATCCTCATGGACTGCCACTGCCCTTCCTGTGTCAGAGAGGATGCAGACCTGACCTCTCACCTTAGCATCCTGGGCAGATCTGCCTCACTGCTTTTGTCTTTTATGGGCTATGTTCCATCAGCACCCCTAACCACGCCTCTCTCCTGCACTGGATGGTAAGCCTGACAAGCAATCTGATGATGTTTTGTCACAAAAACTGTCAGGGCTGCTCCTCATCTTCAGTCTCTCCTCAAAAATTATGATGTTTGTGAGACAGGAGCCAAATGAAGGAAGAGTTGGGTATTACTTCAGTTGCCCACAGATTTATTAGTGACAAAAATACTTGGCTTTCCCTCAGGCTGCCTGGCTCCATAGCCTACATTTATGCTTTTGGGTGTGAATGGCTTCAAAGCCAGATGATCCAACCACTCACATTGCTTTCTGCTGTGAGTGACCATTCTATAAACTGCAGTTGGAAGGTCAGTGCTCTCTACATGCACATTGTGATACAAGGTGCAGCAGAGGCAGTAATGACAGACCCCAGCACATGCCGCTGGCACTGTCAGCTCCTTTTATGTAGGAATCCCTACAGGATGATTTGACTGATACCAGGCAGATGGAATAAATAAATTCTTCCTGGAAGGCCCCAGAAGTTTTCTGCTGAAGGCAGCTGGTATTTGTTAGGTAGGTTGTACCTGGTCAAAGTGTGCCCACCAGCAAGATAGGTGTGTGAGAGGATGTCTGGGGAGAGCTTGGTGCAAAGGATACGTCTACACGCTCATGCCTGGTAACTACACACATAGCTGTACTTTCTGCGAGGCACCTAAGATACTGAACACAATCTCCACCAGCTGCATGCTGAGCAGCTCCATGTAGTCTCCCTGACATATTCATTCCCAAGTATCCATAGGAAGAGGCAGAGCAGCCGGTGTTCCAGAAGGGGAAAGGTTTGTTACCAAGTCTGAGATATTGGAAAAACATTTATGTGTTTCATTTCCCTTGAAATTAGTAGCAGTCAGGCACCCAAATATTGTCAAAACATAGAATCTTGTGGTTTTCCCATCACTACTGCAATAGTGGGTAATGGAGTAGAGAATTAAAATCATATATCCAAACTTCTGTGCTACATTAGCTACTGGACCATTCTCCCACTGTGTGTAAGAATATGGTCTTATCAAGGTTACCCTCATCCTACCAGCACCTTCCTCACTTGTTGCTGCCTTCCTCTCCCCTCTTCTCATGGGGGTGCCGTAGCCCAGGGCACTTGTCACTGGTGCAGGTAGACGACAAGGAGTGATCTGTGCCTTCTTATTTCTTGCATGGTATTTTATCCCATGTGTTGAGGCTGGAGATGTAAGGTCTAGATGTGCATGAGCAGTTGGGGTCCAAAAGAAAACCACCCCTGAAAGAAATCTTTGCAGTTGAAACAAATAACAGCCTTTTCCTAATAGTACTTTTTTCCCTCTTAAATTCTGTTTTCCTAGAAGGAAGTGGGAATCTCAGCTTGGTTCATGTTAAAATAAGACATAACCTATGCATCTCTAAGCATCTGTTCTTCTGAGTGTATTTATATAAAGCACATTTCTGAGTTAGAGCAGTCACTATGGTGTATGTTCCCATGCTGCCATTTTACATCTCTCTAGAACTCTGGGGGGAAAAAGTTAATTTCCTATAAATACTTTCTTTTGCACATCTGCTCCCATGTGAAATGGCCTTTCTGAGGACTCTGTATAGTTCCTGAGGAGTTCAACAACAATAGGAATGCATTCTTAGTTTGTATAGCCAGGATGTGGATCCATTATTTAGAAAGTATTTCAATTGTCTGATGTCATTCAAATTTTCTCTTATTCAGTGCTGACTACCTAGCTCTCTGTGGTGGGAGAAAGAAAACAACCGTTCATCCAGGGGTAATCACACTGCAATCAAACTGTGCAATATGATTAGGTCTGCCTGAGTCCTTGGTGCGTTCTCAGTGCATTGAAACAGTAATCCCAGAGGAGCCGTCCATTGTACATCATCCCTCTCAGTACCACAGGCTGATAGAAGTCATAGCCTAAAGAAGCTGCAGAATCTGAAAAACAAACATAGTAGCAGGGGAATGAAATGGGAAGCCAGAGCAAAGAAAAACAGCATGAAAGAAAAAGATATAATTGAGAAGGGGGAAAAACAGTCCAAAGGAAAAACGCATCCCAAGTAAACAGAAACAGTGCTAAAAAACCCCCAAAATCTAACAAAAAGAAATTCTCAAGAAAGTAAATCTTACTATGAAAAGAAAGGAAGGGCATAGAAAGAGTAAGCTTTGCTTTCTCTCCAAAATCAAGCCCAGAAAAAACAAAACAACTAGAGAATGCAGAACACAGAGAAAATTTAAGAGAAAAATATTTGAGGGAAAAATAAGCATAGCTCCTATGTGAAATCCAGAATAGTCTGCAAAGGTGAAGATGTCTTCACTCTTGATATCTTGTAGGATATACAGCCTATAGGAAGGACTGTTTGCAAAATGTGCAGTTCAGAAATACAGTTAGTTACCTGGGTTCACTGTGTTTTTATCATTGAAGACGGAGCTGGTTTTATTGCCCACAGAGGGAATATGGTACCATTGCTGTTTCACATTGGGTAGTATTACTCTTCAAAGCAAGATTTGGGTGCAAATAGCTGATCATGACTTTCAATCTGCTGTTCTCAGGCATCTGGGAATGTCAAAAATGTGGCCCCATTGACTTCCTGGAGTTGAATTCCCACTTATGAAGCTTATTCTTTCGGCAAACTTTCCTACTAACAAAAGCATTCTCTGGAATTTTCATAAAAAGTAAACTCAAATAGGACAAACCCATTGCTGAAGTGGAGACATTGGAAATGTCAGACAGGGAGCTGCATCATTTTTTACTACTGTCACTTAGAGCTACCTGAAAGTAAAAGCAATTTAAAATGTAGGTTTTCTTTTTTTGCTTTGCTTCTTTGCTTGTTTCTTCTATCAAATCAATTTACTTCTGGGTTAGTGGTTTCTAACACAAAACTACCATCAGGTAAGCCTGTCCTCCGTTGTGAGTAATCTCCTGCCTCTCCATCCCCTTAGTTTTCCCTGACTTTAATGTTTAGATGTTCAGCAAGTAGGCCACCCACTAGAAAGATAATTTTGAGGGAAAAAAAGTGTCATGTTCTATTGCAAGGAAACCCTCAAGGATTTATTAGGAAAGCTTTTGAGGAGTTTTATTGACAAAAAGTGTTTTTAAAGGTTTCTGTTACCACTGAACTGAGGGCTTTGTGAGCTGTCACTGTGATACATAGCTGGGAGTTCTGTTTTCCATTTCAGATACTGTACAGAAACTCCAGGAGATGATCATTTTATAGTGACAGAACCACACTGTCACTTTTCAAGTCTAATTTTGTAAATCAAATGAGAGCAAGTTCGAGCATTGACTTAAGGCATGACCACATCACTAGTTCTGATTGCTTTAGTTTAAGTATTCCCACAGAAGTGTTGAAGGTCAGCACCCCAATTATAGACACCTTTGACAGCTGAGTCTTATCTGTGTCTCACTCACAATATAAGAAAGATGTTGACAAAGTAGAGCAATCCCAGCGTAGGACAGCCAAAATGATAGGGGCAGGAGTGTTTGCACTGCAGGCAAAGACTGGGGGTTCTGGGCTGCTTCAGCCTGGAGAGAGTGGTTGTGGGAGGACTCAGCAGCAGCAGCTGCTACCTATGGCCACAGCATCGAGGAAATGGCTCTGGGTGGATCATAGCAATCCATGGTTGGAGGATGAGGAACAGCAGACTTTGAAGCAAGAGAGGTTCAAAGTGGATGTAAGGGGAAATATTTTCCCCATGCCAGTCCAGCGGTGGCACAAATTGCACACAGACATTGCACAGTCTCCATTCTTGGAGGTTTTCAAGACCCGAGATTTTACCAAGATACTGCTCTAAGCAACTTGGTCTGGTCTCACAACTGAGCCTTGTCTGAGCAGGAGGTTGGTCTGGAGACCTCTTGAGGCCCCTTTCAATATGAATTTTCCTGTGATTCTGTTTCATTGTTAACGGCTAGTGACCAAATGGACATTAGGACTTACAGTAGGTTTTACATGAATAACTATGAGGAGAGCACTTACACGCTACTGATTAGTGATAGCCAAATCTGCTTGTCAAGTACATTGGTAGATTTTTAGGGCACTTCAGAGCTTGAATTATCCCGTACCGGGACCTTGACTAGGACTTAAACAATGCAACATTCACCTATATGCTTGTAATATAGTAATTGTCTCCTAGGGCTACAAGGATCTCTGAAAGAAGTGCTAAACTGTTCATGAATACAGGTCATCAGGAAAAGAGAAACAGATAAAACCCAAAAAAATCCAGCCAGAGTTGTGCAGCGCAATTATAAAACATAAGTAATGTTTGATAGAGAATACTAGACCTATAGCCCTTTGCAGTGGTGGAGGTGAGATTATTTTAGCATGGGCATCTGAATGTTCCATGGTGCTGTGTATAGCACTTTAATGTTAGTTAACCACATTTGTTATAAGCACTAGTCTGACAAATGTTGACTCTTTTGTATAGGCTTGAGTTGAAAGCTCTGAACTGCATCCCTGGCCTGTGACTACCTCTAATGGAGAGGCATAACCCACACTGGGTATAAATCATGACACGCTATATGTCATCTGGCTTCTAGGTTTGCCTCCAAAGAGCCCTGAATGTTACAGTTACTTTTGCAAGTAGTGTAAAAATCTTTTCTTTGAGCTGTGAGGAGTTCAGCAACTCTGGTAAGCAGCACACAGTGGTATAAGAGTCCGTGCAGTCACAACAAAAGTAAAAAGTATGTGTTCCTTCCCTAACAAGCTGCTAGCATGGTCTTCAAGTCGACAAAGGAAAGAAATTGCCCAGGTCAGCCCTAAGCACTTGTTAACAAAATTTGTATGGGTATTTGGTGACAGAAAAATCAGTTTGGACTACCTAAAATTCCCCTACTGACTAGTTTATAGAATTTCATTATGAGAGGGTTTTTAACTGGTTACCATTAAAGTTTCCTTTTTAAGTCAATCACTATTATGTGCCAGAGTAACTTTGTCATATTTTGAATTGTTTTGTGTCCTAAGGAGCTGATTACAGCACCAGTGTCACACACAGACTACTGTTTCACTAGCTGCCTTAAATCATCATGTATTACAAGCATTCCACAGAGATGAAGACAAATGACAGATCTTTCTGGCTGCACCAAACCACAGTGAAACCAGTCACAGAGCAGGGGACCAGATAAGCTTGAGAAGTGGGCCCATGATTCAAAAGTCCAAGTGCAAGGTGCTGCACCTGGGTTAGGGCAATCCCAGACATAAGTTTAGGCTGGGAGCTATGGAAAAAGATTTGGGGGTGGTTGCAGACTAAAAGTTCAACACGACCCAGCAATATTCGCTTGCAGCCCAGAAAGCCAATCATATCCTGGGCTGTATCCAAAGCAGCATGGCCAGCAGGTCGAGGGAGGTGATTCTGCCCCTCTGCCCTCACAAGACTTCCCCTGGAGTGCTGCATCCACCTTTTGGAGTGCTGTTGTGCCCTTTGGGGCCACAACACAAGAAACATTTGAACCTGTTACAGAGGGTCCAGCAGAGGCTATGAGGATTATCCAAGCAATGGAGCACCTCTCCTATGAAGACAGGCTGAGAAACCTGGGGTTGTTCAGCCTGGAGAAAAGAAGGCTCTAGGAAGACCTCATTGTGGCCTTCCAGTACTTAAAGGGGATTTATAATCTTATAATCTTTTGAGGGAAAGAGGCTTTTTACGTGGGTGTATAATGACAGGACAAAGGCAAAGAGTTCTAAACTAAAAGAGGAGAGATTTAGATTAGATATTAGGAAGAAATTCTTGACCAAGACGGTAGCAAGGCACTGAAATGAGTTCCCCAGAGAAGCTGTGGATGCCCCATTCCTGTAAGTGTTCAAGGCCAGGTTGGATGGAGCTCTTGAGCAACCAGATCTAGGGAAATGTGTTCCTGCCCATGGTAGGGAGTTTGGAACTAGGTGGTCTTTAAGGTGCCTTCTAACTTAAGCCATTCTATGATTCTATTATATGATTCTATGAGTTAGATATCATGAAGGACCATCAGACCATCTAATATCCTGACCTGTGTCTGATACTGACTAATATGATCTGTTTCAAGTCAAGCAAAATAAGTCTTTTAACAGAAAACTATGGAATTGCAGGTCAAGAGTTTTTAACTGCCACTGTTACTCATTATTGCAGATCTTGGGCCAGGAGACATTTATATCCTTGGTGTTCCTGTCCTCATTTAAGGTTCCTATCCTTCTCTAGGATCTGAAGCACAGCAACTTCTTCTGCATAATACAGTAGCACTGAGTACATCAGGTCTGCTCAGCTCATGAACTTTTTTAATAAACAATCATGCAGAGCACAACTAAAAACAAATACTTTTGTCAAACTGGCATTGTGGCATTTCATCTTGAGAATCTTGGGCACTGTCAACTTGTGATATCAACTTCATTCTGAAACATTGCAGTAGAGGCACTTTTTCTTAACTGTTATTAATACAAATATAAATTGTCTACATTGAAAACAACATTAATAATGTGGGCAGTAATGTAATAAAAATATCAGAGCAAACAAGTGCTTGATTGAAAACTGGCTGTGATGAATTATGGACTGATGATACACAATTTTTCTAACTCTTCTTGACGGTCAAATATAATATTATCCCTAGCAAAAATCTGAGGGAGAAAGATCAGCAGTCTGGTTAGAGTCATATGTGCAGAAACACCTATGTATTTAATTTTTTTGTAGTCTTAGAAGTTAAACACTTAAATACACGTGAGGAGCAAGCTGCTGTGTCTTTGAGTCTCTATCTCACAGCACTAATGCGTGTATTGAAGTCACTAGTGACATACTCAGGTAAAAGACTGATTAAATAGCATCTCCACTAGCACCTGCATCGTCCTCGTTGTTTGGAGCCGCAGAGGCTCAGTAGGTCCTATCTCTATACATATCACTAAAATGTGGGCTGGCTTGGATGCAAACACCCAGATGAACACGGCTCCCTCTGGGCTGCGCAGTCAAAGCACTGGCCATTGATGATGTTCAGTGATGTGATTGTCACATGGGAGTCATTTATAATTTATGGTTTGAATCTGACCAAGCCAGCTCTGAACTCCAGGACTGAGCCACTGGAGGAACTTCAGCCTATCAAGAAAGACAAACAGAACTTTGCTGTTGATTTAAGCATAAGGATTGTCTCAGTCTCTTTTTTTAGGCTATAAACTAGATTGTTTCTGGGCATGAAAGTGCCTACAGTCTCTAAAAAGCCACACAAGAGTTAATGGAGCTGAGTGCTCAGTTTCTGTAAGGGTTAGAAAAATAATAAGTGTTTTTCTACCTTTCTATTATTTGTCATGAAGAATTAAGCCACCTGGAATAATTAACTCACAAAGGCTGCCTGTGTAAGTGCTGGCAAGCAAAAGATGTTGAGCTAGGAAAACTTCCATAGCAAACTTCATATTTGAGGAATATGAAGAATATTTGAAGAGAGGTTTTTCAGTAGATTTGTATAAAGACAAACAGAAAAGAAGACAGCAGTCATAGAAATGTGTATATTACAATCAGAAATATTTGTAGTAAAGATGACATGCACTCTACAGGGAATAAGTCATTGACATTTTAATTTATGAACAATTTATGTTTTTCTCTTTTTTCAGTAGATTGTTCTCTCTTTTCGGAGAGAAAAATGATAAATCTAGTTTTTCTTTCCATCCTCTCTCCTAATCCATTATTTTTCCTTTGAGTGATCTGATACCTTTTATTACTGTTGGTTTTTCCTTGAATACATTGCATTGTTCACACATGGAAATCTCTGTTTTATTTGGATATTTGAAGAAAGAAAATGAGGAAAGCTGTAAATAGCACCAACAGCATGGCAGGGTAAGTGCCAAGGGGCACCAGGCATCAGAGCAGGCTTGAGACTTTCCATGGGAGAAAACAAAGTCTTAAAGTAAGGAATGCAGCTGACAGAGGAACTGAAAATGGGAAAGTAGTCCTATTCTGCCATGTTTTCTGTGTCACGGTAAAGAAGGTGGTTTGTGTGGACAAGAAAGCAGCTCCACAAACGGGGAGCTGGGATGCACCTGAAGGAATTTGGCAAGGCCAGGGCGGGGTTCACATATTTGGACAAGCAAACCATCTTCTTTTCTATGGGGACTATGTAATATCAGAATTCTAGCGCCAGTTTATCAGCCAGAGCTTCCTCTACAGATAGCTCTCTCTTGCCAATCCTCCTTCCAAAATGAAATTCTGGAGACTGCTACGACAATTTTTATTTTCTCTGCTGGCTTATTAGTCCTTGTGGTCCTTGTCCATTTTGCTTTTCTTTCTTTTCCTTTCACACCATCCTTGCACACAACCTCCCATGTGCAGCATGTAGGCATCTCTAGATTATTATTTTATTATGCCAGCAGCCAGATTTTCATATCTCTTGCAGGTGTTTATGAGAACAACTCTCTGATGATGAAAGTACAGTTTCAAGTTTGCCCTTGAAATGTGAAGCAATCAATGTTGGCAGCATTTATTCCTTCCTGTCAAATATTTTTTTCTTTCTAGACTCAATAAACAATTTAAGAATAATCTTTTATGACAGTGGTGCTGCAATCCAATAAGGTCTCCTTTGCTTTCTCATTTGTCTTACATTTGTTCAAATCAGGGGGTAAGGAATCTAATGGATAGCAGAGACAGCATCTGGTTCAATCATCTCATCACTAATTGGTTCTGTGATTAGTTCAGACAAGCAATGGAGAAGGTAGATACAAGTGTCTACCATTTCTAGGTGAGGGCAGCTTCCAGCCCATCTGTTATGTGAAATATCCAATAACTTATTCAGCTTCTCATTTTCCTGATTTTGAGGAATCCTCCTCACTGACAGGTTAGGATTTCTCTGGGGTTTATTAAGGTGACAGTAGTCTGCTTTTGCATAGTTTGCCTAAACTGTAATGTTGGCTCCCTGCAGTACACACCAAACCAGTTTGCCAGGAGATTAGTCCACGTACCTCTACTGGCAACATTATCAGTCAAGGCTGACAAATAAACATTTAAAGAATTTTAATGCCCATGGGAAGTCCAAGATAAGGTATAGACAACTTCAGTGTAGCTATGGAACCAGTGCAACAACACAGTCTGAATTTCCTACAAACATCACTGGACAGACTAACTAAAATATGGAAAGGCCAAGGCATTTTACACATCCATTTAATTTTTGGGCCTCCCTGCAAAGAGGAAAACATTTACAATGGTACTATGTGTTATCATTATCTCTTTTTTCATCTGAGTGAATTTTTGGTTGAAAATCAAAGCTTTGGCACTGTCTCCAAGTTCTCAAGAGTTTAATTCCAATGTCGCTGATGTTATGGTGATTACTTGCAAGAGAAACATATAAAACCTTGTTTCTCTGAACATAGCTGGAGCCAAGCAACTTAAAAGGCTTTTGCTCCAAGTCTAATTCAGACAATTCTTAACACAAAAGAGCACAACCTATCCTCTGTTCAGAGCACTGTATATGTGAGCCCACATTTACTTCCTGCTTTTCTGCCTCCTTCCACCCATACCCCAAAGCAGTACTCAGTGAATCTGCTGACTGTCATGGCTGTGATCTGCTTTGAATGTTGTTGTTTACAGAATTTTCTTTTTTACTGTCTAACAGTTTGAACTCAACAACAATACTATTTTGAGGGTAAATATGATTCATTAGCTATTTAACTACAGGGCTTAAGGGTATGATGTAGAAACAGATATAGTGAGAATTCCACAAGCAGTTTCCTGTAGTTCCACCAAAAGAACATTGGCCCATCTACAGAAAACCCCATTTTAGCTTTGTATTTTCTACAAGTTCAAGTTGTTAGCAAGCACACTCAATTTGCCAGAAGATGTGTCTGCTTAGTAAAGTGGATAAATTAGTGTTATATCTGATGCTCCTTTTTCTGAGGACTACATCTGCAGGATTTTCTCCTCCACAACAATATTCAAACAGCTAATTTTTCTCTGTTTGAAGTGGTTCCAGAAAAGCAGAGAATCCTATTCTAGCAAGTGCTTAGGAAAATCATTGGGAACAAATATCTAGGGCAAGACTAACACAATTGAATAAGCCATGTTGCTCCACAGAAACCTACCATGCTTAAAAGGGAGAATGGTAAATTCATAAATGTGCCGACTCTTATCCTGGTCTTAGCACATTTAAGAGAAATGGCTGTAGAAGCCCCAGGTTCAGCGCATTTGCCCAGAAACTCAGTCAGAGGCCGCAAGCTGCTGTGCAGAGGTTGTTTATTCTGATGTTATCTATAGCTGCGGTGTCCTGAAAAGCCACGGGTCCACCCAGCAGCCGAAGTACCCTGGTTCTGCCCCCTTGATGGGCGTCCCATAATTTATATACCCTGTTACAAACCCAACCAAAGGACGGTACGTGTCTTTATTTATAACTTTATACCAATTAATCCTAACCTGTTCTAGACATGCAATTTCCTGTCTTATCTCTATTCTACCAATGAATCTGTGCTCCCGTCACCAAGAATATGGTGGACAGTGGAGAAGAAGAAGGAGAAGGTGACCACACCCTTTAGACTCCATCTTAACCCCCCTGTACATATTTTACCCCCATGTACATATCTTCTAACATTCTATATACTATATTTCACCCTGTGCAAATTAACTATTAATGCTTATATTAAACTCTTGTGGCCTGTAATTCATCTCTCAGAGTTGGCAAAGTTCTCCAAGGACAAAGACCAAAGGCAGTGCCCTCTGGGGTACTCAGCTCGACTCCTAGACCCCCATTTCTGGGTGTCCGATCCCCTAAATTAGATAGAGGTATGTCGTGGGTTCCGACACATAAAGAGCTTTGCAAGTCCTCATGGCATAGGATTTGGTTCACCATTGTCCTAGTCCTTCAAAATCTATGTAAATGTATAGGGAAAACCAAGTAGAAGTTTAATTCAGTTTGTGATTTTGATCTGCAAATTCATTTTGAAAGCCCCTTTGGAAGACATGAGTGCAACCAAGCTATCTGATATTTCTCTTCTTCAGAGGATCAAGAGCATAATCTGGTCTGGAAATGCTCCCTACCTTTCAGCAGTAGTATGACAAATGATGAGGCAGTATAACCTCTGAAGGGGTGCTGAAGAACTAAAGTGAATACTATGAAGAAAATCCTCAGTAGTTAGACTGCCTGCTGCTAGTCCTAATGCCTTTCTCTGCAGCACAGAATACTCTGCTGCCCCTCATGAATATGCGTTAAGTGCCATTTTCGGTACATTACGGCATTTTAGACAGCTGCTCATCCTTATTGTTGTGCCTATTGCAGTTTCATTTGCTTTCCACTGCCTATCCTGAAAAGTTTAATTTAATCTTCCGAGGTACAGCAGTCCTGCAAAAAGTACCACTTGTTGGACCTGCTATGTGGTTTTATTCTCATCCCTTCCTCATTCTTTTTGAACCTGATGTATAATCCCTCTTAAATGGGTCCCTTTATGCTATAATTTGCAGCTGTTCCACTTGATAATTTATGCTATCGTCACTAGCTAATATGATCCCTAATCTCAGTAGCTTTTATCAAGCTTTTATCAGAGGTACTGCTTTGAGTTGTTTGTATTAATAATAGCTAAGAGCACTGACTTGGAGCAGCAGTGTGTGCTGCCTCCATGCCCAGCCGCTCCAGGGGCTGACCTTCCTTCACATACGAAGCAGCGACTAATGAAAAAGCGCCTCCGCCTTTTCTTGTTTTCAGGTTCACACATCCTTGAACGTATACTAGTTTAAAGTTTGTTTGACATCTTAGATCAGCTGAAGGTTGTAAGTAATTTAAAGTCATTCATCTAAGTCAGCACCTAAAATGAAAGCAGTAATGGTTTATTCCATAGGGAGTTACTTGTGAGCAGCTAAAAGTGTGTAACAGTCCATTGCACAGTGCAAAGCCGAGCTCAGTAGAAAGTAGATGAAAACCTATACAGAGTTTAAAGGGCATCAGCAATTATTCATTTTACCCCAGACAGTCAGTACAGGGGCCACTTGTCTTTTTATCAACGGTATCTGATAACATGAAGAAATTAATAATTTACAGAGGGCAGGCAGTACTTTTCCATTAGAAGCCATGTGGAAAGGAAGAAAGAACTGCTGGCACAGGCCAGAATGCTCCCCACAAGGTCGTTCTGCCTCTGTGCTGAAAATGTGTTTCTTTTTAACCCTTTCATAATCAAGAAAAAATCCAGCTCCAAATTACATGCATATTTACCTTTACTGAGTGCAGAAAATAACACACATGGATATATAGATATCAAAGGACTTCATGCCTTTGTTATCCTCTGGTCTTGCAAGCTGTGTAGCTTTGGATCTAGATATACCTTAGGTGGGAGATCTCACAAGAATCCTGGATGCTTTTGGGACAAGCTGAAGTTCTTACTCAGTCCCACTGTCACTGTGGAGCTGGCATAGCAAAACTCAACAGTTTACTCAGTGGCCAAAAGAACAATGAAACGTGGTTTCACTCAAGGTGTTTGCCCACCAGTCTTGCCTTCCCACTCCATCTCTTCACGCCCCTTGTGGCATGCCCTGCTCCAGGGGACATCTGTGGGTGGCTGGCAGCTGCCCATGTGCCCACAGCCTGTCCCATGCACACACATTAACCCTGGCACTGCCAAACAGGATGCACCATCGCCACCTCCAACCTGCCTCTTCCTTGGCACCGGGCTGGATCTCTTCCTGCAGCTCAGACGCAGCTTCTTGCATAACACCTGGGGTTGCCATTAGCACTGTGGCTTTCCTGTTCAGATTACAGTTTCTGAGAGAGGGAAGAAGGACAGACAAGCAGATCCACAGCACAAGGACAGAGGTTTGATATACTGTCCAAGGAAGCCAGGCTAAAACATTAAAAAAGGTTTCCCAGGCCATATGCTAATGAAATATTAGGGCAATATACTGGAAAGAGCAGGAAAT
This sequence comes from Dicrurus megarhynchus, assembly GCA_013399195.1. Classification (NCBI taxonomy): domain Eukaryota; kingdom Metazoa; phylum Chordata; class Aves; order Passeriformes; family Dicruridae; genus Dicrurus; species Dicrurus megarhynchus. Next base: position 1,696,626 of record VXAD01005617.1, read on the forward strand.
TATAACATTATGATTCCTGCAGAAACACTGTCCTCTACTACATGCATAGTCTTCGATTAAATCTGTTAAATCTGTAGTTTATCACAGCTCCATCCATGTTGTTAAGAACAATCCATATAATATAACAGATGTGCAATAGTGAAAAAAACATTTGAATTTGTACAGCTTGTACTTCGATTAAATAATTGCTTAGAATATGCAGAAACTGTCAAAAATCCAGAAGCATGTTAAAATTGCAAGATAACAGTTTTATGCTTGCATATAATTTCTTCCTGTTCCTGATGAAAACGTTTTTGGAAGACCATCCTGAAAAGGAAATTAAGTGGGGACAAAATCTGCAGGAATGTCATGCATGGTGTTTATGAATTTGTTTATTTATTTTGTTTAACCATGTTCAAACCATGTGCATTTCCAGAAGAATTTTTAATGCAAATTTTTTAAACAGCAGTATGAGAGCAACGTCAGACGGCATGGAAAGTCTGGGCTGAAATACTAACACAAGAAGGACAGGATTTCATCAGGCTTACTTAAAAACTTCCACTAATGCTGTAGAAGCATTCTCAAAAGTACAGTCATTTATAGTCTGATAATTGGCCAATGAAGGTTGGATTTCTTTTCCTTCCAGCTTAGTTATTAAAATGTATTTTCATGATTCATGGAACTCTCTTTATGTGTCAAGATTTTTCCCCTGATGATATATCAGGTTTCCTTGTAGGCTCCTATTCATCTTCTATTTTCACTCTGCAGATAGAGTGAAGGAGGAGAATTATGAAGGTGCTCAGCACTGTTCTAAAGTTGAGGCTGAAATGAAATTTTCACTTAAAGGAGGGACCCAGTCACTTTACTATGCACAAAATATGCTCCATTGTTCCTAAAATTACAGTACTTTCAGAGTATGCAATGGATTTTCTGAGAATTTACAAGTAAATCCTTTATTTAGTTTGAGTTAATTGAAAATAGGTACTTTTACACCTTCTGTCAGACTTTTATTTATCCCTAATGACTTCTGTTATAAAATACAGACTCTTCATTATTCGTATATCATCAGAATTCTTTGAAGTCTTTCCATAGGACATTTTCAAAGTAATTATTTTAGGAATTATGTCTTTTTTTGCTGTTATTCATCAGAGCTGTGAGTTTCTAATTTATCAGTGAGAGAAAGGAAAAGTGTTGCTTAGGGGAATCCTCAGGAGATCTCTCCTTGGCTACCCCTGGATGTTACTCTTGCTCTGACAATCCTCAGGGGACAGAAAAAAAGAATCAGTTTGAGTCAATGACAGCTTAAATCCCTATAATTCCATAATCATATTGTTATTACACGGTGTCACACCAGGACTAAGGTTGTCCAAACAGACAGACATCGCTTGGTGACCTAATATTACTGCATTTTTCTGAAGTTGAGGGTAGCCCTAAGTTTCTGTGATGTATAATGTTTGTTTGGGAGATAATTCTGCCTTCACTATCTTATTTTACCCTATCTGTAAGTGTTTATTCTTTTATTACTGCAGGGTCTAGGAATTTGCATGTCCCAAAAGCCTTGTACTAAATGCTACACAAACAGAGAACAAAAACCTCTCCCACCCCAATAAGTTTGCACTTTAATTGCAAAGGTGAAATAAAGAATAGAAAACCAAAGGGAAATGCATGAAAAAGATAAGATATTTCTGGCCTGGATAATAAGCAGAGACCTCAGCCTACTCCTGGCCAGACTAGTGAGAAATAATATAAGCCTTGCAGCAAAGGGTGATCTTTTAAGGAAGGATCTGTAAGAGTCCAAGGTTTTCACTATGCAAATACCCTGGCATAAGGGGCAACAGGGGAGAAAATATATGTGAGTTGGTTAAGAAATATATGGAAGGTGCAGGGAGCTGGATAGCTGGACAGGCAGCAATATGCTGATGCAATTAAAAGTGCCAAAGGAAGTGCAAGTGATGGGAGGATGTCAGATGAGACAGGTGACTTGCTTTCATTCCACAGGGAAAGGGCTGGAAAGGGAGTGGCTGAGTTATCAGTAAAGAAAATAAGTTATCTTTGCTTCACTTACTGAATTGATGGGAAAAGAAGAGAAAGAAACATCTTACAGCAAGCTAGATGCAAGTATTTAAAATGTGGAAAGAAGCTTTTTCTCAATTGATGCACAGTTTTGATATTTTAAAGGGAATTTCCAGTTTCTTACAAATACCTAAAGGAAGATGGATTTATGTGGCTGGTGTATTCAAGAGGATAATTTAGATCTGTATGCAAAAAACAACTAACCCAATGCACTGACCATTAGTTTCCATGACCACAAAATCATAGCAAAATACTGCTCTGTTAGTCAAGGGATTGAGGCTTGGTGAAAGCTCTGCAGATCTGGTTGGTATAGAGAGGGAAAATTATGGAAACGGAAAAAAAATGTTTTATGGTTATCAGCTCGTATCCTGAGTAAAGGTATGGCTGTAGGGATAAATTACTCTTGTAAAAAGTGGGTTTGGCTGTACATGAAGGTAGGCTTGCCTCACATGCCTGAGGTAGAAGAATGGAGGGAACAATGAAACAGTAAAAAAAACGGATGGAGGCTTGGATTGTAATCCTGTTTGAATGGAAATACTCCAGGTTAAGCAATAAGAAGAAAGGGTGGGCAAAAATATGTACTTTTTCTCCCTTAATAGAAAATACTAAGGTTGTGTCACAATGAGCAAAGATCTAATGTCAACTTAATTGTGCTGCCATTAAAATATATTTCAGCACTGTGACTCAGATCTTGCTCATTGTCCCATTTAGATCCCTGTGCATGGGTATAAATACCAATGTTCTTTACCACATGAAGCCACCTGAGCAATAGGCATAGCACGTACATTGAAAGCCATCCATGTTCCCCCTGTGGCTGCAGGGCGCTGGTGGCCCATGAGGCCAGAGCATGTGACTTATGGCATGCCCACACTGCACCTGCTACCTGGGGTATTCACCAGCTCTGTGACAGCACTGGGGTTTCTTCCTCAAAAACATTCTCATCCAAACAGAGTCACTGGCACCGGGGTTTCCTGATTGCATGACAAACCAAAAAGGAAAGGAGTTGGAACAAGTATCTGTGGTCAAGATAGCTTTATCCTTCAGTCAGCTAAGGAAAGAAATCTCAGTCATTGCTCCTCACCCAGGCTTCCTTTCCAAGGGAAATTTGGAGAAGTTTTCCCTTCCATTCTGAATTTCCTTTTGGTTTTTTGGAATTGTAGGTCCTCCCACAGAACATAAATTGCAAATTTCAAAGCAGCTGTATTTAAACTCAGTCAAGAGTATAATGCAAGCAACTTTTTTTCAGTAAAAAAGGAATGATAGAAAATTAAAATGTACATAGTCAGTGATTGGTAAAATAGTAGATCATCACATAAATTTGCATTAATTGCACAAAAGCTGGAAGTACTTCATTAAATACTCTCATAATACAGTAACCTCTTTAGAAAATTATTTCTGGTATAAGCATGTAAATAATTACATACTCTCTGTCCCATGTAGTTTTATCTGCCCAAGCAAAGGAGAACAGAGTGTTACAGCTCAAGAGAACTCTGATTTTTGAGCAATTGATTAAAAAGAACAAGCATTTTAATGATGTTCATCAAAAGAGCCGTATATATATGAATTGTATATTCAAGTATCTGAGAATTTGAATTCCTAAGCTCAGTTCAGTAAGGAAAAATCAAGTGTATAAATGATGTATTGTTAGGAATCAGTGCTGAAGGTAAGGATTTGAGAGTAAATCTGATTAATTTCAATGTAAATGAGCAATGTGATACTGCATGTAAGTATGAGGATGTAATTGGTCCATGTAGGTCCCTGTTGCAGTACTTATAGTGAAAACTCTGTATTCTTAATGAAAGAGTTTATTCATGGTGCAGTTTCAAATTAATCTCTGTTCTTAGGAGTTTTTATTTCCACAGTATTTGAACAATTTCCCTTTTTTGCAAAATGTTGTGATTCCAAATTTCTCCCATTCCAGATTAGGAAGAAAAGTTTCCAATTCATGAAAAATCAGATGGAATTTCCGTGGAATGGCCCATAGGTTACTGTGAATTCATCAGGAGTCCTGAGAATATTTACTTTTTTTTTTTTTGCCTGGAACTTCTGTATCCTGTAACTGAATGACAGGTATGCCACAGCTGAACTGAGTCTCCACAGCACTCTCCCGGAGAAACCAGCTGTCCATGGTTTGCATGGATTTACTCTTTGCTGTGTAGAGAAGGCTGGATGTCTGGGTCCAGAGGGTGGTGGGTGGAGTTACATCCATCAGTGGTGTCCTCAGGGCTCAGTATTTGGGCCGATCCTTTTTTATATCTTTATCACTGACCTGAACAAAGGGATTGGGTGCACCCTCTGCCAATTTGTAGATGACACCAAGTTGGGTGTAAGTGTCAATCTGCTAGGGGAAAGAAAGGCTCTGCAGAGGGATCTGCACAAGCTGGATCGATGAGCTGAAATCAACTGCATGAGATTCAACAAGTCCAAGTGCTGGGTCCCCCCTTGGGTTGCAGAATCATAGACTAAGCTGAGATGGAAGGGACACACACACAAGGATCATCTAGACCATCCCCTAGAGTCACATGATGTGCCTGAGAGCATTGTCCAAATGCTTCTTGAGCTCTGGCATGCTTGGTGCTGTGGCCACTTCCCTAGGGAGCCTGTTCCAGTGCCCAACCACCCTCTGGTGAAGAACCTTTTTCTAATATCCAGCCTAAACCTCCCCTAACACAACTTCAGGCCATTCTCTTGGGTAGCACTGCAGACTGGGGGCAGAGTGGCTGGAAAGCTGCCTAGCAGAAAAGGACTTGGGGGTACTGAACATGATACAGAGTGTGCCCAGGTGGCCAAGAAGGCCAATGGCACCTGGCTTTTATCATAAATAGTGTGGCCAGTGGGACCAGGGCAGTGATTGTTCCCCTGTATTTGGCACCGGTGAGACCACACCTTGACTCCTGTTTTCGGCCCCTCATGACAAGAAAGACACTGAGGTGCTGGAGCAAGTCCAGAGAAAGGCGACAGAGCTGGGAAAGTGTCTGGAGCACAAGTGTTATGGGGAGTAGCTGAGGGGTCTGGGGGTGTTTATCCTGCAGTAAAGGAGGCTGGGGAGAGATCTTACTGCTCTCTACAGCTACAGCTGTAGCCAGGTGGAGGCTGGTCTCTTCTCCCAGACAACAAGCAGTAGGATGAGAAGAAATGGCCTCAAGTTGTGCCAGGAGAGATTTAGATTGAATATTAGCAAAAATGTCTTGCAAAAAGGTTCCCAAGCTTTGGAACAGGCTGCCATGGAGAGTTGTCATCCTTGAAGGTATTTAAAGGATGTGTAGATGGTGTAGATGCGGCACTCAGGGACATGGTTTAGTGCTGGACTTGTTAGTGTTAGGTTTGCAGTTGGAGTTGGTAATCTTAAAGGTCTTTTCCAACCTAAATGAGTCTATGATTCTATGATTTTTTTTGGTTATTTTAGCAATACTGTTTGGATCTTCTTGGCAAAATGTTTGGTGAAAGGATTTAATTCCTAATGCAATGAAGACATGGACAGATTCCTGGGGAAAGTTTCATTTTTTTCATTTTTACCCAAAGAAGAATTTAATTTAACTATTTTAAATATCACCATTCAGAGGTAGGAGTTTGCCATTCTCCCAAATTTTAGATCTGACTTGGGAGTGAGTGGTAATTATGAATTTCATCCAGGAATACAGAAATTATTGGCAGTCTCCCAAATCCAGACCATGGATCTTCCCAACTTTGCTGTCCTGCTAATACGAGGGAAAAAATATAGCTCCCCACTTAATGTGTATTGCAATAGTAACTTTTTGGAGACAATGTAGGACTTTCACATTTCCAAATGTAAATGGAAAACCTGCTTTGGCTTTCAATTGACAGGTTCTTCTAGTCTTCACGTCTGATTTTGATTCAGCTGACTACAGGAAGGAGTCATTGGTTTATAGGATGCCTGTGAACATCTGTTTTAAGACAGCAATGGGTGGGGTGGACTATCACGGGTTAAACAGCATTAGTCAGAGGAGTTTGCTTTCAGAACAGCACTTTCAGGCAACACCTGAATGCTTTGCATCCAGAAGGATCAGCTGTACGTGGGAGGGAATCTGGAATCCAAGTGAGTGCTTTGGAAAGAGAAGGCATCAGAGTATACTCACTTAAAGTTCCATACATATTGTGACTACAGTAGTAAATCCCCACTAAGTGTACAGTATATTTGCTGTTTTCAATAATAAATGCCATTTCCTTTGTGAACTTATGAGGAAATTATAGCATACATTAGTTAGGTAGAAGTACCCTGCTCTCTTTAGTGATAGCCAATCAGCAACCAAGAGATGCACTTCACACCCAATTTCCTCCTTAACGTCAACGTGTGAAATGTCAGTGTGCATCATTCATATGTTTGTCACTTCTGAGGAGCATTTTTTTGCTCCTCACCTACTTGTAAAAGATTTTTCCTTTCTTTTGGTAGTGTTGGCCCCAACACTTCATTAATGAATGAAGCCTTTAGGCTTGTGTTTTTTCCTAGGTCTAATGACAAAGACACAATTCTGTTAGATCTTTTCTCTCCCTCTTCTAAAAAATGACAAGTAAACACTTAACTCAGCTGAATTACAACTTAACAGCTGACTCTGCAGGCCCATGAAAATCAAATGAAATCTTAAAAATGCAGATGTAGTCATCAGAGTGCTAATTAATAATTTGACTGCTGCCTCTCCACTCCAGATCTTCACTGTAATTGTAAAACAGGGGGGAGGAAGTATCTTAGGGACATATTCCACCTGGTCTTCCCAGGGGAGTGAGCATGAAGCATTCTTTTTGTGCCTGGTCAGGAACTGTGCCACCTCCAGGAAAGCGGCACAAAGGCTCTGTTTCCGGGACGGAAATACCTGCCTGAAGTTCCCGGGTCGTGGATGTGCGTCTGCAGTGCTGACTGACAGAGGGAGGTGCAATTGCTTTCATGTCTCTGTCAGCAACAAGAACAAGGGTACAGAGGTCATCATGCACCAACCTGTCCATGTGGCCCCACTCCCCAGCAGAACAGGACATGCCTCGGTGAGAGATGGCAGTTTTCTCTTTCCAAAGATTATCCATGCTCATACAGACTTTGCATTCTGGCATCTTATGTGAAGAAATATTCTGCATCCTTGAGGCAAATTTTCCTTGAACTGTCACAACCCCAGCTGCCACCATCTCTTCACCATCATGAAGATGCTATCATCTTTAGTACTTTTGCAATCATTCTTTTCTTTCATGAATGAAATGTTTAATAATGCTTTAGCAAACAGTTGTGCTGCATCAGTTAATTGAATGATGCTGAGATTTGGTTTGTAATCACGACATTTTGGGGAAAGAATAATTCTTGTTTAGAGGTGGAAGCACTGACAATGGGGACTCCATTCTTTACCCACTTCCTTCTCCTCCCCAGCCATGAGCAGAACATTCCCTTACCTTGGCTGTCATTGCTATAGTTTTGATTATGGTTTTTTTCTAAGCCATAGGGGTTTTTTATGTTAAAGCTCTTTTTTAATTGCTAGGTAACCATCATTCCAAAATTGCATCCACCTATGAAAAAGTAGCAAAGTTTTTTCAGTTAATAAAGACACTTTCAAAATTTCTATATATTTCTATATATTAGTTTTGGTGTCATTGTGACTGTATTGCTAATGCTTACATTATTTGCATATAAAAAATACATAACTGACATTAACATATATCAGTGTTTCTACAATGGTGACAGAACTGTACCCTCACCATGAAAAATTCATGTGGTCTGTTAGAAAATCTTTATTGTTCAATGAGTTAGAAGATTTACCCAAACATACGCATTGTGTTTGACCTGTACATTGCCATCTCTCTGTGCTTCTTCATAAGTCCTGCAACACTTGTTTTCCCAAATTATCAGTTCTTGAGTTATTTTATTCCTTCAGAATCTGAAATATTTGTATCTGTAGAAATATTTTTCTAGCCCTCATGATCAAAAAGAAAAGCACGAAAGCAAAAACACTAGAGCCTCAAAAAACAGAGAGACCTTAGAACTTTTTTTTTTTAATGGTGAGAGATACAGGTAGAAGTGAAAATTTGAGCAGGTTGCACCTCATTATTTATAAAAAGCAAAGAATTAATCCTCTTAAGTGAAAATCAATGTGCTCTTAATGGCACATCTGTAATTAAGTTCTTCTGAGTCTGCTGTGCATTTAGAGTATGACCATTTCGTGTTAAGTCTGGTAATAATAGGGAAGTCTTAAAGATGTTGCGAAAGGGCCAGAGACAAAAAACAATTAGAGGCAGCACATTTAAATTATGAAGCTATAAAAAGACATGGGTATAAATGTTCCCATTTTCAGGGCTGCAAAACAAATTTCTATTGAAGTCTAGCAAAAAGGAAAGAGAAAAAACAGAAGACAGATTCCAATGAAAGCACTTGTCAGATTAGCTCTATTAATTGACCATAAAAATGCAGATCAAGGATACTTGAGATAGCATTAAATTCTCCTCACACAAAACTTTGGCCACAAAAACCTTATTCAGCAATATGGAAGAGAATTTTCTTCCTGACTAGATAAACATTTCATGCTTTTCCAGACAGCCCAGATTGTGGAGTTCTGTGTATATATCCCTGTGAGTGATTTTTCCAACTTAGCTTTTCTGAATGTGAAACATTTGGAACTCAATACAGCAAGCACTCACACAATACATGCCAGATCAATATTTCATGTTTACAAAATTATTTTTTTCTGCAGAGTGACACTTTATCTCTTCTAGTCCTTCATCCTCCCTGTCAAATCCCTAACACAGAAAAGTCATTTTTAAATTAAGAAGTCATTTCTTTCTCCTCTTAGATACAGTAGTAGTTTTCTAGTTGCGATGTGGCATGTCTCGGTATGCAATGAACCAAGTAAACCTGTGCCTCTCACTTTGCTGTCGTGCAGTGGGCCAGTTCTGCCAAGAACCCTGTGGCTTTCCTCATCTTAAGCGCTGAACTTTTGATCAACCCTGAAGGAAAAATGCAGGGAAAAAATAATGGGCTCTGAGGTCTTAGCTTGGAACAAAACCTCCCCCAGGCAACAAAGGAAATAAACTAAAAGGCTCTAGTTGTAGCAAAAGAATTAGCTTCCTTCCAATTTCTTTGCAGGATTGACTACAAAATCTTTATATGGTAGGTGAGACCAAAACTTACCCTGATAGAAACACACCCTACAAATTCAGGACAGATTGAGACACATGCTTGGATGCAGAGATTTACACAGATTGCCTGATGAGGTGTGTCACATCTTATGACTGAAAGGTCGGAGCATGTGGATGTGGCGCCCCAGGTGCTCCTAAGGGTAGCCCAAAACAGACTGTGGTCACTGATAGAGAACTTGGGGACTTACAGGACCATGCTGTGCCTCAAAGAGATGGATGGAAAAGTGAGTTAAGTATTTACTGTCACTTTAGCACCTTCTGGGCAGTGTGGAGGGACATACACCGAATAGTTTGGTTTTGGTGTAATGGAAAGAAAAGTTTTTCTCTACAGGAACGATCAACAGAACACAAAAGGGTATGATTAGTTTTGTATGAGAATATATAATTTTTTATTGTTTTTCTTGATCTTAAGAATGAATGCATTCTGAGGATCTGAAAAACTATGGACAGTTTCTCAAGCATGCATGATTATCCCAGGCACCATGCTGTAGATGCAGATGCACTAAACCAGGCTTTTTCAAGCAGTGGCTTCAGTGGCATTTCCATAATGCGCCAGTAACTTTTGATCCTGGCTGCTCACCTACAATATTTTACACAGATTTGCAACTGTGAAATGAAGAATACAAGAGCTGATACAAAGTGAGATCATGATAATGTTTTCTTTGCCAAGACTTCCGTCAGAGGTGTTCTGTTAGAGACTTCTTCTACAGAATGCAGCTTTAAGGCAAAAACCATGTCTGAATTGTAGTACTTGGGTTTCAGTCACACAACAAAGCCTCCATTTTGTAAGCAAACTTCTAAAATAACTAATTCCCATTCTTTTGTTCTCTCCTTCTCAAAGTTGCAGCACTCTCTGGCTTCAAGTTTTCAAGGAAATGTTTCCAGAGGAAAGTTCTTTAATCATAAATTTAAGCACCACCTGCCTCATGCAGACCTAAACGTTGGAAACCATCCATGTAACCTTCTGATTCTGTGAAAACTATGTTGGTTTCAAATGTGGCCTCCAGAACAGAGATAAATGAGATGCATGCAGAAGGAGGAACAGGAGTTTGCCAAGAAGTTGCAGTTTAACATAACACATGAACAGGTCATCGTGAGATAGTCACAAGTTTTCATTGTTTATTTTACCTGTGATGCCTTTTCCTGGTCTTAAAATCAAGAGTCAAACACGGTTAGAAGGGAAAAGGGATTTTACCTTGGTATTTATTTTAAGGATCCTTAGGTGCACTACGTCCAGGTCGAATGCACCTCAGTGTACACTGCAAAACTCTTCTACTCTGTACTGTCCTCCCCCCACCCCCAAAGATCTGGTATAACATAGGTTTTACTAATTAGCATATCTGTCATAAATTCCGCAATGAGAGGCTAACACGAGCCCCCCTCCCCAAGGAACCTTCCCCTGGATGGTTCTATCTTAATTTACAAAATGTGTTCTGGAGAGGACCTTGGGGTCTGGGGCATGTTGATCTCGAACTACAAAACCTCTAAAATGTTTAGTCTCCTAGCTTAACAAACAAGTCCAAGAATGTAGGCAAAAAGCACTAAGGAATACAGAAGCTGCAAAAAGGCATAAAAAGGAGTTTAAAAGGAAAGGCAAAAAATCATCATGGCATCACCTGCACTTCTGATTCTCTCACCCCTAGTGTCAGTAAGTTTATATATTGAACAGGGTTACACATTTTTATTATGGTATGATACTTGGAAATAATCTAATAACCCAGAAAATAAGTATTGGCACTGAAGTGAACTGAATTCTGAATACTTCAGAAGGATCAGAATACATGATATGTTTCTTTTAAAGAAAGCACAATATTCTAAAGCCTCCAGAATTACACCAACTAGGGAGAAAAAAGTCCTTCTTTCAATTCTCATGGCAGTAGAAATTCTAGACATAAAAGCTAAGAAAAATAAAAATAAGTTAGGTATTTTTAATCATTCCGGCATACTTTTTTTTTAAAATATGACTTCTTTAATCTCATTTGAAGTAAGCCCATTAAACTTAATGCACTGAACACTATGTGATCTGAATAAATTGTGTCTATAGAGCTATCCCCTCTAATGCAAAGTCATGATGAAAAAAAATAATAAACTAAGTCATTAATTCACTGCATCATCACTTCTCAGTAGCTTGACACTTCCCGAGTGCTATAAATTTTTGTTGCTTGTTTTATCTGTCTCTACTGATCTTATTGGCATAAAAAACTACTAGGATAGCATAAGATTTTTGGAAGCCTTCATATAACTATAACAAGTTCATTACAAATTCATAAGTAATCAGCTTGTCTGTTTAAAAATGATACAAATCTGGTTTTGGATCAGATGCCAAACTTCTTTTCAGATATTTTCTATTTGATCTTCAAATGTACCTGGATAGTACAACTATGTATATGTCTGTTTCTCAGATACAGTGAAGATGCAATGTTATTTGCATTGGAAAGATGATGGGTTTTATTAAGAACTACTCTTAAGTGAGTGCCCAGCCTGTGCTGGTATTTTGGGTTATTCCTCCCCAGGTGCAGGACCCTACACTTGCCCCTGTTGAACCTCATTAAGTTTCCCTCTGCCCAACTCTCTAGCCTACCAAGGTCCCACTGAACGGCAGCACAGCCTTCAGGTGTATCAGCCACTCCCCTGGTTTTGTACCACCACAAAACCTGCTGAGGGTACGTTCTCTCCCATTGTCCAGGTCGTAGATAACCAAATCGAGTAAGACTGGACCCACTACTGATCCCCAGGGAATGCCATGGACTACAGGACTCCTACTCCACTGATCACAACCCTCTGAGCTCTGTCATTCAGCCAGCTCTTGATCCGCCTCACTGTCCATTCGTCTAACCCACATTTCCTGAGCTTACCTGCAAGGATATCATGGGAGACAGTGTCAAAACCCTTGTGAAGTCAAGGTGGACAAATCCACTGCTCTCTCCTTGTCGATCCATCCTGCCATGTCATTGCAGAAGGTTGTCAGATTGGATAAGTGTGATTTCCCCTTGATGAATCCATCCTGACTATTCCTGATGGACTTCTTTTCTTTTATAGGCTTGGTGATGACCTCCAGAATGACCTTTTCCATAACCATTGCAGGGATGGAGGTGAGGCTGACTAGTAGTTTCCTGGGTTCTCCTTCTTGCTCCTTTTGAAGATAGAAGTAACATTGCCATTCCTCCAGTCATCAGGCACCTCTCCCATTCTCCACGATTTTTCAAAGGTTGTAGAGAGTGGCAGAGCAACAACATTTACCAGCTCCCTCAGCACCCATGGGTGCATTCCATCAGGGCCCATGGATTTATAGGTGTTAAATCTGCCTAGCTGATGACTCACACAACCCCCAAAATAATGATTCTTCTTTTTCCCAAAAAAGGATAACTGTAAGTCTATCTTCTAATTACAGTAGTTGACATAAAATGAGAGGAGGACAAGAAATGTCCTCTAATTTGCTCCCATTAAAACCCTTCCACATTACATGGAAAAATATTCTTCAGGAAGGAAAAGGAGACCAGGTGTGATTATTAATGTACTTAGATTGTACAGAGGGCTCCCTGTGGCACAAAAAACCCAGACTCCAGTCCCTGCTCCTCCTCTGCAATTTTCCACCTATGCAATTTTGCAGTTAGCATTCGGTGTCATTGAAACACTGACCTCAGTTTCTGATATCACAGGCCTCTCTCCATACAGGTTACTGTTACAGAAGTATTGGAAACACTGTCCTAGCAGCTCTCCAGATAGCAATGTGCTGGGAAACATCTGAATACCAAAGATTAAATAACACTGGACAGCAAAAATTTATTACTTTTAGTTTGGCTGATGAGTGTGAGGAGAGGTGATAGACAGGTAAAGGTGACTGTAACTGTTACAATAATTTTCTGACATGCAAGTTTTCCTCTTTTCTTGAGACTGTAGAAGATGGATGACATGATATCAGTTTTTGTTTGCTTCAGAGTTTTTTACTGCCATACATTTTTAGGGAAGCTGAGGAGCTGTACTTCAAATGTCTGTGATGAAGGACGGTGGAAGGGATGCTGTGAACTGGTGGCAGACAAGTGTCAATGCATGTTCAGTGAAAATGTAAGCAATGAGCAGTGAGGGTCCTTTTTGAACTAATCTGGGCCACTTTTTCTTCTCTCCTGCTGACAAGACAAGCATCAGAAACTTTCATCAAGCCTGCCTACACTCAGGGAACATCAGCAGGAAATTTAGCAAATAATTAGCAATCAGAGTTTACTTGTGAAGAATCGAGTTGCGGGAATTCTTTTTTCCATCTCGAGGTAGTGGGTTGATAATGAGGACTTCCAGCCTGACATAAATCTCTGTTTTCTCATTGCCTCTTTTTCTGTTAGTCTGAAGATTACAACTAAAAAAAAACCAACCAAAAAAAAAACCCACCAAAAAGACACTCATATTTCTAGGTTTGATTTTTTTTGCTTTGATGAGGACACTCAGCATGGTTAGTCTAATTATTTTCTTCCCACTGTCTCTTATTGTCAGCCAAAATGACAAGTTTGCATAGGTAATGGTTTACACAAACTGCTTGCTCTCTCAACCCTGCCAAGCTAGTGCTTTCAAGGGGCCAGCTCCAAGTGTAAGAGATCAAGCACCCACAATTTCCACTAAGTCATTAGCAAATTACAGGTATATATTTTCTATCAGGACTAGACCCTCTCTGTACAGCTCAAAGCTTAATACATGAAACCCAGCCAAGTGCGTCATTCTCTCAACCTCATTAAACACTTAATTACTTTTGTCTTGCACACAGGATCTTACCAAGAGAAAGACATTATGGCTAAACACATTTAAAACCACACCAGAATTGTGATGTTGTTGGTAACGGAAGCACTATCCATCAATCCTGCTCTTCCAGGCAAACTAGGAGGGTGGCAAACTGTCACCAATGTGACTGGTGGTAATCAGCTCAAGGAATAATGAGAGACCTATTTCTACTAGAATCTTCAGTAAGATTCCCATTCATTTTAGAAGGTCAGGGATTTCCACAAATATGTCCATGCATTTTTCTGCACATTTGCTTACATAGCAGGCACATGAATTATAATGCCAAAAGCATAAAAATGACTGCATATATCTATGTTGAACCCTTGCCTTGGAGTTAATGGTCTATTTACAAAGTGAATAACCATGAGTCAGGTTCATTTCCCGTACGGCTCAGAGCAATTTGTTTTAGGTTCAGCCTAAGGTACAGAGAAGGTATGGAGAGGGAACGGAGCAGAGTTTACTGGGATTGGGAGTGGAGTCATCTGGAACAATTTGGTCCTGGGCATATGTGTGGTGTAGAGCCATGTAAAATCTGGTTTCCTGAGGATTACAGAGGTCAAAATTGGCAGGATTTGCACAGGAATTTCTGAAATACATAATCTGTGCTTTTCAAACACATTTTTCAGAATATGATTCATATTCTGACTTCTGAGCTGCCTTTTTCCCTTGGTCACAAATAAAAACTACTGTTAAAAACAAAAGATACATTTAGATTCAAGGTAGACTGTTGATTTTACTTCATGTTCCCACTAGCCTACATTTTAATGGTCAAATAAACATCAGAAAAATAAAATTAAGACAGGTTCAAATAAAAACTGTAATAACTGTCATTACTGTTCAGGAGAAATTTCATTTTCTTAAAAAATAATGTCTTCACTGTATTAAATTTATTTCATTTTCTAATTATTAAAGATAACAGGAAGTGGAACAGGAAAGGGGACACTTGTACAGGACAAACAAGCTGACCAGACTTGCATCAGTGGAAGCCATGGTGCATGCTCTGCCTCCTCCAGAAGCACCATTCCCAGCTTTTTATTCAGCATTTGCCTTTTCAGGATTATTTGCAATCATATAGTGTCTTTCACCTGAGGGTCTCAAATGGTTTAAAAACAATTTAATCTATCATTGCTCACTTGCTGCTGGAAGGCTTGTTCCCCACTCTGATCACCCCAGCTGCCAGCCTGCAATCCATCTCTTGGTAGACTTTCAAACTGGAAGTGTCATTCCCAGGCACAGGAAGTGTTCTCTGAACACAACCCTAAAGCTCCTCCATTGATCTCCCTCAAGGCCTCTTGGAGAAGCACCTTTGCCGTGATGTCAGTAACATTAAAACAAAGCAGAGATTTGGCAAATGTGTCTGTTGCTGAAGTGCTGAGCCTACTGCCTGTTATACCAGCCAGCAATACGCTCCTGAACCTTCTGTACCCACCCATTTGCTCACTTCTCCTTCTCCTTGGACTATAAGTTCCTTGAGGTAGGGATGAATTTTTTTGTTCTGAGCCTGTGAACCATTAAGTAGTTTAGGTCCAGGTATGTAACTTCAGACTTCTAGATGCTATGACCTTGCAAATATTCCAGAAATAAGTAATAAATCTGACAAATGTAAATGATCCCTCCAGATGTGAGGAAATGAGAAGCCAGACTCTTAGTTAACTTACTAAGTACTTAATCACACAGTCTTTGAGGATCCTTGAGCATACCCAATATAGCTGAAGGTGCAATTTGAATGATAAATTTTGGAGTGCATAACAGTAATTTTTAATATTCACAAACCCAGTCTATTCATGTTCAGAAAATCACTCTCTTTACATGAGAGAGAAGTAAATGACCCCTTGGATACATGACAACTTTTACCACTAATCTAATATATTTCCTAGGCACATAACCCGTGAGCATTGAGGACCAGAGGTACCATCCAGTGAAGTGACTGGAAGGACTCCCATTGAATTGGACAGAAGCCAATTAAGAAAACTGGACATTGCTTGACCAGCACAGCATTTATGCTGCTTTCCAGTGTCTGATCATATTCATTAAATTTTAAATGGAAACACTTTTAAATTGGTGCTGACACTGCTTTAGCACCATAACACTGTGAAATTTTCACTTACTATTGACTTTTCATTTCTGTGATATTCCCATTAAGAGTAATGTCTATTATTTGGAAGGGTAATATGGAAAGAAATTACACAGTTTGCATTAAGTGTGCCGTTGTGAGCTGGCAAATATCAGCAGATGCCTTAACGAGGCAACGGCATGAATCCTGCATGCAACTATTTATTTAGCCTATTCATTATTGACTTTTTACAGTTCCTTGCATGTATTTAAAAAAAAGAAAAAATCATCCACCACACTTACTTCTCTTGTTTAGTATCATGCTCTAGCAGGTTTTCGGGCTTCTCCCTTCCTTGACTCACTACCCCTCCATGACAGAGGAAGGCTTTCTTTCTCTTTCTTAATTCATTGTTCACAGCAGATAGATGAAATTTTTAATGAAGGATATGTATCTTCTTAGTCAGGTTGATAGGAACAAGTAGCCAAAGGAGCAGAGGTGCTGAACCTAACTTATGTCCAAAAGCATTTGGAAGGTACTAATCTTACTAAAAGATAATTACTTGTTTCTTTTATCTTTAAATGCCCACATGCAACCACCCATAAGCATCCCAAACTTGCTGTGTGCTTGTGAGCAATTGGAGAAAATTAATTTAAAAAGTGCAGGTGGGTGTCTCATCACAGCTATAAAAACTGGCCACACAATGGACCATGAGAATGACTAAATTAAATAACTGCCTGAAAGAGAGGCCACTAATCAAGAGGTTTTAACATGGACTGAAAAACAAGGTAGTAATAAGTCTGCCTGCAAGATTTGTTTCATCTATACTTCAGGGGTGATGCCTCATTTGTTTTGAAAATTAGAAATCCAGAGCTTTTAGAAAGTTTGGGGATTTTTATTCCATTTTCTCTCTTTTAACATATCTCATGTTCATTACTATCAATGTCGTGTAGGTGAATGACATGAAGACAGCAGGGAAGGAAACTTATCCTTTGAAGGGTGCTGCATCATGAAATGTTTTGATCAAAATATTAGTTTGTTATTTTGATGTGTTTTCTGCCCCACAAAATTGTGCTCATATCTGACAGGACCCGTGTGAACAAAAGTAGACCAAAACAAAAAAGGAGCTGTCGGAGGTGGTTTGCTCAGCACTGCAATTTTTTTGTTATTACAAAAATGTCTCATTCTCTCCTGAACTGAAATCAAGACCTTTTCTTCTCTATTTGATTGACTGGCAGAGAGCAAATAAGTGGTCACAATGCTGATATCAGAATGACCAGGAATCTGAGCATCCAGGCAGTCATCTAGGAAATGGGTATAGTGGCTTCTATTTTTATTTTAAAACTTGTTCTACTGGAACTGAAATTAAAATCCCCACCGGTTATAGCTTCAATTTCACGTATCTTGTACTTATTTTTCACCCTATTCATTAGCTTGTTTAGAACCTGAAGTCAAGGGGAATTTCAACAGTGACTTCAGTGGGAGCTGTGTCAGATCATTAAACCTCAGTACTTTTAAAAGTATCTTTTAAAAGCCATCCAGAAGGGAGCCATGGGAGAGAAACTAAATGAAGTGACTTTACCTTACTTCAAAGCTCAGGAAAGGGGGAAAAAAAAGAAAGAAAGCCTGCTCTTTTTCTTCTTTAAATGCAGAATCATGTACAGCCTGAAGGAAATATTTTAGGAACTCAGAGAACTGAAATCCTGCTCTGTGATAGTGTTCAGTATGATATCAATGTCAGGTCTAATCGATGGCACGCTTACATCAGCTCTGCTACCTGATTAATTAATTTGCTGATATCTGGTGCTCTCCAAATCAGACTTGTTTCTTCCAGTCCAGATCTGAAAACCTTTCCTTTATTTTTTTTTTACTTAAATTGTTCTTGCTGTCTTTAGTGTACCCCTTTACTTCTAGCATGGTGCCAGCTTGCAGAGCAATCCTAGTCTTTTTCTTGTGGTCCTTTGCACTTCCTGCTTCCTACTGCTCTTCCTCTTGCTCACTGCAGTCGTTATTAATCATCTCTCTTCACCTGGCTTTTGCTCTAATAATAATTTTGTTGTCATTTATACTTGAATTGTCCTTGATTATGTCTTATTTCCCATGGCATTTGCATCTTCTGTAGTGTTTTGTTCTGTACCTAGCAGTTCCAAGCTCACTTGCCTCTCTCTGTTGCTTCTGCATCTGGAAAGAATTGATGCCTTTATGAAGCCAGAGACCTCAATGCATTGTTCAACCATCTGAACCACCCAGCTATGTAAAGAATATGAAAAGTTGTGTTGAAACAACCTTCCTGCAAAGTGCTTTACATGCCGGAGGCTGAGCAGTGACTTTGATGGAAGAAAACCAGGGAGATCAGAGATCATCTGACATCAGCAGGGCTTGAGGGGAAGTTAAGTTTTAGTCTCTCCTTTCAGTATTTTGGGTCTCCTGGGCAAAAGGAATGCCTCTTGCTGCCAGTGTTCACCAGGTTTTTTATTGAATGAACTCATTGGTTTCCCATTGCATGTCCAAATAGAAGAGAGAAAAGCAAAATCACTTCTGCCCATTTCCACTTAGCAGTAACACTACCATGGGCCCAGGCAGCGCAGGCAGACAGCCAGATTTCAAGCTTCATTTCCCTTCTGCCCTCTGATGCAGATTTATTTATGCAAGTGCTTTTTGAAGCAGCAGCCCATCACCTTTAAGTGCTTCCCTGATCACTCGCTGATTTCTCCAGCCTGTCTTTTCTCAACAGTTAGGGCAGCATTAGACCTGCAAGTGATTCAGAAAGGAAATGCTAATGGCGAAGCAAAT
Organism: Dicrurus megarhynchus; assembly: GCA_013399195.1. NCBI lineage: Eukaryota > Metazoa > Chordata > Aves > Passeriformes > Dicruridae > Dicrurus > Dicrurus megarhynchus. Next base: position 1,715,416 of record VXAD01005617.1, read on the forward strand.
GCAGATGGAGGTATTAGGCCTATTTTCTCCCTTCCCAAACCAAAGGTCAACCATACATTATCAGTCTGCATAACCTTCAGATAAAGAAAACCACTAGCTGGGAAAGCACAAAATAATGCCTTTAAAATATTGCCTTGACATCACCTTGCAAAATGTTGATTAATAGGTCTAAAGATACTTCTGAATCTCTCTGTCATATCTGAAGGAAAAAGTCTTTATTCCTCAGAACCAGCTGAGGGCTTGTCAGCCTGAAAGAATTTACTGCGTATGAGAACAATTTCTACAAATTGTAATAGTTGGCCTAATAAAACCTTATCTCTTAAATACCTTGCCAAACACTGCAAGCAATGGTTACAGAGCAGTGTATGAGTGCATAGAGCTGTAGGCAAAAGGCACACCACCTTAAAAAGCCTGCAAAATGCTATTTTCTTTATAAAGCTCTGTGGAGATTTGCAATGGGAGACGCTGATAAGAAAAGATCAGTTGGTGTAAGTGCATCACTGTAATCAACTACGGCTTAATATTATGATCATCACTGTTACCCAAGTGTTGGATCTGGATGCAAACCAGGAGACTCCATATTTCTTATTACACTACAAATTTCTCATCAGAAGCACCTATGTCCCAGACTAGACACTAGACTGGCATATCTAGGCCTGGGACACTGCCTCCTTACAAGTGGTGACAATCAATACTTGTTGCTTTGTTTTTTCTGTTGAATGGCCATCAGTCCTGCTCATCTTGTGTTTCCTCTGCTGACAAGTACCAGGAGTAACTCCTGCAAGAGGCACATCTCAGCTGGTTCAAAAGTTGGATTAAAACCAGTTATAAGCATTTCTGGAACTTAAAACAAGACCTTCCTTTGGATTTCTGAAGTCATAACGAATTGTCCTCCAAGAACACACTTTTCTAGGAGCAATCACGGAGTTTGAGTCAGTGACAGAAAGTAAACTCGACATCAGTGTGATACAACAGCAACAATATTTCTAGATGATTGATAAGAAAAGCACTTCCCAGAGGTGATTTTGGCAGGTGCTCATTAATCCAGTTCTCCGGCTGCCACTTTGACTCATAAACCTGCCAGGAAGAAGGCACCACAAGTGGCCACCTACTCCCTCCTCAGAAACAGGCTTAAGCTTACACTTTGACCAGACTAAGTGTGCAGGGCCTGCTTTTACATTCCCCCATTGCACAGGATTCTCTTACCAGCCTCTTCGGTTACATTTCTTACATTCAACTAAAATCTTCTTTTCTGCCAATTTAGTCAATTTGTTCTTTTTTTGTAATAACTTTTTTAGTTACTCAAAGACTGCTACCTTGTCCCACATCTATCCTGCTTTCGCCGACCTCTATAAAAGCATATTCTTTTAATGCATTCACAGGCCTTGTAGACAGATTATATGGTATTTTTAGTGTTCTTTTTTGGGCTCTCTTCAACTGGGTTTTTTTAATGGACACATTATTCCAGGCAACAATTTCTCAAGACAAATGGAAGAGAATAGATCTCTCCTCTGTCTTCTGTATGATAAACTTACAGTACCAGTCCTACAATTACAATGTCCAATATGTAAATGCTGCTTTTCCTCACTGCTTTCCCAGTCTCTGTCTTAAGAAATGTCTTTCAGTTTAATCCTAGAATAAAACAAAATCTTAACTTGTATCCAGCAGGCCTATTTTTAAGTCTGTTGGGAAACCCCAATTATGTCTTTATTATGCTTACCGTCTTTGTGAAAATTACAGTAATTCTCAAAATGCCACGGGAGAAATTCTGTGTTGTAGGATTTTAGGGAAAGCTCTTTCTATTACCATTCTTTGACTTGTTTAACAAAAGACAAGGGTGATGCACTCTTTGTCATCAAGGGCAACAGATCCCATCCCATGGTGAACACGCGTCTTGTAAAGTCATTATTGGCAACGAGGTATAAAGTCAGTATTTTCTTCACAGAATCACAGAATGGATAAGGTTTTAAGAGACCACAGATGGTCACCAGTCCAATTTCCCTGCTCAAGCAGGGCCATCCTAGAGCACATGGCACAGGGCTGCATCCAGATGGTTCTTTAATATCTCTAGTGACGAAGACTCTACAACCTCTCTGGGCAACCTGTTCCAGTGCAAGGTCACCTGCACAGTAAAGTGTTGCATTGCTTGGTTTGGTTTAGCAAGCCACAGCCTTCCCAGAGAGGCAGCAGGGCTGCTTAGGGCAGAGGGACTGTTTCACTCTCCTGTAGTCCCTCTGGATGGCCCCACACCCCTGCTCTGGCTAGCTGGGCTCCGCAACACGGTGACAGCAAAGGAGGCAGAAGGGTCCCTCATGGTGGCCTCACATGTTGGAGGAGGAACTTTTACCTCACATGTTGACTGCCAGTTCCCAGAGGCAGAGAGAACAGGTGGTCAGGGAACTTGGGGGTTTATATGGGGATGAGGGAGGTGGAAAAAGCACATGGACGAGTGATCTCAGGGCGCAGGGGAGGTACATGGGCAGAGTTGGGGTACTGAAACCAATAGGGGGAACCCGAGGGAGTGGCCAGGGCTGGGGGCAGGGGAAGCAGGGGACAATGTGGAAGGCATACATTTAATAAGAAAAGCAGTGGGTAAATACAGCACCACAGTAAAGTTCTTTCTCATATTCAAGTGGAACTTCCTGCAAATCAGTTTCTGCCCATTGCCTCTTTTCCCATTGATTGGCAGCACTGAGCAGAGCCTGGCTCTGTCCTCCTGACACCCTTCAGATACTGACAGACATTGATGAGGTCCCCTCTGTTTACCCTTCTCGAGGCTGAACAGGCCCAGCTCCCTCAGCCTTGAGATGCTCATGTCCCTTCATCTCTGTAGCCCTCCCCTGGACCTGCTCCAGGAGCTCCAAGTCTCTCTTGTACTGAGGAGCCCAGAACTGGACACAGCACTCCAGATGTGGCCTCAGTAGGGCTGAGCAGAGGGGCAGGATCCCCTTCCTTGACCTGCTGGCAATGCTCTTCCCAATGCACCTTAGGATATTGGCCCTCTTGGACACAAGGACACACTGCTGGCTCATGGACAGCTTGTTGTCCCCCAGGACTCCCAGGTCCTTCTCCACAGAGCTGCTTCCCAGCAGGTCAGATCCCAGCCTGTGCTGGTGCCTGGGGTTATTCCCCCCTTGGTGCAGGACACTGCATTTCCCCTTGTTGAACTACAGACTTCTTTTCTGCCCATCTCTCCAACTTATCGAGGTTCTTGATACAGCATAGCTCTCAACTGGGTTTATATACACTCTGACTACTGGTTCACCAAGAAAGACTGTCAGACACCATTCATGCAATTTCAGTCAGAGTACCAAGGGAGCAGTCCTGCTCAAGATATTGGCTTGTGTTAAAGAGATAAAGATTAAGACAAAGAAAATATCCTGAGGCCGTTTTTGTGTTACAACGTTTATAAAAAAAATCCAACAATCTTACATTTTCTCAAAGATGAAGAGTAATGGAACACAGGAAAAATACTCTTGGGAAGATGGATGTAACGGCACAAATTGTTACCTGTTTCTATCTTGACCCAGGTGTCAGAATTCTTCCCTGAAACAGTTCCAACGAAGAGACCAGCTTTCCACCATGTCTATCCAGTCCGATGCAAGGCTTACAGCTGAAGTAATTTAATTTCTTCCTAAGTGTGACCCCAGGATCTGGTTAGATGCCATTTTGCCTGATGCAGACAAGGCTTTAGAAGTGCTTAATTTTCTCTGTCTGGACAGACAGTGAAAGTTACTGTTTTATTGAAACTGTAATGAGGATGGAATTGTCTTTGAGAGGCCTTTGTTGAGTAGAAGCTATACATTCCCACTTTCCTTTTACTCTGCAGCAAACTCATTACTGTGGCATTGGCCACAGAGCAAAGTGTAATTTCTTTTATCCTATTCTTTGTCTCATTAAAACAAAGCCCCATCTCTTTGCCATTATTTCTTCTTTTTGGTCTATGTAATTAATACTGAGGTCCTTGCAATGTTGTGTTTCTCAGATCATATTGGAAATCAACTGCCAGAGCCACAGTCTTGGGCAGAAGTCCCACCATCCACCAGCAGGCCCAAAAGCAGTGTTCATCACTACTTTCTGATGTTCAGTCACTTGACTCTGGTTTCTCTGCCTTTCTTTCTCAAACATTGCTCAGCCCCCTGCACCATGTACTGCTCTGGCTCTGACAAACCCTACCTCATATGCCTTGAACTTGCTATTGGCCCTAAAATTTCCAGCTCTATCTTTGTAGAGGGTCAGTTTTTTTCTACTTAGCTGGTAAGCAATATGCCATAGGCCAAAGACCTGCCTTCATATCTGAACAAGCTTCAGATGGCCTTCAGATAGACAATTGTCTAGCTGACAAAAATATTTGAGGAAGGAAAGAAGGGAGCCACAAGTAGGTGGAATGAAATCAGTAACTCTGAATATTCAAAATTATTTGGGGTACTTAGAACCCTGCTTGGAAAATACAGGGTTACTTTATATTCCAAGTGTTCATAATTTATGATTTAATATGATTAGTAATCATATTAACTTATAAAAATCAGAAATGTGCTAGCCAGCACGTTCTAAAACACATGCAATTTCCCTACCCAAAAGAAGGTATGTAAGATCCATTCAAGGTAAATTTCATGTGAAAAGGTCAGACTAGGCCAGAAATTTACAACTTCAGAGGAACTCACTATTTCACATTGGCAACAAAGGTGTTTTTCCAAGTTCCTTGCAAGCAATGCAAACAGAGTTAACCAAATATGTTTGATTAAAAAGCAAAGAAGTGGAGCATTCCTTTCCTAAGAGAGGCTTGAGAATTGGTGTGTCCATTGAAGGGAGTGGTTTCTCCCACATTTTTTAAGATGTTAGAAACGAGAAGAGACAGACAGATTTAAACTTAACTTGATAAAAGGACTCAAGTACATAAATCAAACATTTTGTGTGAAGCAAAAAGCTAAGCTCCTTCATAAGGAGATATTGCTCAGTTTGGAATTGTAGGAGAAATTACACAAATCATTGCCCACAGAAAACATGGCATAATGAATAAAATTTGTCTTGAATTATTTATTTTTAGTGCTTTATTTTATCTCCTCTCTCTTGCACGGCCTGGAAATTGTTCTTGATGAGAGCTTTTTGAACATCTGAATCTCAAATTAAAACAACACATTAATGTCTTCTATACATAGAGGTGGAAAGATTAGAGTGGAGTGCATAGAAATGCACTAGATTTGACACTTTCCACTAATGGGACCACTAGTGTGCACCACTTTACTGCCTTAAAATATATCCATAAGATACAGTATTCTTGGTTGCATGATGACTGAATAAAATTTAATAGATGCAGAAGTGACAGAGCAGAACTAATCCTTTCCAAAGTACCAGCTCTATAATAAACTGTATTTGTTTTGAAATCTGGTTAAAAACATGCCTTACAGGACTAGCAAGACCTTGGAAAGCAGGAAATCAAACATAGTGCAGGCCATAAACTTCAAATGGCCAGATCACCTGCAACTGAAGTGATTCTTTTTTTCTTATTGAGGAAGGTTTAGTTGTTGGGTTTTCGTCTGTTATCCCATTAATACCCTGCAAAAGCCAAGCCTTCCTGTCTGTGGTAACAAAGAAGAAGCAATCCTCCTGAGTCTGTCTGTGCTGGGCTTTAATATCAGAAAGGATGATGAGTGATCTTCATTCCAAAATGCCACCACACCTTAATAAGTGATTGTGTCAGTTCAGCTTGCTTGTGTGCTCTCAGCCCATTCCAAGTGCCACACCAAGCTTAGCCCTTAGTGAAAGGGGATTTAAGAAACCTGTGCCATGATCTAAGAATCTACCTGTGAAGGGTTACCAGAGCTAATGATGGGTAAAGGGTATGACAAAAAACAAGGTAAATTCATTATTAATTTAAGCCCTTAGTCTACCTACAGTGGTCAAGCCTACCGCCAATCTGGTGGACTGACCTACATTTACTCCATTTACACTCATTACAAGTAAGCTTCCTCAAAAAAATGAGAGTTAAATAGTTGAGAGAAAGAAGCAGGCTTCTGTCTTACAGCAGGCTTCTGTCTCTGAATCAGCATGGGGTGCTGAACAGAGGGTAAACCTTACCAGAGGTCATCTTCACCCAACCAGAGAGGGGAGGAGCAGGAACCACAAGCTTCAAAAGAGGGAGGCAAATCTTTATGATTGCAGGGCATCATCCCTGGGATGGTGGGTGCTGTAAGGGAGCAAACCCTCCTGCTTTTCCTTTGTCTTTCATTGGACTTCTGTTTCTCTTCTAAGAAATCATAAAGGTTTTATTCTGAGGTCTCTTAGGTGCATGATTTACAGGCTACTTACAGATCTTGTGTAAACCCTCTGCCTGCATAACCAAGTCAGTGTCTACAGATAGGACTCATTCTGAGGTGTGGCCCCATTTTATACTCTTGTTGTAACCTTCTGCTTCCTAAATACCTTAGCTGAGAGAAAGAATCAATTGAAATGTCTTTTCCGCAGAGGGAATTTCAAGTTTTTGAAGTCATGGACATTTTCACATATAAAAGATCTGCTTTTACTGAAAAATATTTCTTCCGAGAAAAAATAAATCAAAACAACAGGGGAAACAATCTCAGCATTCTCTAGTTCTGTTACAGAACATCAGCAACTTAATTGTGCGTTTGGACTGCAGGGATAACAAAGGACATATTGAAGAAAACAATGACTAAAATTATAAAAGCACATGTGTTTGGGCCTTCTATGAGGGAATAAGCTTTGGTCACCTATGGTCACCCTTCCATGTCTATTGACAGAAAGATGCTCTCAGCCTGTCTTCTGACCTCTTCTGCAAGGTGTAGGGGGAAAACGAAGAAAATGCTTAAGGAAATATCCCATATGGCCTATTTAGGCATAGTAGTAGGAGAACTTAGCCTGAGCTACATTCACAGGACTGTTTGCTGTATTTAAAGTAAGTTTAGAGTTGGTTCTCTTTAACTATATCACAGGATGCAATACATGAGCACCAATTCAGCACAGGCTTTTTATTGAATTTGTCTCTGTGGCTTTTCTTACCCTTACTAACTTTAGATAGTGTTTTCATCAAGATATTCAGTTTGATGTAGCCAAAACTTCTAGTACCACCCATAGATACTGATAAAAGTTTTGCATTCAAAAGTAAATATAAGTCTTGCATCACTTTTCCTATCCTCTTTCCCTTTATGAGATAGTTCTATAATGTAGTCTGATATGCAGAAAAGTGCTGAAATAGAAGAGAAAATTTAGTGATTTAGTGTGACGTGTCTGGCAGGGAATCCAGAGGGCACATTATCTTTAAACCCATCCCTCCAAAATCCCATCTCCCACAGCATAAGAGGGCAATGGAGAAATGTAGGATCCCGGGCCAGGTCTGTCTTACGCATCTCAGTTTCATGGTTTTAAGATTTATGAACCTAGGAGCAACCAAACTCTTTAGAGACCTTCTAGTCATGTCTCACAAGCACTGAAATGCTTTATCAAATGCTTTATCTTCATCTGGTCTTTCCTTCTTGCCTTGTCTAACTCTGTGGCAGCACTAGAGGACCATATGGGGGAATAGCCAATTTTTTACCTCAAAATCTTCATTATTAGATGAGGAGTCTCCACTTCCTCTCTTTGTAGTAGAGAAGTAATCTGTCTCCTTACCCACCACTCTGTCAGACACTGCTTCTTTGTGCTTAATATACTTTGAGTAGGATGTTCTAATTTCAGTTTTGACAGGAGAAAAGGAGAGGAGATCCTGTCCATAAAAGCCACACACAATAGCTTGCTGAACTCTTACAAGGAAACCAGTCAGACTGCAAGATGCAATAATAAGTTTCCCTCAAAATACATCTGATAACACAACAGGTTGCTGTATTAAAAATTAAATAAGGCTTGAAATATACAGCAATTTGCAGGCACTAGGGAGCATGCCTAATAAAGAGAGTGCATTAGGTGTTTCTGCTTTCTGAAATCCAGTCTATAAATACTGTAACATCTTCCAATTTACTTCAGTGTGGGAGGACCAGACTTTGTGAACCTGCTTGTTAAAAGCAGCACCCAGTTCAGTTTGAGTGACATTTTTTTAGCTGTGCTTTGGTGTTAATATTGGTCTAATCAGCATCTGACAATTGCTGCTCAGGTTCCTGGGGACACTGTACCTTGTGCATTCTCTAAACACAGCATGAATGTGGAACTCGATCCTTCCAGGAAGAGTAACAGGACCTGAGCAGGATCCTAACCTCTCCCAGGGGCCACACAGCAGTTCCTGGGGCTCAATAGAGTTACATTAGTTTGGCAGAGGTTATGCTAACACCTCTATTAACCCTCCAAGCACAGTCAATGCAAATCAGACATTTCTCAGTGCTCTATGGAATTGCTTTCCAATGCAAATTAGGGAGAAAAAGGCACTTCAGAAACATTCTACTTGGTATCACCACCACCATCTTATGGTTCCCAAACACACTTAAAAATCAGGCCCCTATGGGCACACTTCTCACTGAAAATCATACACTGACTTTAGGTGAGATATGAATTCACATGGACGCAATTCAAAGAAGGCCCTCTAAGCTCCTGTTTCATGGAATAATTATTCACTGGCAAGGTGAGAGGGGAAGAAGGAGTCAATAGACAAGCTCCCAACTTACCTTTAGGGCAAAGTTCCAGTCCCTCTCACGGTGGCTGTTCAAGTATTTTACACAAAGAAAAGCCCTACCAAGGAAGACTGAGAGTCCCTTGGTTGGTGTCCAAGACACCTTCTGAAGATGTGGGTGCCCATTTTCCTCCAGGAGCAGAAGGCTTTGATCTGAGGGTGGGCTCAACCCATGAGGCCACTGGTTAAAAGGAGGCATTGCTGCAGATGGTGTCCTGCAGGGGCCTCTGCCTGTGCTGATGCCCCACAACAGCAGCCTGAAGGAGGGTGAACTCAGCCAGATGGTTTGCACTAGACAGGCACAGAGGATGGTCTGATGATCAGAGAGGGACCACCATTCTCCCACCTAGCTACTCTAAGACTGGGTTAAAAAATTTTAGGGCACAGTCATGTTATTCCTGGGGTGTGCATCTACAACATTGCTCTTCTCCAACCATGCGGAAAGAAGTTGTCAGGCCACTATTTTTCAAGAGTACTTTGCCCTTTTATTTTTGTAAAGCTGCATGGGAAGTGGTAGGTATATGAATGTGTCTCAGAGAAGTTAAATGAAACAACTGTGCATCGGGCTTGTGCAGTTTCCTTCCTGTCACATTCAAACCCATCAGCAGCCCAGGCCAAGCACACACTGGGCTAGGTTAGCAAGCTCATCAGGCATGCTATCCTCGCCTTCTGACTTCCTCTTGGAAATAAAAACGGTGGTCCTAATGAGAATTAATTAGGGTTGGGGGTGGAGAGGGGGATCCATCATGGTTTTGTTTGTGTTGTTTGTTTTCTGTAAACCCATGGAGGGAAAAAAAAATCATATTACTTCTCTATGCAATATAGTAAACGTAATAAAAAATGAACACATGGTAATTAGCTTCTCCATTAAGTATACCAAGCATAGACAATAGCAATCGTGCAGTGCTGATTACAGACATTATCCTTGCCTGGACTATTTTTTCCCACCATTCAATCAACACTGCTAAATAGAAACTTCAGTGTTCAATATTATAAGACACTAGCTGGCAGTTATACAAAGATGCTTTACACAATGTCATCTGGCTGCCTGCCTGATTCTCATATTACCTTCCTGTCTTGCCTTATACACTAATACGCATGGCTGATTAGAAGAAAAATGCAGAAGCTGCTTCCTTCTCGTCTTGCTTTTTTCTCCAGCTTCATGCCTTGAGGGAAAAAAGGAATCACATTTGCTAATTTTGCCAGCAGTGCTTAACCTGGGAATGGAACAATTCTTTTTCAATTCCACATTAGTTATAATTCACACACAAACACTGCCTTGCACCAGACTAATTGGGCAGTCTTTGATTCCACTCTGAGAGAAATGGTGATTACTGTTGTTGTACAGGAGTCCTCTAGTAGCCTCGGTAAAGAGGGTCTCAGAGTTCAAAATAAACATTTTCAAGGGCTGTACAGTATCCAGGGGTCAGATGTCTGGAAACAGGATTTCAGACTGAAAATCCCAGAAGCTCAAATGACTCTGGAAAATGTCGAGGAACTCCTTAAGTGACTGCTTTTGGGTGGATTTGCTGATATCAGTAGATCCCTTGGGGAGTCACGGTAGAGCTTACACCAGTTTCTTGAGGAAGATAAGCCTTCTTGCAGAAAAAATAATTTTCACACATTGAAAAAAAGTGGGGGTTTGTATTCCTGTTTACATATTTCTGTTTTACTCTTTGATTTCTTATGGTAAAGCTATAGCAAGGCAGATGTTGCAGAGCCAGGTTTCTCAGACAAACCTTCATTTTTCCCTGGCTATTTCAGCCAGGTTGAATTTGAATTCTAGTCAGGTGTCCAGGATTTCCAGATGTCTAGCAGCCACATCAGAGCAAATTCTATGTATCTGAAAAACCTGGGCTTGCATATGGACATGCTTTATAGCAGAATAATCGGTACCTAGGATGTCTCAGACACATGTTCAGGTGCAAGTCACCTTCACGGCACCTGAAGGTCACAGCACAAGTCAATAATTTCCCAGTGCCTCAGTGAACCTTTCAGGAAAAGCATGGGGAAAAATATGGGACCTTTACATTAAGAATAGGAATTTTTTTGACACTGTTAATTGATATATCTCTGCAGAGGTATAGATCAAAGTCCTCAGGCTGAAATCTTCCCTTGCAACTTAGCAATAGCTCTGGAATCAGGCTGGCTTGTGAAAATGTGGGTCCTGTAACAAATGACCTGAGTGCATACAGGGCAGCTGGCCCTGTGTTAGACAGGATCTCTTCTCTGAGGATTGGTCACTAAGCACTGCAATCAGCCAGAAACTGAAAGGATGAAAAACAATTTTCCCAATTGATTCTGTCATCGCAACAAATACACTTCAAAGTAGTCAAAGAATTTAGCAATGGACCTTCAAATTAACACATGTATACAGAGGTATGCGTATATAAAATTTATATGCAAATGTGTTAGTACACATTAAAATGTGTGGGTGCTGCACAGATTGGAGAAACTTTAGGCCACCTACAAACCTCCTCCTTTTCTAGCTTTGTGACTGCTATACCTGAGCTTATGTCAATGACATGATGTACAGGCAAAGAACAGGACTAGAAACTAAGCACCAGGGGACTGAAGAGTCTCCTTGAAATATCTATTTTTTTAAAATACGAGCCTATGAGTGTAGGATTTCTGTGACTAGAAGGTGAATCCTAGGACTGCCAGGCACTACAGCAGAGTTTCAGCGGCTTCTGTAGCCTGAACTCAATGGCACAGAAAAGTTGGACTGGGGACACCTCTGCTCATCTGCAGTGGCAGCAGCTCACAATCCACAGGATTGTACATCTCTAAAGAATATTTAAAATATCAGGAAACGTCTTTCACCTATTTAAGACTTAAGCTAAGCAGGTCTGTTTTGCCAGAAACATGTTCCTTTGATAAATTCCCCAATCATCAATGAGTACACAAAATGCAGTTTCACTGCTGGTGCCCTTCACACATTATGATTGGCTAAGAAGAAAAGGCAAAATACAAGTGCTGCATTTGAAAGTATATGTTAAATCCCATCCAAATTATACACTCTTTGTTTTTCATCATACTTACACTTCAGAGGGTGATACAAAACCCTGCCTGGTCAACAGTATCTGGACTTGCTTCGTTCCCATGAGCCAAGCAATAAGCAGGACCTCAAACACCCCACCTGCCTCCTACTGTTAGAAGAGAAACAGCTTAGTGCTTATAGAAATCTTTAAGGGATGTCAATCTGCTGTGTCAGATACCAAGTGCTGTTCTTTTTCTTAAGAAAACATTGAAGGTATGCTGAGGGATGGAGAACTCATAAAAAATTAGGTTCACACTATGGTTATGAAATGTGTCTTTTTACTAATCTCTTCTCACTTCCCTCAGCACCTCTGGCTCTTGCAAAGATTGTAGCACTGATCATGAGTTCAGTCTCGTCCTCCATGCAGGTCATTTTCAGAATTCAGAGAGTACATTTTAAATACAAGGCCACTTAAATATATGACCTCTTAACCCAGTGTGTGACAAGCTGTTGATGTCACCTAAGAATGCTTCAGACCTCAAACTCAGCCTTCGTCCCCCAGAGAAGACACGATCAAATACCCAGCTTTCATGTTTTCACATGAATGTATGAGTGTATTCCTGAGGAGGAAATACCTGGCGCTATGGTGCTCTTCAATCCAGAAAAAAGAAATCTAGGCCTGGTGAAAAGCTAATCTGATGAAAACCTAAAGTGACTTTTTTTTTTTTTTTTAAAGCAAAAATATAACAAACTATTAAGGAAATTAGTATATTATCCCTTTACATGTGTCTTCAAATTGAAGGTTGATACTTTTTAACAAAAAACAAGTTACTGGTCTCAGAGAAGAGGTACCTGGGTAATATTTTGTGATGCATTGAAATTATTGTCTCCAGAAAGGTTGGATTCTGCTTAATTCTGAAGAAAAATATATCTCTGGCATGTGTAGAGCATGAGTGACTAAAACCACATGGTCACAGAGACCTGGTCCTTCAGCACAGGTCAGAACCATTTCCACAAGACACCTCGCACTGTGTTCCTCCTGGCTTCTCCACCACCACCACTGCTCACAGCTTCTTGCATGTACCCAGAAGGACAGGGAGTAAAACATCCCTCATACATCACCAACCCTTCCAAAAACACTTTAAATAAATGTATTTTGAAGGGCAGCTGTCACATCCCTCAAGTTCCATAGGCAGCTGAATGCATGGCACCCTGTTCAGCATCAAGCTTTTGATGATGTTGAATAAGCAGTTACTGTTCCAGCTATCTACAGGACTTACTGTGATTTGGATGTCTTGTAGGTTCTTGCTTTGGAGCTTAGGGGTTTGTTCTTTCAGTTTAAGTGGAAAAGGAGAAGAAAAAAAAAAAAAAGGAAATGAAAATTTATCCTAACTAGATGTTTTTGTTACCTCAAACAATTCTTGTGCTTTCCTGTGCAAATGGTTGCTTCTTTATACTAGCTAATACTTAGAGCAAATTTCTTCAAAAAGCATTTTACATGTGCATCAGCGTTTATTTGGTAATGTATTTTGAATCTTCCTGCAGACTTTTCATGGTGAAATATCCTGTTCTTGTACATCTTACAGTAATCTTATTAAGTGATTTGCACCTCTGATTTCTTAAGTCAACACATGGCATAATATGACATCAAATTACATCTGACCTTCTCTGTTCCTTCAAAACCACACTTTATCAGAGATATGTGCATTTTACAGTACATATCTTTTACTTTAAAATGTGGTCACAAGAAGCCAAAGGTTGCCGGTATTACCTATCTTATCTGCAGAGCAGCTGGTAAATGCATACCCAGATTGTTACAGTCATTTTTCTTGTCCCTATTTTCAAGCTAAAATAACATTATAGCTTATAAACTACAACCAAATAAGGCAGTGAACTCAGATAATGCTCAGGGGAGATGATAGAAAGCATATCTCGGCACAAATTAACCACAGTCATTTAGGATCTATAATAAAATCTGGCATTTTGCCATTTTGCCAGCTATTTAATAGAGGGTCATTTAAGCCATGATTTAGATTTGTTTGTTTGTTTGTTTGTTTTCGAGAAATAAAGAATGACTCTGAATTCTTGAGCTTAAATCATTGGAAGACACATCGCTGTATTAAAAGAGGTATTTTTGTACTGAGCTGGCATGGGTGCTTTGTCCTGACAGACTGTTTTCACACTGTAAAGCAGATTCTTTTGGGCAAAGTTTAGCACAAGGCTTTAATGTATCGGGCCAGAGACAAAAAAGCAGTGAGGTAATACCATGGGATAACACTGAAATATTAGTGAGGAGGAAAGCTAAGAGCTGGCAGCCTCAGTGCATCAGGCTGGGGTTTTATGAGCATCTGGGCAGACTGAAGGGATGACCAGTGCCAGCAGGCAAAGCATCACCCTTTCTTTCTCCTGCCACACAGTTCTCTCCTTCCTGACACTGAATAGGAAAACGTGCACAAGGAACTGCTTTTACACCTGTCATTTAAATAATTTTTGTCTTGTGCTGTCCCAGCTCCGAGCACAGATACCTGACTCTTCTTTGCCCTGGATCTAAACTTAGGTTACAGCAGTAAAGGAGCCATTCCCTATGCAGGATGAGCCAGAATCCACTCCAGCTTAGACACTTCATTTCCCTTTCCCAGCATGCTCTGAACGTAGGCAATTGGTGGGAAAAGGGACATAAGGACAGTAATTCCAGCTCTGTGCCAAGCAGGAACTTACTCACAGAGAAATGGAGTAAACACAGAATTCATAATAGGAAGATGCAGTGCTACAGCTGGTAACAATAAAAGAGGCTTTACTGTATGAAAAGATCAAGTTTTACATCTGTATCATCTAAATCAGGTTGGTTTGAATGCTAATGCCTTCAGTTCTGCAACACATTTTCCCCTTAGTTTAATATTGCCTTGGTAGTGTGACCTTCAGCTTTTTTCACAAAACCCCTTTCTCTAGTAATTTGGTGAGAGAAAATTAAGAATAAAGCTTCTGTGTAGGAGGACTATTCGTATGAATAAGCTTTTTCAGAATGTAGTACTGAGTTTTTCCCAATTTGCATGAATTTCTCAGTGTATTTTGTATATAGGCCCAGAGCTTTGTGTGTATTTTAATTACATCTCAGGATATAGAGTGCTGGCTCTTTTTGTTAATGTTGCCAGGGCCATAAAGTTGATGGTAGGCAACAAAAGACTGAAGAAAATTTACCACAATTTTGTTTTTCTCTATTATATATATAACTCACTTGGTTCCTTGCTCTTTCATTAAAGGTCTTTTTTTACCAACAGGGCTGATAAATTTGATGGCCTGAAAACCTAAAAGAATGAAACAAATATGTTAAATTATTCATATGAGGAATAGGTTTTATTTTATTTAACAGCTTTCCCTCTCAGCTTATTTCTAAGAATTTTTTTTGCATAATTGAAATAGTCCAAAGAAAAGAACAGTAAATTTCACAGTTGCTTTTATTTTGCTATTCCCTTTCTTCTTCTTTTTCCAACTAACCTACTCAGATTCTCACCACATTTATTTTCTTATCTTTTATTTTCTATATCAATGCCTTTGCGTTCATTTACCCTGCATAGCACCTAACACATAAGGGTACTGACCTAGTGAGTTATGTCTTGTAATTTGAATCATAGACTTGTAGAATCCTCAAATCATTTAGCTTGGAAAGGGCCTTTAAGATCATTAAATCCAATCACTAACTCAGCATTGCCAAGCCCTCTACTAAACCATGTCCCTTAGAGCTACTTGTCTCCTAAATACGTCCAGGGATTCCTTCCACCACTTTCCTGGAAAGCCTGTTCTAATGCTTGACAAATATCCAATGAAAAAATATTCCTAATATAAATCTATCCAATCTAAACCTTCCCTGGAGGAATTTGAGGACATTTCCCTTTGTCCTATCACTGGTTGCCTGGAGAAGAGAGCAATCCCCACGTGGCTACAAACTGCTCTCAGGTAGTTGAAGAGAGTGATAAGAGCACCCCCCCCCCCCCCAAACCTCCTTTTCTCCAGGCTAAACACCCCCTGCTCCCTCAGCTGCTTCCCATAAGACTTGTGCTCCAGACCCTTCAATAGCCTTGTTGGGCTTCTCTGCATTTTCTCCAGCACCTCAATGTCCTTCCTGAACGGAGGGGCCCAGAAGTGGACACAGCACTCGAGATGTGGCCACACCAGTGCTGAGTACAGGGGAACAATCACTGCCCTAGTCCTGCTGGACACCCTGTTTCGGCACGATGGTATGATCCTGAAAGGAATACATTTTCAATGCTATCACCATTAGAAGCTGCCTGTGCTGATTGTTCAGCTCCTTGTTGCCAGCCTCTTAAATACCCTTTGACACCAGCTAAATTCAGAAGCAACTTTTGTTCATCTTCAGAACTCAAAACTGAGAAAATTGCAGTGACTATCATATCAAATATTGAGGCAGAACCTTAAATTTGATAAGGTTTCAGGCACCTTTCTAAGCTGAAGTGCAGTATTTTTGCTTATTGCTGTTTTTATTAAGGAAAAAATGTTCTTTGGCAATTATATCAATTTGATAGATTACTGTTTTTTAGTTGTTGCATAATATATTCATGAGTAATGATTTTCATTACCCTGGTCACGACTCTACTGAGACATTAACAGAGTACAATTTGGTAAGCAACCAACTGTTAATACATGAACTAGGGGAAATGTAGTTGAGAGAACAGAGGCTGCTGTATGGCTGGCAGCTATAGATGTATCTTTGAAAGTGAATTTGCAGTTGGACTAGATAATCCATGCAGTTTTCTGTCGCCCCAGGCCCAATATTTCATCCAAATCGTGGTTGCTTACTCAGCACTTGCAATAGAGCACACGTGCATGTGGGATTTCAGCAGAAATGCGCCAAGGAGCTCGCTCAGCCACAAGTGTCAAATGAAGGTTTGTCATTTTGGCCTTTAATATGGCAGGGAAGTAAAAAACATATCAGGATACCTGTCATGTAAATATTTGTGTGAAGCTGACTGATTGCAGATGAACTGAGCACGGGAGCTGAATTGGAATACGACTTAGTCAAAACCAAAGTTGGCCGAAGGCCACCGATGTTATTATCCTTAGTCACCATTACCATTCAGTCACCACTACAGCCATAGGGAAAAATGACCTTGTGAGTGAGGAAGTAGTCAGGTACTGAGTCTGGGTTCAGTTCCCTGTTCTGCCACAGGAGCTGCATGTGACAGGATGAGATGATAATATCCTGGCTCAGTAGGGCAGGTGATTTTTCTGAAAGAAACAGGAAATAAACAGGTACTGAATAGCAGCTCAGTGTAAGCAGGGCTGATTGTGTGTTAATGAGATGCTGAAATAGTTATTCAGTATATGCAAAACCAGACTTGGCCCCAGATGAACCTGCATAAATGAAAAGCATTAACAGTGGTATTAAAAACAAGCCCTTCAGCTCTCTACATACTTCAGGTCTTCATTTGCAAATAAGACTAATATACTGCTTTGAATAATAATTATGTCTTCTGTTTTGTTGATGGGAACACTTTGGATAGAGTGTCTTTTCTAGTTGTATGAACACTGGTAGCCCAGAAGTCCTGATTTTAGCTGGGAAATCCAAACACTGGCAAGGCAAGGCAAGGCAAGGTGAGGCAAGGCAAGGCAAGGGGTGCAATCCACAGTGAAAGTACCTGAAATCTTGGGAGAAAGACCTTTCATCCAGAATTTTCAACCTGCCCTGCTAGAACTGTAAGCTTCAGATGATTCAGTTAATACTGGAGGAAACAGCACCTTGGGGGCATAACTCTTCTGTTACCCCTGTCCCTCACTCCTTGACCGCAAATTGTGAAATCTCCAACTGAATTCACAGAGTTTCTTTTGCCCACAGAAAAGTCTATATTGCTTAAAACTTTAACTTGAATCTGAATTCTAGACTTTAGGCCTTTTTTTCTTTTTGGTCTTTTTTTGGGTTTTTTTTAAGGACAAAAACAGACTCTCCTTTCCTTACAGGCAATATTCTAAAGCTTCGGGGTATTTATGACCATTCCTTTAATTTTATCTGGAAGTTATCAGAATTGTTAGCAAGCTTACAGAACTCTTGACTTCACACCTAATGATAAATAAACGTATTTTTTCTGTAGACTAATGAAACATGCTCTCTACACTTTATCCATTAAAGTTTAAACAAACACCCGTTGGCATGTTGCAAGCACTTCTGCCTGCAGAATAATAACATTTCCTTTGACTAAAGCTTGGACGTCTTACAGATCATTGATTTATAGGGAAAAAGTGCGACAAGACATTCAAGGAGGGAGTGGATATTGAATGGAACTCAGATTTTGCAAAACACTCACATTTTTCTTTTTTAATAAGGACAAGTTTCCTGGTGAAAGATGGAAAACAAATCAATCAATTATTTTAAAGGAATGTTCTTTCACTCACTGTGATGTGTGTCTTTATATAAATACAAGTTTGTTTAACTCTCGCTAATTCTCCTGTTAAATTCAATATCCTTGCAAGATGAACACAAGGTTTTTGTATTAACCAGTGATTTCATAACTCCAGAGACATTCCCCTTTCCACCTGATCATCTTTCTCTCCATCTTTCTCCATCTACATTTGGGTTGGCTGTCTCAGAAACACTTCGTGGTTTTCTGAGGCACAGCCTTTGTTTCCCCAGAAGTCTTTTAAAGTGACTCACAGGTGAGCACTCAGTAGGCCACAAGTGTTACACTGACCTACAAACAGCAACAGAAGGTGCTAATTTTTCATCCTTTTGAATAGCTGGTCTTTATTCAGCTGCTGGAAGAGAGACTGATGTTTCTTGCGGTTTCTACAAAAGGGTCCTCTTGAGAGTTCAGGGTACGTTATTTCTTGGTTGAATTGTGTACAGCCCTTTTATACCTTTTTTGCAGCCAACTAATTTATATGTATTTCAGCACTACATGCACAAGAATTCTCTAAAAATCATCTAGAGATTCATTACATTAAAACCCAGAAAGGACCCTTAGATTGTCTAGTCTTTATATCACAGGCCAATTACACATCACTTTTACATGGAGCCTAAAGACCTGTTTCTGACAAAAGCATTGTCGCTGTTATCACCGCGGAATGGAGGAACGACACAGACTCCAAGCTCAGGGTAGAGAGAAGGCCGAAGCCATTTATTAGCCTCTTGGAGGGTTTTTTATATGTTAGTTCGCAAAAAGTGTACTATATGGCATAAGGTAATTGGTTCTTTCGACCATCCACCCCTTAGGGTGATTGGCCAAGTTCTAAGACACCCATCTCTAAATATTTTTGTAGTTGGAAACATAACAGTGGTGGACAACAACCTTGCAGCTGCAGAGGTTTACAAAACTGTAACATTGTTTTGAATTACTTGCATGGGAAAGACAGAGTTCTTACAAAATACTGCTGAGAGCTGAAGAAATTCCTTGCTGAAGCTTTTTCAGCATCCATAAAGCATGACTTCTACACAGGTATCAAATCTTGATGAGCATCCTAAGCAATGGAAAATAATCCACCTCTCCTGAGAATTATCTGCTGTAATGGAAATCACTATTAAAAAACTGCACTGTGTTTTTCAGATTAATTTGCCTGCATTCTGCTTCCAGGCATTGATTCCAGAGAAGCCCTTTAGAAAATCTTTTCTTTTTTCATTAAGTTACTTATACACTGTCACCAAGCCTTGTGTCTGATAGACCAGCTGAGTTTGCTGGGTTTTCCTCTGTGAAGAATTTCCTCTGCTTTTCTCATGTCTTTCTACCAGTCTCCAATTTCTCAACTTTTTTTTTTTTTTTTAGTGAAGGTGCCAGAACAAAAGGTGCTATTCTAGCTCATGGAAGTTAAAATGATATCCTCATTTCTCATCAGTGATCTCCACTGTACACATCCCCAGATGGCAAGTCTTGGCATATTTTGAAAACAGTTTGGGAATCAGGACTTTTAACCCTTAAGCCCATTGAAAAATCCCATTCAGTGACATTTCCCTCTGTGCATTAATTCCTTGAGGTCTATTATTTAGGCATTGTTTAAGTCTATTTCACATATTCTATACTGATATTAAAATAAGCAATTTTTTTAATAATGGTAAAATGCAGTGCTCTCATAGTCTATCCATCTATCTTGATAAACCAAGTTTGAATTAAAAATTTTAAAAAAATTTTTTGTTTGTTTTGATTCACATGACCTCTTTGCCATAAAATTATATTGTTTTATATTTACATATTTTATTTTTTATTTCTTTTTAGATTTAAACTTTCATCAGATTTTCTGCCTTTCTGCCTTGTTCTGATGACAGGATGGCAGGTTAGCCATTCTCTATGTATTCTATGCTATCCCTAGTTTGCTGGTTTTAGTATTATCATAAATTTATTAAATTTAGTTTTTTGTGTAGGTTTCTGTGATACATTTCTAGTAAGCTCTTTTGGAGAATTTTGAAAAATTCTCTTATTTTTAATACATGCATCTTTAATAGACACTACCATCTTCCTTAGCCACAAATGGACTGGGCAGTTATTCCCAGCACTACTGCCATGAAGTACCTCTTGCTCCTTCTTTCCAAATTCCCTGGAGCCTGTTTGCCTTTAATGGTCCGGAGGAGTGTCTAATACTTTATAGACCACCTGCCCATTTTGTCAAAATACTCTTCCCATGATTCTTTTTGTTGCTGAACTTTTTGGATAAATACACAGAGCTAGGTGTGTACTGCTGCAATACAGAATGCAAGGGTCTTAGGTTTATTGACTAAGTCTATTAACCAAAAATATTTTTTATCAGACATTGACTTTCTTGATTTGGAAAAGAAAAGTCACACACCATGTAACTGGAAGTATAAACTCAGGCTTGTATTTCCCACATCCCTCTGGGTGTTCTGTCCCTCAGTCAGCTGTCCTTGGACTCACACAAAGGGTCGCAGTTATTGGGAGGGCATACAAAAGTGTATGCTCTGGAGGTGCAACTCTGCCAGATTTACTGCAGGTGGAACCATCTAGAATGCTGTTAGACAGAGAGCTGAGACAAGCCATACAGGAAGAGACATGGAATTTTGGCTTGTTTTGCCTTGGCAAAAGAGAGTCTGAAATTAAATTTAATAATATGGTGTTTAATAAATATATCATGGGAAATGGGCCAGTATGTCTGAAGGAGAAAAGCTGGTTAAAGTAGCAATGTTGACACCAGAATAAATGTATCTATATTGGCTAGAAATTGATGTAGGCTCAGGTCCCTGATGTGATGTGGCAGACCGCAGTATCCTGGCCCCAGACCTCATCCTCAGCAGTTCCTTTCACTGCTGTGTCCTGTGTTTTCATGGTTCTGCCTAAAAACCACGCTTTTTGAGAGTTATGCCAGTCTACATCAATCTCAATTGTCCTTGAAGTAACAGCCCCAGTTGCAAAGCATTTTTTGTCACTCTGTTTCTCAAATGACATAAAATGCATTTGGGCAGAAGACAATTTCTGAGCAAAAAATATCAAGAGCACACAGTAACCTGTCTGAGCCCTTATGCAATGCAAATAAGGATTTCATTGGGGAGGGAATCAGGATTGCTTTTCATATTATTTCCTTTTGTTTGCTTGTGTTTTTTTCTTAAACTAAAAATATTTTTCCTCTCATTTGAATAATCATGATTACTGCAGTGCCACCTGTGACAGCTGTAACTATTACTTAATAACAAAATTAAGAGAAGGTAATAACAATGTCAAACGGCTACTGCAAGTACAAAGAAAAGAGAGTTCTTTTACACCAGATGAGTATGAACAAATGAGTTATTCTTGTTTCAATATGCATTTTAGAAGTGACCTTTCTTCTTCCAAAGGTGTACCTTTGCTCTTGTTGTCCCAGAAGGCAATATCAAAAAAGAGTAGCAAAAAAAATTGAACTTAGAAGCCAGCAGCAGAAAGCACTCAGGTTTGAGTCCTCTCTTGCTGAACTCCTGCTAAAGCAAGGTTAAAAACTCTACTTATCAAAAGGAAGAGAATATGCAACTGCTCTCTGTCAAACAAAAGTAGATTTTCAAAACCTGTTTAGCATGGATAGGAAAAGGAAAGAAGAAACCTTGAGAAGTCTCTACAAGCAGATTTTAACTTTTGCAATACATATATAATTTTTAATCATTCATTGGCTAGTTTTCTATTGTAGCTTTTGGTCTATACCTCACTTAGAAGCTGTTAGCTACAAGTATTAGAGTTCTGAGGACTTGATGAGAAACAAACCCCATGTTGTGAATAAGAAGAGCAGAGTCCTTAACGTTGAACCCACTCAAAAAAATGGCTGTTACTTCTACTTTTCATAAAACACCATATTTCCAAGATGTGAATATCCCAACATGTCAAACATTTTAGTTTTTATGCCTCCCAGAGTCAGTCACATCATCATGACTTTTAATTTACTGACAGTGGACTTAATTAGACCAGAACATCAGCTAGAAAATTAAGCTACCACAAAATAAACATGTCAACACAATGGGAAGAACCCTGCTTGCAGAGCGCATCCAGCACTACTTTGTTCTTGGGTTCAGTCTCCAATCTGGCTTCACAGACCCCTGTTACCAGTTGAAAAGTCTATGGAGCCCCACAAAAGCAAGTTGAATACTCACTCTCTGTCCCAGGCACCAAAGATCTCTGGGCTCTGTAGATGGTGTTCTGTCAGGGGAACACAAAATGAACACTAGAAAGCCTACCAAGCTACAGTGCAGCTCAGTAGTGGAGTGCTTACAAATTTATCCTACATACTGACATTTATTTTGGCCTTAAGACTTTTTCAGTCAGCTAAGTCATGCAGCTATTTGTAGATTTGAAGGCCAGAAGGTATTTCCCTGTTTTTTTAACTGTCAGCTACAATGTAGGTGAGGTATTAGCGTATAGCACAAAGGCTGTACCTTCCAGGTGACTTCTAGCTGTAACACATAATTCAGGACATCCAGTCTTTTGAAAGACCTCAAATGGGGAAAGTCCATCCACTAAAGACCTGTCTAAGGTTCCAATACATAAACAAAATACCACCCAGCACAAACTATTTCTTCCCTGCAGAGAGGTTGACAAAAGAATGAACAATAGGTAATGTATATCATTCATGTTGCTTAATATGAAGGTACATCTGCTGGGCACCAAGCAGTCTTCTGAACAGAGACACTGAAAGCTTCAGTAGAAAAACAGAGAAGCAAAATACATTAGTGCTCACATAGTAGCAGAATCTTGGGGTTAAGCTTTCCACTGTGTGTGTGTATCTTCCGGATTTACATTGGGTACCTGCGTACAGTGAGGCCCTGTGCTGTGTAGAGGCAGTCTGAGAATGGCATGAGATCTAACAACCATGTGGAGTTAAAATATACCACTACTGTCAAAGGATTCTAGCTTCCTTATAACTTCTGACTTGTCCAATACTCACAATTTTTCTTATTTCTTCTCCTGAGACAAAGTGTGCTGGCACCCAGTGCTCAATCATGCCTCTCTCAATAGGCAGTATAATTATCAGACTCTTCCTTCCCAGTATATAGGGTTATCTTAATGTATTAGAAAGTTGTTCTCCTGTTCAAACGTAAATGGGGGGAATATTGAACACTGTAGCACAAGACACGAAAGTTGCTAATATATTTTCCATTTTCACCCATTCTCCCCGTCTTCCTAAATCTTACATTCAGCAACTTGCAGGTAGCAGAATTTAATTACTGAAACACATCAATCACCAGTTTAAGGTCCATTGTGAAAAGCAAATTAGATTTCCTTGTGTAATACAAAGGCCTTTCCTTTGTTTTGCAATAGAAATGACATAGCACAGGCATGAAAAGCACAGATAGGAAAAAGACAAAAGGGAGGAATTGGACTGTAAACATAATGGACATATTTATACTGATGGACACAAGAACACCTCTGGAATAGGAGCTGCATTGGTCTGATACATAAGGGTACACTAGTACATAGATCAGTAGCAGTTAAATGCAGTCTAGCAACTGAAAAAAAAAAAAAAAAAGAGGTAAAGAACTATAGAATCATTTAGGGTAGAAAAAAGACCTTTAACGTCATCAAGCCCAACCATTAGTCTAGCACTTCCAAGTCCACCAGAAGAATCCTCCCTTTGCCAGGTTATTTCTTCTCAATGAACATAAGAATAGCCAAACTGGTGAGAGCCAAGGCTGACAGAAGACAGGATTTGAGGTTACAGCTGCCCTAAGGGGCTTGACCAGGAAGCACCAAGAAAATTTCAAGACTAGTCGACAGCCTTCCATTACACTTTCCCAGTGTCCACCTATTTTCAGCCCAGGGACTTCCTGGGCTAAGCCTGGCTACCGCATATTGTATATTCCCCAATGTATTTCTCTTCCATTAAACCTGTACAGTCTCTCTTAGTTCCCCCCTAAACCTTTAGTATTCACTGCATCCCTTGGCAGGCAGTATCACTGACATATCACCTCCTGCATGAAGAACAACCTACTTCTGCTTGTTTTGAAGCTTGTTCCTACTATCTTACTTTGATGATCCCTAGTACTTATAGTGGAAGAGACAGTGAACCATCAACTCCCATCCATCCTCTCCACCTCACTCCTGATTTTATAGCCTTCTAGTATGTCCCCTGTAATTTATCTCTTTTCCAGAAAGAAGAATCTTAGCTTACTTAGCTATTCCTTGCACAGCACACGTCCCATATATTGATAGCCCTTGACAATCAAGGACAATTGAACCTTTTTCCAGTTCTACCTATATTCTTTCTGAGATGAAAAGAACAGAACAGTATAAAGGCACAGACATGCCATGCATTTATATAAAGGCATAATGAACCCTGTTTTGCTCTCTACTGCTTTACCAATAGTTCCTAACATTTGCAGTTTTGTTGTTGCTGTTGTTGTTGTTGTTCAGTGCTGAGCACTGGGCTGTGGTTTTCATGGAATTATCAATTTTTTCCCCAAAGTCTCTCTCAAAACGGCAAAGGTTAAGTCAGAACCCCTCATTTTACAAATGAAATTTGGGTGATGGCTTTCCTACATGCATCACTTTACTTTGACATGCATTTAATTTCACCATCTATCCTGGTTGTGCAAAGCCACATTTTCATTCCGAGCTGTCTTTTCAGTTATGTTCCATTTTTAGCAATGCTTCAATAGCTGCCAGGAGCACAATGCACCAGAGCCTGCATATGGAAGCTGGTATCTGCCATCCTCCATTCAACTGGACACATCCAAATTAAGGCGTCTTACTGAAACATCAGTGTGAGCAAAGATGAGATGTGGAATTCCAGGGAAAAAAATTTAGACAGGGAAATACAAGAATGAAGTTGAAAGAATTTTCTGTCAGTCAGTAATTAATAATGCACCTGGTTTTGGGAATCTAAGTTGTAACTTGTCCAGTTGTTTTACAAAGAAGGTGAAATTCAGCATCTGTGTGTGCATGTGGAAGTCTTGTCTAAAGTCTGGAAATCAAAAAAGAGGGAAAAAAATTTTAAAGTTTTACAGCAAAGTTTCCTCTGGACATATCTAGCTCATGCCACTGCTCTCCTTGTAAAACTTGAAAGTGTCTTTTATTGAGATTAGAGGAAGTGTTTATTACCCAATTCTAAATTGAATTTTTTTTTAGCCACAATAAAGAAAGCCTAGGAGATTGGTAAGGAATACACAGAACAGAGAACTTGAACTTGTTTAGTCAGAATTTAGTGAACAGACACTGTCATATACAATTTTATAAGTTTGTGCAAATTCACAGAAATTTGGATCCTATCCTATCATCCAAATTCTGTTTGAAAGCATGATCTGGTTCCTGGTCCTAATTTTGTTGTTGCATGCAAGAATGTTGCCACTTACATATTGGTTTTGGGTTTTTTGCTCATAAACATTAAATGTCTCACCCAAAAGGCCTGGGAAGAGTATGTTGGAGGTTTATTTCCCACTATTGTATGCATACTTATTTTCCCTACATTTTGGCTCCAGATAAATTACTTCCACTCTAAAATTCCACCAGCCAGCTTTGTGACAGAGTTTAAATGTGACAGCTCAGGCAAAGAGAAATACTTTGCAACAACTGTTGCAAAACAATTTTTTTTTACCCAGCATGGCTGTTTTAGCCAAATTCCACTGGGCCTGTCTATACACCTTCCTCCCTCTGTCCCGTCCCCCACACATTCAGAGGGTCACTTAACATTTTATTTGTCTTGAGTTAGTGTAGTGGCACTGCCTGCTGTTACAGTTACAGCATTTCATCTTTTTTTGCAGCTTTGCTGAACTTTCTCTTATAGTAACACAAGTAGCAACATTTGGAAAGTGCTTAGGGATCCATCTGCTTAGCACGGTAGACATGCGAGATCATTACCACCACTAATAATTAACAACATTCTGATTCCTCCCAGAAATACCTGTATTTATTTTGTCTAGAGCCCATCTTCAGAAAATAAGATGGCACAATTTGTTATGATACAAGCATGCTTTGTGCTCTTAGGTCAGGGAAAAAGTGACGGAGTCTGGGAAGGCATCCCAGGAGCTTCCTCTATACAGATGGTGGCAGGGCTCCAGGGGCTGGCAGGGCTCCAGGGGCTAGCAGGGCAGGGCTTTGCCAGCTGTAGTGCACCCCAGTGTCTCAGCAGGGACAGGGCAGCTGGGGAGTGGCCATGGGAAACCCTAGCCCAGGAATCAGGCATGTCCCTGGGGCAGGGCTGAGGGCTGGATGGGATATTGGTTGGGGGCCAGTTGAACTGAAATGTGGTCCTGGGCCATGAGCAGCGTTGGAAACCCCCCAGGAGGGGTGCCCTCAGGCCATGGCAGTGTGCCCTTGGGTGAACTCCAGCTACATTCATCCTTCACTGTCTTCATCCTCCATCCCCCCCACCTCTTTTAAAACTCTCGGGAACTGGTACCAACAGGTTGCAGCATATTAATATACCTCCTGGGGTGTTGGTAGGCCAAGCTTTAACTAGTGCATGACTGAGTGTTTCAGAGTCCCAGCTTCATGTTCTGATATTAACTGTGTTTGTCAAGCTACGTAAGGGCCATGATCAGCAACTGGCCTCAGGCAAAGGGAAAGTAATCAGTCTTTTGGAGAACTTTTCCAGTGGCTGCCAAGAATTTTCTGCATGAGGAAGCCTATTAACGAGCATCATGTGAGAGAGTGTTTACAGAAAGTCAGAAAATGCTGACCCAGGATGAGAAAAATGTCTCCTCTGCGTAGTTTCACAGCTGAATAACTCTGAAATTTCATTGAAGGGATTTATAGATAAGTTACAAAATAACTGTACAAAAATGCTTTTAAAATGTGTTTATATCAACAACAGCCTGGTCCTGTATGGTAATATTTGAGCAGAGATTATGTTGCAAGGGACAAAAGAAGGTTGCTGTGCAAAGTAGGGTCTCAAAGGTCAGGTGGAGCATCTGACCCCCAAAGCTCCTTACTCACTGCCTCACCTTGTGACTGAGCCAGCACAATGACAAACCTGCAAAAGCCTTGTGCACAAGTTAATTTGATGTGTTCCTAAAGGAAACTCAAAACCTCCAGTCATGTAATGAAAATAAAGTACACTATTATGAATGGTAGATATTATTTATTACGCAGAAGGAAAAGGTCATTTTAAAGTTCCTTTCCAGCAGCTTTGTCAGAGAAGCAAATATTCACATAAACTATGTCCTTTAATTCTGTTGCAATTTTGCTTTTTTAGGCTATAAATCAATGTTCAGAGCTGAAACATGGGATGTAAGTATTTAGCCTGACAAAGTAATTTCCCTGACAAAAATACATATCAGAGAATTTTTCTCAAACCCGATAGTCACTAATGACATCAGTTCAACTATTTTCTTGTTCTTACCTCTAGACTTTCAAATGACTAAAGCATAGCAGCCTCTCAGGTGATTGTGAGCTGGCTGCCCTAAGCCTGTCACCAGGGATTTACAAAATCTGTGGTGGAGCAGTGACGATGATCTGTCATATCATATCGAAGCATTTCTGTCACCTGTGTGATTCCTCTCTTGTCACTGAGCAGGGGCAGGCACAGGCTTCCTGCCCCATCTTCTGCTATTTGTGCACAACTGCTGAGAATTTATTAGTTTTATTTAAACCCAAATTGAAAAAAAAAAGGAGGAACTAAACCTCTTGTGACAGATTACTCCAACTTGTTGCCACATGACATGGCTGGAGTTAATGCTCAGCATTGCTGCTTTGAAATAGTGACATTTCCATTAAAAAAGCTAATAATCAAATCACCCTGAACCAAACCGTCTGCCTTTGTAACTGAGATTCTATCTACAATGGCATTTAACATAAACTGTAAACACAGAAAATGAATTTTTCTTTTATATATTACCTTGTGCTCGAAGCAGATAAATTTCAAAAGGTTGTATGTTTTATCTCTCTTTCAAACTTCTCCACCTTGTGCCTGTCTGTGCCTATGGAGACTGATGCACATATCCTTGGGTACGTGCTCTGTGTACCCATAGAGTGGTGATATTATAAAAGAAGTTTCAGAGCAATTTCATCTGCATTCTTTACCACTGCAGGTGAGCTCTGCCAACTAGTTGTGCCTACACGACCCCCTAACATACCCAATTTTCATTCTGAAAAATCAGAAGAAAAAAATTTTTGCTTGACAAATGTTCCTGCTTTTCTCAAAAAGGATGTATCTGAAATTCTATCCAAAAATTATACTGGACTGAATTTTGCTTAGGTTTTGTTCTTTGATTTAGGTAAAAAGAGATACCAAATTCAATCTTTTATGGCAAGAGGAACAAACTAAATAATAAAACTGCACAGAACGGTGTTTTCGTGACCTTCCTTATGCATCTACTGATGGAAAACAGTATAAAGTATTTATACCCCACACTGGCCATGCAGACAGTGAGTAGTGTTGTGGTAGGCAAGCAGCCACACGCTGCCCCAGCTCCTCCCAGAGCTGTGAAAGCAGAGATGACAGTCAATGGCTCATGGGAACATGTCCCCAGAGGAAGATTCCTTTACCACCTCCTGAAGAAAGGCGTCCACCAAGCAATGGGCTGCGTCCCCTGCTCTGCTTACCAGGGTAAGCACACCCCAGGGTTGTTTTGCTTAGAGAGTCAGGCAAAGCTGAGCTCAGAGTTACAGTGTTGGCTGTGGATTGGCCCATCTGGATCTCAAATATCTCCAATGGAGACTGCCCAGCTTCTCTAGGCAAACTCTCTGTCCCACTGCTTGCTTATACACATGGAGAAAAAGGGTCTAAAGCACAGGGGCTTGTGGCTATGGCTTCCCCTCAGAAGCACTTACATAAATGTTGTCAGAAGCTGAGCTTCCCTTTCCATCCAGTGTCTTCAAAAGTCACATTCTAACTAGCCCATTTGTCATGCTCTGGACTGAGCTCCCAGCCCTGTGACCCCTGTGTGGCAGCTTTTGGGGATCTGTGGCTAACAGCTGAGCTGTGACAAAACCTCAGGCAGTGATTCAGACAAAACCCTGTGCAGTGCAGTATGGGCCTGAATCCCAAGCATGTTGTCATGGGTTAGCATAGTTTGAGTTTTTGAGGAAGACTCCTTCAGCCTCGGAAGTGATTTTTTTGCAGAGGTGCTTACAGTTTCCTCTAGACCTGACCTAACCAATCAACTGGCTAGTTGGAATATTGACAACTTCTTTAAGCCACTTAAGAAGCTTGGTACGCCTCTGTGATCCACATTTAAGAACGAACAGAGCCCGGGAAGCTCTCTCTGACTTCCGGCTTTCGGACAGGTAACTGGGGGAGGCCCGGGGCACGGCCC